>CM037091.1:94002625-94565397 GCA_020916435.1 Oxytropis ochrocephala
TGTCTTGATGTTGTTTTCATTAAATGTACCACCCTCTTTGAGGTGCGTGGAAAGTTTTTGAAAACTCTGATTTTTATTAACTTAATTAGCTTATTATAGAAAGGGGGTGTTACAGTTAACATCTTTATCGCAAGCTCCAGTACTCGTGTGAGTTTTTATTGTTTTCCTGTGTTATTTTGACAATTTGTGCCGAAAGTATTCTTACTAGATAGCATCGCTGTTTTTGAAATTCAATAATGAAGCATATTCTTATCTATATTTGTTATTTTTCTTGAGCTCTATTTCCTATCAAGTTTCTCTTTATATTCTTTGTCGTGACCGGGATCTCGACGTTGACGGCTCAAAAATAGATTATTTGAGGAGTCGCCACCCAATTTATTAATAATAGGAAAAATTGAGAAAAACCTAATTTAAAGTTATTTGGTCTGCGTAACTAGGTTGGATTCGGGAGTCGATTATGCATAGGGAAGGGCGGAAACTTAATTCCACTGCACCCCTAATACATCTGTCCTGAGACAGTTACCCTAAATCTGATTGTGCTAAAATTAAATTACTTGATTATTTGTTTACCCCAAAACGAAATGGAATAAAATTTATATTCACAATGAAATAGAAAGAAAAAAAAACTAATTTAAGAAAGTTTAATTTTGACTTTGACAGGGAGACCCCGCGCCTACGTACTCTCTGGTGCTATGAGAGACTCAAAACTCACGTAGTTCTTCCTGAATATTTGTTTGTTGGTTGATTTTAATTTTGAAGGGTTTAGGACCAAGCTGTACAACTCGGGTCTCTTAAACCGGGTTCGATAAGATGTACATCTCGGTCAAACCCATATTTTTTGGTATTTGAAAATAGGTGCTACATAATAACTGATTGGGGTTTTTTCGGAAAACGTGTCATTCGGTTTTAATTTTAAAGTGGTTTAGGACCAAGTTGTACAACTCGGGTCTCTCAAACGATTGTCGTGGATTTGATAAGATGTACATCTCGATCAAATCCAAGATATGCAATCAAATATATTGATAAGCATTCAATGATATATATCGAAACGTAATGATGCATTCAAATCATGAATTAGATATTATCACATATTTTTAATTCAAAAATCCTTTTATAGACAAATAGCCAAACATGATGATATGCATTCAAAGCTATCAAATGTAAAAAACTGAAATTAATCACACCTTCGTTTCAAATCATAAAATTTTTTAGAAATAATTTTATTAATTAAAACCATAAATAATTTGATCCCGGTATAATTTATATTTGAAAAAATAAATAAATAAACTTCTAGATTCAAAACTATTTGAATCATGAAGCACTTCATGCCAATTCTTATAGAAATCATAAACAAACCACCGTAAAGTTTCCAAATCCTTTTGAATCACAAGTTCATAATCCAATAAAGATCAAATCAATTAAAATCGTGAATACCATGGACTGCTTGAGATAATCCTGTAACTAATCAAATCATCACCTACCCATATAATGAAATTGGTACCCCTTTTGAAATTTCCATATATGGCTGATAAAACATAGTCATGCGCATCCCTTGATTCACATCAAATATCACACGACACATTGAAACTCAATGGATGTACTCATTTGAACTAGATTCAATTATACACATATTCAAACAATCATCTATTGATAAACCTGACGCTTAGGCAGAAACAATAAAACATGTATATCAATTAAATCATGTTCAAAGGCACTAAATCATGTTCAAAGGCACTAAATCATGTTATCAAACAAGGTAGACGAATAACATAGGACTCAAGGTAACTAAGACCATAGATCTTATACCACTGTCATTTTAAAACTCAATCTCAATAGCGGAAAATTCCCTTGGCAAGATATGTTTAGAACTACAAGTATCACAATGAGTTCATGTGTTTACCTTTTGAAGCGCAGAGGAGACAAATCACCAACACCACATGAACGGTTGCCTCGACAATGGCGACTACGTGACCTTTTTGCTACTGCGTGTTCTTGTTTAGAAATTCAAACTCGGCGTCTTGGTGATTAGGGTTTCGACGTGAAGCCCTGATTTTTTTTTAGTGATTGCTGATTCTTTTTTTTTCTCCCTTTTGACCGTTCACTGAGCCTATTTTTATACTAAAAAAATTAGGGTTTTCCATTAATGCATTTGATCGGGCCTTTGACTGCTTTTGACTTTTTCAGATCTGAAGCAGGCCCAAATGCATCTTGGAGTAGTTTGGAGCATCCTAATTTCTATTTTTTTTTTGTTATTTTCGGATTTTGTCATTTATTTTATTTGGATGACTGTAAAATAACATTGTAACACACTTAATTAAATCTACTTATATTTTGTAATTTTCTGAATGATATTTTTTTTTACTTTTGTTTAGCTGAAAATAGTAAAAACAACGTAAAAGTGACAAACGCTAGCAAAACGACAGATTTAACACTAAAATTCGAACCAAAAACGATTATTTTTCAGATTTTTCGGAAAAAAGTGAAAAACAACGAAAAAAATTGAGTGTTCACATTCTTTGTCAGAGGATTCTGAAGTTTCCATTAGCTCTTTTACCATGTATTGCCAATACCTTTCTTTATTGTGTTCTATTTTTGCAGTTTTAGAGAGAGGTATGCCTTCATACATGTTTGATTAATTTTTGATGGGACCTAGAGGATGGTTCCCATGTGGATGGGTTGGTGGACGACTACATACTCCAACCACCAAAGTGGTTCCATATGACTATAGCTTTACCATGTATTGAGTCATTGAGATTACTAATTCTCTATATGATAGGTTTGGTTGGAGGCTTATGTTGGTCCCAAACGCGGAGGTCTTTCTGATTCCTCGAGGCGAGGCGATATACGTAGTATATACCAGAGATTGCCTATGTGGATGAGGTGACTGTATGTGTGATAATGGAATTTGGTATATGAGCATTGAGAATTTAGGCTTGATAGGGAAATAGAACTCAGGATTTTGACCTAGAATTTAAAATGATTGTAAGAATGACTCGAAAGATGTGTGATTTGTGACTATGCACATAAATAATTCTACTACGTTTATTCTCATTTTTATGACATTTGTGTTATTCTTATTCCCTTTGTGACCTGTAGTTTATAGGTATTGAGTCAGAAGTTGGTGATCGATCTACCACCAATCTTGCCATAGTATTAACTTGGAGAGTTCAAGTTTTGTTTGCAAGTAAAAAGAATGTGTGAAACATCAGTAACATTGTATACAACTTTGAAAGATTTTAAGAAAGGTTTTCTAAGTTATAGTTTTTGTTAGGGTCTGATGGTCTCCCACCTTCAGTTTGCGGATGATACCTGTAACACCCCGAAAAATAAAATAAAATAAAATAATTTAATTAGTTTAACTAATTTGATTAGTTGAATTATTAATTTTAGTTGAAGCGTGAGTTAATTAAATTAAGAGGGAAATATCGTGTTTTGTGTAGGAGTGGGATCGAGTAGTAGTGGGGGGTGTAGCTGTGAGCCCAATGCGTGAAAGGCCCACAGCTTAACCCTAAGGGTTATGCGAAACCCTCACACACAATTCATTAGAGAGGAAAACGAAATTGAGAGAGAGCAAGGGAGGGGAAGGGTTGCGCGGCGCTAGGAGAGGGAGGAGAAGAAGAATTTCGCAGTTCTCAAGGATTTGGCTCGTGTGTGTTCTTTGTGGTTACGTGTGGTGCCTTCAATCGTCTTCTTCGGAGCTTACGTTTAAGAGGTAAGGGTGAGCGTTTCGGTTTAACATGATTGAGTATATAGTGGGGTTTTGTGGGGTTTGTGGGATTTGATTTTATGGCTGAATTTGATGATGTTTTGATGATTTCATATGTTGAAAAGTATTGATGTTGTTTTGATGCAATTGTTGTTGTTGGAAGAATTTGATGATTCGTTGGAATGAAAATGTGAGAGTGTTCTTGATTTAATTGATGTTTTATGTTGATGAATTGTTGATTGTTCTGGATGAACTATTAGTGATGATTGATTTGGTGATTAAAACGTGTTTTTGGTGTTGATGAATCTGAATTTTTCTGCACATTTCGCTGTTGCTGCCCAATCACGCCTCACTCGCGCTCCAGTCACGCTCCAGGCGCAAGTGTGCTGCGCAACAGCCTGATTTCCCTGCCCAATCGCGCCCCAGTCGCGCCCGACTCGCGCTCCGGAGCGCGAGTCACTGCTTTTTCTTTGTTTTCTCCTTTGTTTTTTCTTTAAAGTCTTTGTCACGTTTTTGAAAAATTGATATCTTGCGTAACCAGAACCCGGTTGAAGTGTTCTAAGATGCGTTGGAAAGCTTATTCAGAGGCCTAACTGAATCTTCTATTTTTAAGGCAAAATAAAATGTTTTGTGGTAGCTGTTATACGAATGAAATGCTGCTGTGTGCCTAAAAGTAAAGTGTTGAAATGTTTTTGAAAAAAATTGATATCTTGCGAACCGGGAACCCGATTGAGGTGTTCTAAGATGCGTTGGAAAGCTTATTCAGAGGCCTAACTGAATATTCTATTTTTAAGGCAGAGTAAACTGTTTTGTGTTGCCGTTAATACAAATAAAAATTTGTGATGCTATGTTTATATAAATGAGTCTCGGTGAAATGTTATACTACTAGTGTGCTAATTGACTATGGCTAGACTGTGGTTTACCACTAAGGTCAGGATTTCTTTCACTGGTGTATTTACAAGGGCATCACTGAGAGTCTTGCAAAGGTGGCCATTGCCTGTTGCAAGTAGTATCAGTTACATGAGTAATCCCATAGTCAATCAGTTCACTATTTTATAACACACTAAGCTAAAAGACAAATGAAATATATATATATATATATATATATATATATATATATATATATATATATATATATATATATATATATATGCTCAATGATGATGACAAAAAGTATGACCGTGATGATGTTGCTATATGATTTGTGAATATGACGAGTTCACTCTATGAGTGATTATGATTATGTGTTATATCTTTGTGATGATGTTGCTATATGATTTTGTGAATATGACGAGTTCACTCTAGGAGTGATTATGATGATGTGATATATATATATGATATTGATGACTATGAGCGAATACACTCTATGAGTGTTTTATGATGATGATGATGAGTACTCGGTGAGTGTTTGATGAATTGAACATGTGTTCATAGAGTCTCATGGCATGTGCATACTAAGGCGAATAGGCTTCGGCCTCAAAGTGACGAATAAAAGGCTTCGGCCTCTTATGACGAATAGGCTTGGCCTCTTATTATAGCGAGTATGGTACCATCATGCATATGCCCGCGTGTGGGTTGCATTTTCATACATAATCATGATGTGAATTGTTGTTGTTTGTGATTGGAGTGGTGTTGTGTGATTATGATGTGGTGATGATGATGATACCGCAGTGTGATTGCACTGCTCTCATTTGTCTATTATGTACTGATTATGTTTTATTGAAATTCTCACCCTTACGCTTGGAATGTTGCTCCATTGTGGCAACGCTCGCAGTAACCCAGTGAAGGTCCTGCTTTGCCTTCTTTGATAGCCTAAGGGATGTATGCCGCGAGTCGCTTTACGATCTTTGTAGCACCTAGGGGCGTAGTTTAAAGTTTGTTAGTTTAATTACTCAAAATTTGTTTAATGATTTTGTGGTTGATGTGAGGCGTGTTCGAGTGGTTTTGGCGAGTTATGATTTTATTCATTTGTGACGTAAAATTTCTTTTATTAATGAGGTTTAATTTTTATGGCGGTGGTTTCTTTGCGCAAACCGTAATGAGTGCAAATGATGAGGTTTTTGTTATGACGAGGTAGCATTTCTTTTCTACCAATTAAATTAATATTTTGAAAAGGAAATTACTCGATAATGGCGTGTAAATTGCGGTCCTTTGAGGTTGTCTCCAATCTTAGAGTGAATTTTGCTAAGAGTAGTTTGATCGGAGTTAATGTCTCAAATGACTTCTTGGCTATGGCAAATGATTCTTGAAGCGTAAGTTAGGGTCGATCCGTTCGGATATCTCGATCTTCCGGTGGGGGCAAATCCTAGGAAGGCTTCCACTTTGGATCATATGCTTAAAGTAGTCAGAGGAAGGCTTCAGAGCTGGAAGCATAGGTCTATTAGTCTGGGTGGCAGAATTGTCTTCCTAAATTCGGTCCTGAGTAGTATTTTGATCTTCTATCTCTCCTTTATGAAGATGCTGTGTGGGTGTGCGGAAGGAGGTTGTCAAGTCACAGAGGATTTTCTTTGGGGGCTTCAGGCGAAGAAAATTCCTTGGGTGAGGTGGTCGGACATTTATAAGCCTAAGAGTGGTGGTGGTCGGAGTGAGGATCTCGAGTTGTTAATATTAGCTTGCTAGGCAAGTGGTGTTGGAGGCTTCTCATGGGGGAGGATGCCTTGTTGAAGAAAGTTTTGGCTTCGAAGTATGGCCAGGCCATTGGTTTGTTGCCCTACTTTGACCATTTGAGTGTCCCTCAGACCACTTCGGTTTGGTGGAAGGATCTTTGCTATATCGGCACCGGGATTTGAGGAGGGACCTGGATATTAGATAATACTAGGATGAAATTAGGAAATGGTAATACCGCTTTGTTACGGCATCATGTTTGGTTGGGGATACTCCTCTTAGGTCTAGGTTCCCTAGATTGTTCTCGATGGGAGGAGGATATCCTCTCGGGAGCTTCTTCTTTTATTAGGACATGTTTCTCTATCAGTGGCGCCTGATTGTTGGGTTTGGTTTCCGCATGCCTCTCATCTGTACTCGGTGGCTTCTGCTTATCTTCTTCTATCTTAGTCGTCGTCTCGTGTTCTGAGACTGTCTAATCAGGTGCTTCAGGCTCTAAACTTGGTTTGGAAGAGTTTTGCTCTTTCTAAGGTAGTCGCCTTCTCCTGGCAACTTCTCTTAGATAGAGTTTCTTCTCATTCTAACTTGTTTAGTAGAAGGGTGATCATGGATTTGGATGCTACGTTTTGTGTTTTGTGTGCGGAGATTCAGGAGACCTCCCTCCATTTCTTTTGTAGGTGCATGTTTGCTTCATCGATTTGGTATGCTATCATTAGTTAGTTGGGCTACGATTTCGTTATGCAGCATGATCTTCTATCCTTGTTCTTCCAGTTCATTCATGTAGGCGCCCCTTCCAGGTGCAGACGTAATTTGATGCTCATATGGCATTCTGTTATTTGGGTTATCTGGGACTTGAGGAACATATGTATTTTTTCTGGAGATGTACCTGATTTTGGGAGATGTATTGACAGGGTTTTATCCCTTTCTTGGTAGTGGTTTCAGGCTAGGGGTAAATCTTCTCCTAGTTTATTTTACGAGTTGTATGTTGATCCTATGGATTGTTTGTCTAGGAGGTAGCTTTTCTTTTCAGTGTTTTTCCTTTTTTTGTTGTCTGTCTTTTCTCGGTTGTATATGGGTTGAGTACCCTTTGTGCTCATATATATATATATATAATCTAATATCTATTTATTCAAACAAACAACATACAAAATTACATTTTTTAACATCTTACTTTTTTAACACATCACCACTTTTGTTTTATTTTTAATTTTTTAATTCTACTTTCTCTTCCTTTCTCACTCACTCTCTTTTAATCTCACATTTCCCAATATTTCTTACTTCTTACACATCTATTATTAGTCTCCCCCACACCCTTTATTTAAAATTATTTCTTTTCCCAATATTTTTTTAATCCACTATATAATCTAATATAATTAAATTAATATTAAATAATCTACAATTTACTCATATTTACTATCTAACCTAATATCTATTTATCTATTCATACAAACAAACCACACTTAATCTATTTATACAAACAAACCACATTTAAATTATTCAAACAACCCTCCTTATTCACTTGACAATTCATCTAACTAAGGACAACGTTGTAATTTATTATCATACTTTTATCAAATTTCTTGTCTCAATGCATTTTCTTCTCACTCCCACTTTTTTCCTACTTTCTCTTACTTTTTTTTTTTTTCAAAATTCAAATCAAACTCACCAACTTTCTTTACCCACTATCTACTAATCTAATTTAATATCTATTTATACAAACAAATCATACTTAAATTACTCAACCAAGTTTCCCTATTTATTTGACAACTCATCTAACTAAGCGCAACATTGTAATTTACTTTCACATTCTTTTTCAAATGTCTTCTCCCAATGCACTTTCTTCTCACTCCCATTTTTTTTAAGTTTCACCTCTTTTTTTTCAAATTTAAAAATTCAAATTAAATCAAATCTACTAATAAACTAAAATAATCAATCTTAACTACGTGATAACTGCACTAATATATAAAAAACGGGATAACTTCACTGATATATAAAAAATATGATATTAATTTATCAAAAAAAGGAAAACTTAATGACTATTTCAACTAATGATTAATATTTAAAACATGAGATAACTGTATTGATATAAAAAAATACGGGATAACTATACTGATATATATAAAAAATACGGGATAACTGCACTGATATATTTGATAATCTTCTATCTATTTTTTACTATCTACTATAATCTATTAATCGACTAAAATAATCAATTGAAACAATGAGATAACTGCACTGATATATAAAAAACATGGGATAACTATACTAATATAATATAATCTATCTAATATATATTTATACAAACAAACAACTTACAAAATTACAATTTTAGACATCTTACTTTTTTTGACACATCACCACTTTTGTTTTATTTATCATTTTTTTAATTCTACTTTTCCTTTCTCATTCGCTCTCTTTCAATCTCACATTTCACAATATTTCTTACTTCTTACACTTATTAGGGGCCCCACACCCTTTATTTAAAAATATTTCTTTCCCCAGTTTTTTTAATCCACTATATAATCTAATATAATTACATTAAAATTATATAATCCACAATTTACTCCTATTTACTATCTAACATAATATCTATTTATACAAACAAACCACACTTAATCTATTTATACAAACAAACCACATTTAAATTACTCAAACAAGCCTCCCTATTTACTTGACAATACATTTAACTAAGGACAACATTGTAATTTACTATCATACTTTTATCAAATTTCTTCTCTCAATGCATTTCTTCTCACTCCCACTTTTTTCTTACTTTCTCTTACTTTTTTTTTTCAAAATTCAAAATTCAAATCATACTCACCAATTTTCTTTACCCACTATCTACTAATCTAATCTAATATCTATTTATACAAACAAACCATACTTAAATTACTCAAACAAGTTTCCCTATTTATTTGACAACTCATCTAACTAAGGGCAACATTGTAATTTACTATCACTTTTTTTTTTCAAATTTCTTCTCCCAATGCACTTTCTTCTCACTCCATTTTTTTTAACTTTCCCTTTTTTTTTTCAAATTTCAAAATTCAAATCAAATCTACTAATAATAAACTAAAATAATCAATCTAAACTACGGGATAATTGCACTAATATATAAAAACACGGGATAACTTCACTGATATATAAAAAACACGATATTAATATATCAAACAAAAAGGAAAACTTAATGACTATTTCAACTACTGATTAATATTTAAAACACGGGATAACTGTACTGATATATAAAAAACACGGGATAACTATACCGATATATAAAAAAACACGGGATAACTGCGTTGATATATTTGATAATCTATCTTTTTACTCTCTATTATAATGTATTAATCAACTAAAATAATCAATTGAAACTATCAGATAACTGCACTGATATATAAAAAAACATGGAATTACTATACTAATATGTAAAAATAAACTTGAGATAACTGCAATGGTATGTATAAAAACACACGATAACTGCACTGATATATAAAAAACACTTCACTGAAATATTTGATAATCTACCATCTATCCATTACTGTCTACTATAATATATTAATCAACTAAAATAATCAATTTAAATTATGAGATAACTTCACTGATATATTAAAAAACACGTGATAACTTTACAGAGTATAAAAAAACACAGGATAATTGCAATGTTGTATGTAAAAACACGAGATAGTTGCACTGATATATAAAAAAAATACGAGTTAAAACACTGACACTAATATATAAAAGAACACTGACACTCATTTTTTTAACTACTTTAAATTTGTCTTTTTTTCCACGAGGTGTTGTCCAGACTATTTAAATTATGTCTAATTAAGTTCGTTCATGAAAAAAATACGACAGCACCCGTGCGTATGCACGGGTATCCTATATATATATATATATATATATATATATATATATTCGTTTGCCTTTCAAAAAAATTTATGGATCAAGGGTCATGCAGTGGCGGAACTAGGTAATTTTTTTATGAGGAGGCTAAATATAAAGAGAAATTTTTTCTAAGGTAAAATTAATTTAATAAAAAGAGAATAAAAAATGCGAACAGTCTATGCACAACAACATTGTGTGAGAATAATAAACACCTGTTTTATATATTATAGTATGTGAAAATAGAAGTAGTGAAAAAAACCAAGATAAATTTAAGGCTTAAATGCACTTTTGGTCCCACAATTTTACTAAATGTGCAATTTTGATCTCTCTATTTTATTTTGAGTAATTTTGGTCCCCCGATTTTACTAAATGTGCAATTTTGATCCCCCTATTTTATTGTGGGGTCCCCCTATTTACTAAATGTGCAATTTTGATCCCCTATTTAAATTTGGGCAATTTTGGTCCCTCTATTTTCCAAATAATTTTTATCTTTGTATTTTATATTTTCATTAGTTGAACATTTATTTAAAAATATTTTTTAATTATATCAAATAAATAAGATATTTTCATATTTTATAATAGTTAAATATTTATTTAAAAATATAAATTATTTAAAATAAATAAACTTTTTTTATATTTTCAATAGTTAAAGATTTATTAAAAATATAGAAAATTATTTAATTATATAAATAAATAAGCTATTTCTATATTTTAAATAGTTAAATATATATTTAAAAATAGAAAATTATTAAATTACTTAAAATAAATAAATTAATTATATAAAAAATTAAATTATTTTCTATTTTTTAAGCTGTAAAATAAAAAAATAGTGTATTTATTTTAGATAATATTTTCAAATATAAAAGCTTTTATTTATTTTAAATAATTTAATAAATAATTCATAATATAAATTATAAAACTAATTTATTTATAGATAGATATTTTTATTTTTTATATTTTAAAATAGTTAGATAATTAAATAGCTTATATTTTTTATATAATAAAATAACTTTTTATTTATGCAAAAATTATTTGGGAAATAGGTGGACCAAACTTGCACAAAAATAATAGGTGATCTAAATTTAACTTCTATCTTATTTTAATTGCTAAATAGTACTTTTGTTTCTTTATCTTTGCTCTAAGTTTTATTTTGGTTCTTTATCCCTTTTTTTTGGTCTGTTTTGGCCCCTCATCTTTCATTTAGGTTTCATTTTGATCATTTATCTTCTTTTTTTCTCACTTTGGTCATTTACTTTTCATATTTGTTTCTTTTTGGTCCTTTTAAATAAAAATATAGAAAAATGAAGAATACTATGAATGTGAGAACTCCAAGAACACTTCGATTTCTTGTTTCTTGAATAACTCAAGCAACATGCGACCAAATTGAATGAAACTGAACTCTAACTTTAATAAAATTTCGCAAGGAATTCAATGGAACCATAATTAAGCTCAAAAAAGCGCTTATGCACAAAATCACTTCTGGAAGCGAAATCTTGAATATTAAGTTCAAAAAACCTTCAATCTAAACAATGGTGATTTGGCTATAGAGCACCAACTTGAATGATTCTTGAGCCTCAAACGCTCGAAATTCAACAATGAATCAAAATATGACAAGTATTTTGTTTAGAAAAGCGCTTAAAACGCAAACAACTTGTCAAAAAGCAAATCTCATCTATAAAACGTGTTTTGGCTCTTATTTGCTCATTTTCAACCCGGCGATTTGCGTCAAACCAATTGTGTTCTACTCGTATTGAGTGCGAGAAACTGAAATATGGTAAAAGATTTCAACAAAAACGATGCAAATTCGTGAACGATGTGAAAAACCGAAATTTTCATTCGCGTTTATGTTTTTCACATTGGCAACACAAGATAGATGGTATGATGTAGAATACTTGCAAATCACAGCAAAAGGAATGCATTCCATGACCTGAGATCCGGACGATATCCTCTCTTTTTTCCACACCAAAGGGCCCTTACATGATCTTCAAGTTTTAATCAATACAGCAAGAAGGTAGTCACCATTTAAGCAGTGGGATCCGGGGAAGTTTATGTTAGGAGCAATTTTTACAACCTTGAGGATGAGGTTGATGCAGGTGCATTACTCTGCATCTCAACTGGTTCCTTAACAATTTTTGATCTTCTGGGGCTTCTGGATCACCAACTTCTTCTGGTTCTTCTTCATTGTCCTGCAAAGATTCCTTCTCAACAAAAGAAACAACGTTAGAAATAATTGTCAAGTAAATCACAGTCGTTGGATATTTATGTTGGACACCATCAAAAGGTAGAACGAAGCACAACAAAGAAGGCGTAGAAATATACGACAGCTTTGACGATTTCCTTTTGATCAAGCTTTCAATGATGGTCAAAACTTTGGATATTATTGTCTCACTCATGGATCCAGTGGAGACAGAACAACAGATGATCACTAAAGATGAAAAAAAAGTCGATCAAAATAGATTAAATACCAGAAACAACAAAATGAATCACATGGGTTCAGCGATATATGCAGAATTGATATGAGTAGAATGATGTTGTGGTTGATTTACCAAACCCTAACTGATCTGTTAGGGATTTGAGAGATTGATACTTAAAATTTATTTTTCAAAAGACTCTCAAGCGAAAAAATTCCCGTAACCACAAATCATGCATTGTTAATGAATCACAATGAGTTTGTATGTGTTTACCCATTGAAGCGTCGATGAGAAAAATCACCAACACCACAAACGTAGTGTCTCTATTCAGTCCGCGTGAACAATTGCCTCAAAAATGGCGTCATTTGCTGGAGCGACTATAGTAAAGGAGGAGGCACAACAAACTAGAGTTTCTTGGGTTTTCTTTGAGGAGGCACAATATATCACATATATAATGCTCTCTTCTATCATCTGTTGCTTTGTGGGCCTTGTACACTACAAGCCCAATTCCCTCTTTATTTAATTAAATAATTTTTTTTCTGATTTAACCATTCTATCGTGTGTCCCTATAGGCTCCCACTTAATTGGTAATAATATATAATATTAAAATAATATTAAATATTATAAACAATGAGCAGTATCTAGAAATGCATCATTGTCACCCGATTATCATTTAGTCCAAAAACATGACCCAACCCAACAATGGGATCCAGCCTGATCAGGATGATCCAATCCCAAACTATAGAGGGGTCCTTACTTGACACCTTACCTTATTGCATGAAGTACACCGTTATTGCATGACACCTTGCATGTAGTTTCAATAACAAGTGTCCTGAGGTTTAGTGCATGAAAGACACTTGTCTCTTGAAATGTGTTACTCAATCATTCAATCCAAGTTTATCAATCAAAGTGCGTGTTTCTTAAACAAAGTGTCTCTATGTTTGTTTATGTTCTGGTTCTGATCTATTTTGGCATCAGAGCTCAGGTTTAGTGAGCTGTGAGTGAATAGAGTGACTAAAGTTAATCTGAGAATAGAAGAGCGTTTGAGTGAGGAAGAGTCAAATCTTTTCGTCCAAATTCACCCAAACAGACAATAATATTGTTGGCCACACGCTGAGCTCTATTTTCACGCATTTCCACGCACCTCTTGAAGGAAGAAGACGAGTCATGTCAGTGTGCCACATCACCGATCAAGGTATTGCCACGTGATAACCAACTTACACGTCACTATCCCACATCACCTCACACATCACTTGCCACCTCATTTAAACAACTAACCACATCCATCCACGTGTTATATCTTGCGACACCATTCAAAAAAAAACTTCGAAATTTGCTAATCATCCCTTACACTTCCTATATTTACCTTTACGCTCCTAAACTTTCTGAAATTACAATTCGACCATTAACATTTTGAAAATTCCAAACATACCAGCACTGTAGCCTCTAATTGCACTGTAGCCTCTAATTTTTTTGAAAATCGCATTTTGACCCGAAATATTTGAAAATTCCAAACATACCCCAAACCATCAAAAACCCAAGTTAGCCCTTAAAATGCCTCCAAGACGCCAACCTCAACTTGAAATACAGATGGAGACAAATTCAACAATTGGAAGAGATTGTGGCTGCTCAACAACCTCTATTTGATGAATACCAGCAACAAGGAGGCGTCGCCAAACTCGATAGTTGTTCAGGAGTGATGACATAATTATAGAAATTCCTGATTTTGAAAGAAAACTCCAGCCAGATGAGTTGGTGGGCTGGCTTCAAACTGTTGAATGATTGTTCGAAAAGGAGGTATTCGAGGAAAATAAGGTCTAGATCATCGCTGTCAAGCCAAAGAAACATGCATCCATATGGTTGGAGAATCTTAAAATGAACAGTGAGCATGTCGAAAAAAGAAAAATCAAAACACTAGAGAAAATGCGGCCAGAACTGACTAGTAAGTTTTTGCCTTCTCACTATTACAAAGACAAAATCTTCGCCAGGAGAATTTGTCTGTCGAAGAATATTCTAGAGATTTTGAGAAATTAATTATGAAGTGTGGTGTTCACGAAAGGGAGGAACAAGCAATAGGTCATTACCTTGATGGATTAAACCATGAAATTACTCATCCTATTAAGCTCCAGCAATACCGGTCATTGGATGATGTCATCTGCCTTGCTATTTGAGTGGAGAAACACTTACCCAGAAAATATCCCTACATATATTTTCCCTCCACTGGAAATTATCCTTACCCACACAAAGCACCATCTGACCCAACCCAACAATGGGATCCAGCCCGACCAGGATGATCCAAGCCCAAACTATAGTGGGGCCCTTACTTGACACCTTACCTTTGTTTCATGGATTGAACCTTACCTTATTGCATGAAGTACACATGTCATGATGCATGTGCTTCAACTAACAAGTGTCACTAGTTTGTTGCATGTGTGACACATTACTAGTGACACTTGCATGGCACCTAAAGGTAAGGTGTCACACAAGCAACAAACTAGTGACACTTGTTAGTTGAAGGACATGCATCATGACATGTGTACTTCATGCAATAAGGTAAGGTGTCAAGTAAGGACCCCTCTATAGTTTGGGATTGGATCATCCTAGTCAGGCTGGATCCCATTGTTGGGTTGAGTCATGTTTTTGGACTAAATGATAATCGGGTGACAATGATGCATTTCTAGATACTGCTCATTGTTTATAATATTTAATATTATTTTAATATTATATATTATTACCAATTAAGTGGGAGCCTATAGGGTCACACGATAGAATGGTTAAATCAGAAAAAAATTATTTAATTAAATAAAGAGGGAATTGGGCTTGTAGTGTACAAGGCCCACAAAGCAACAGATGATAGAAAAGAGCATTATATATGTGATATATTGTGCCCCCTCAAAAAAAACCCTAGAAACTCTAGTTTGTTGTGCCTCCTCCTTTACTATAGTCGTCAGCTAGCAGCGACACCATTCTGAGGAAATCGTTCACGCGGACTGAATAGAGACACTACATTTGTGGTGTTGGTAATTTTTCTCATCGACGCTTCAATAGGTAAACACATACAAACTCATTTGTGATTCATTAACTATGCAAGATTTGTGGTTACAAGAATTTTTCCGCTTGAGAGTCTTTTGAAAAATAAATTTTAAATATCAATCTCTCATATCTCTAATAGATCAGTTAGGGTTTGGTAAATCAACCACAACATCAATTTGCTCATATCAATTTTGCATATATCTGTGAACCCAAGTGATTCACTTTGTTGTTTCTGCTATATAATCTATTTTGATCGACTTTTTTTTCATGTTTAGTCATCTGTTGTTTGGTCTCCATTGGATCCATGAGTGATGCAATAACATCCAAAGTTTTGATTATTATTGAAAGCTTGATCAAAAGGAAATCGTCAAAGTTGTCGTATATTTCTACGCCTGCTTTGTTGTGCTTCGCTCTACTGTTCCTTTTGATGGTGTCGAACATAAATATCCAACGAGTGTGATTTACTTGATTAAATTCGGGTAAGAAAATCATCTTAAAGTAATGTAATAAAAGAAAATCAACAATGATTTTGAATTCATAGATTTTACTTTTTGGAATTAATTGATTGTTTTTACTACTTGTATCAATTTGTATTTCAATTTGCAGGTTTTGTCTCGATTTGAATCATAGATTTTATTTTTCAGAATTAATTTATTTACTTGACGGTGTATCAATGATTTATTGTCTTATCGAAACTACATGTGACATAACATTGGTTTGAGAGTTTTAGCTAATATAAAATATACAAACCTGACACAGTGATCTCTCTCTCTTTTTACTAATCTCTACTTCATTTCTTTCACTACTTTACTTTTTTACATCTTCCACTATTCACAAACTACATACAGTAAAGTTTATAATATTGCACTTTGAAAATGAACCTTTGTACCCTACCCCGTGGCTCCAATCATCACATGGTCTTTATTGGTTGATGAACCATTATGCAATTTTTTATTTATTTTTCAAGTTTCTTGAGAAAAAGAAGAATTTATCATTCAACTTTTTGAAAAACCTTCATATATTATTATGTAATTTAAATCATTCTTTAGCTTATTGAAAGGTATACTATAGTTCATTGGTGTCTTCCAACCACAATTCCTTCTTAGATCATTGTCATTTGAAGCTGTTGTAGTTATATTTTAGGTGGACTTGTCAAGTTAAAACAGTTTTGCTTCTTGGTTCATTATTTTTGCAGAGTTTGGCTGCAATATCTGTCGCAAGGTGTTATCTTGCCCTCTCACTACACCTTGTGCTCACAACTTCTGCGGGCAAGTAAAAGCGGACACACTTTGCGGGCACAAAAGAACATTATGAAATGCCCATCATGTTCAAATGATATTGCTGAGTTTCTTCAGAATCCACAGGTATTTCAAGTCTGAAACTCACTTTTAATTAGATCCTTATAGAATTCAAAACTATATATTTTGGAAGTAGGCTTTATTTTCTGCATTCTTAGCTTTTGGATTGCATTTATTAACTGTATCAATTATTTACTTAAGTATACTAAAGCAGTTTTTAATTATATTTTAGCGATATGTGAGTTTAAAAAATTTGAACCTCGACCACGGGTCCTGGGTCCTCCACTGTAGAAAAGTATATCATACACATAACAATCCTAAACAAAAAGATGAGGCAAGTCCTTATTATATCCAAGTCAAACCACAAAAAAATATTCGGTTTCTATATCTCCAAGGAATTGTTAAGTCGTCTTGCATTCTCTATTAGTCCTACTTCACCAATTCAAGCACAAACTAAAGGTGTAGTAAGTTCTAATCAACGAGAAGCAGAAAAAATAGATCCTAAGAAGCTGCGGCGATAAGTTATTAATTTTTGTTAATTAGTTAAGTCTTATGTTACATGCACTCACAAGTTTTACATGCATTCGTACATGCATAATGTTATTAAATCGGCTCTCAGCTGAGAGATTTAGACATAAGAAACAAAAATATGCAATAGAAATTGAAAGCCAAAGTTATTGAGGTAATTTATTCAGGAAAATGCTGACCGACCTGGGGTTAAGCAGCGCTTTACCTCGGTCGAGAATCCTCAAACGAACGGGCAAGCCAAAGCTGCAAATAGGGTCATACTACGAGGACTCAAGAAAAGGCTGGATGAATCTAAGGGGAATTTGGAAGAAGAGCTTCCATCGGTCTTGTGGGCATATAGGACGAGCCCACACTCGTCAACAGGAGAATCTCCGTTTAGGCTTGTCTATGGCACTGATGTTGTGATCCCTATAGAAATGGGGAAGCTGAATTGGCGGACGACCAACCCCTACCGCCGGACGTGAACGACCGAGCTACGAGGGAGGAACTTGACCTAGTTGAAGAATTGCGCACCAAGGCTTCACTAAGGGAGGAGCTGATCAAGAAAAAGGTTGCAGCAAGGTACAATGCCCGAGTGTAGAAAAGGGAGTTTTCTATAGGTCAACTCGTCCTACGAAGGGCCGACGTAGGCCACAAGAACTCAACACAGGGCAAGAATGCCCCCAACTGGGAAGGACCTTACCGAGTCATTTTCAAGACCGACAACAATGGCCGGGGAACATTCCCTAGGACACGGAATCTTTGCCAAACTTAGGAAATACTATGTTTAGTGTTTGCTTTGTAATGACAATCGCTTTATAAATGAAGAATGGACGAGCGCTCTTTTTCCCCACAAGGGTTTATCACTGAGGCTCGTCCTTAAAAATGTACTTGTGTTTTTATTTGTATGCATGAATGTATGCCCGGTCGCTTGAATTGTGAACAACAAAAGAGCGACCTGATCAATTATCGAAGTGGTCAAAAGGTTAAGTTTGGATCGAATCTAGTAAACCAATTGCCAACAAGCGTAATACGCTAAAAAAGAGGTTGCATAGATCGCGGTCGTCCGATGTCTACAACCGAGCTCAATCTGAACCGAGTTCAGTAAGAATTCGTGGCAACTTAAATAAATAGACTAACGAATAATCAAAGTAAAGCGAGCGAGCTAAGAATATGAAGCGAGCGAGCTTAAGCAAAAAGCAAATGCAATCAAATTAACAGTTTTGTTACAAGTCTGTAGCGACCAGAAAAATCCAGAAAGGATTTTTCGAAAGGTTCTTAGGAAGCCGCCACCGAAATTCTAGTTTAAGGGCAAATTCGGAAAATCCCTTTAAGTTTTAGGACGAGGCATTGTTAGGGTTCGGGAGTCGTTATGTGTGGGGAAGGTATTAGCACCCCACGACATCCTATTGTCTAATTAATTTAAAATTTATTTAATAATTACCCTTTTATTTGTAGAAAAAGACTTATTTAGGTTTTTGGTTTTTAGTGCTTGACAAGAGTTGAGTCTTGCTCCTACGTACCTCCAGATGCAATGGAGGAATCAAAGCTACGTAGTTCTTCCTGAAAAAGGTTTGTTGGTTGGTGTTTTTTAGTGTAGAGGTCCTAGGATTCCTTGAACTGTACAGCTCACTGATTCCTAGGACGCTGACTAACCCGATTGTACAACCGACTTAGTCCCCTACTTTGAAAATGATTTTTGAATTTTTGAAAGGAGTTGTGAGGTGGATTGATTTTAGAATAGGTATTCTAGAACTCCCGAATTTGCATCTGACTCATTAGTTCTAGAAACGACTAACCCGATCTGTATAACCGACTTAGTCCCCTATTTATGGAAAATAATTTATTTATATTTTATTAAGTTTTTTTGCAGGATTACTGAACTGTACAGCTCATTAATTGGTCCTAAAATGATAACTAACCCGGTTGTACAACCGACTTAGCCGTTTATTTTTAGAGAAAAATAGTTTATTCGTGTTTATTAAGTTTGTAGGGTGTTAATAATTTGGCAAGTGTACCAAATCGTGCAAGTAATAAAACCGGTAAGAACCGGGATATCGTCCTCAAGGATCGAATTTAATTTGCCAACTACGATGCAACGACTAATTTGAACCAAGTTGAAAGGGGTTTGTTTGGTAATGTTGAGCTATGAAGCTCAAGGGTAAAGCGGTAAATTGTTTTTGACTTTTTAACTACGAGAAAACTGAACACGTTGGAAGAAATACGTTGAGAAAACGCTAGGGATGGATGTCTTCCGATTCATGCTATCGTTACTGATTTATTTTCAGAAGTTATCTCTCTCTCTCTCATTTGCTATCGAATCCACAATTCTAACTAAGCCCTAATCCCTTAGGTGAATAGGTCTTTGTTAATTGATAAAAGCCCTAATTCCTTAGGTGCATCTACTAACAACAAGCATTAAACGCGAGGATTCGCCACATACATCAATTCGCGCAGGATATTCCTAAACTTACGAATGGAAGGAATTGAAATTCAAACAATCCAATAATATGAACTTAGTTAAATTATTGAATAGAATATAGGTTCTATAATTTCCCAATTCCAGAAAGGTTAAACACGAATATCAATTCACAAACGAGAGAACGATAAAAATCATCAAGATAAACCAAAGAACAATAAATCTACATCGAATTTATCCATCCCCAACATTGGGGTTTAGTTACACATGATCAAAGATAAGGAAAAGAGAGAATTACAAGATAATAACGATGATGATGATGACATTCAAGTCTCAATTCTTGTTCCCAAGGCTTGATTCTTCGATGGTCAAGAAGCTGCAACCAACTCTCTCGGTGTGCTAGGGTTTCAATTCGCCCAAAACGCCGAAGATCCTTCAAAAACGCAGCTTTGCGTGTTTTATCGTGTTTTTTCAAATGATCGGCGCCTCATTTGGCGCCTCAAATGACACTTAAGCGCCACTTTACGGAGGACGCTATAAAGAACTCGCGCCTCCTGGCGCCTCATGCGAGAGTGGGGCGCGAATGGACAGTGGACTTTTGCTTCTCGCACTCCTTTGTCGCCTCACCTGGCGCCTCCAAATGACACTTCAGCGCCACTTCCATCCTTGGCACTTTTTCGCCTGCTTGCTTGCATTTCTTTCGTTCTTCCTTTCACCTAGTCCTCGGGGCACAAAAACACCACAAAACCAAGCGTAAACACTGCAAAGCAATTCAATTTCAACTAGCACAATTTACTCTTTTAGTGTTGCCATTTTCCCTACATTCAATAAAATCTTCACATAAAATCCCCTTTTTCATACTAAGAACCATCATGTGATGGGGATTCATCACAACCCCAAACTTAGACATTTGCTTGTCCTCAAGCAAAGACAGGACAAGACAAACCGGACAGATAGACATAGACAACCGACAATCAAAATAGCATACATTACATAACATAAACTTACAAGAAACAGGTTGAGCATCAACTTTCAGACTGCCACTCAATTCAGGACCCCATGTGGTATTTTCACTAATACAATCTTGCTCGAGAGTGTGTGTGTGACACTTAACTCAGTCGGCACAAAGCTAGTTTCAAAATGCAATCAACTAGAACTAGAGGGCTTTCTTCCGAGAATGTCCAAGATAGTTCAAAACATAGGGGTAGATTCACGCTTCCACATAAGGATCAAGGGGCATCAAGCACAACAAAGGGTCTTAAATGGGCATTTCAGATTAGACCAGTGCACGAACTATGATCACACACAATTCAGACTATGAACACACTCAACACAACTACACAACTTGTTTTTGGGCTGCAACCCCTTTCATTACATTATTGTTTGGGTTTGATCAACATTTGCTTTGGGACATTGCAGCAATTTTTATTTTTACTAAAAACACAACACGGCATACACTTTAGCGTTATGGGTAGACGCTACAGTGTTGCACACACGCTCTTCGACACACACGGCATACACTACGGTGTTACGGGTAGACGCCGCAGTGCTGCACACACACTTTAACGCACACGGCATACACTATAACGTTACGGGTAGACGTTACAGTGCTGCACACACACATTAACACACACGATGCACTGATCATCCTACAATCCTCATGCCCAGCCTTAGTACAACTGATGCACCCCAAACTTAGTTTCTACAACTACCCTACATTTTTAGTAAAAATTTGACGACTCCCATGGTCCACCACACTAGTTTAGCTGCCCACATCTCTAGGATCACTAAGTTTTCTTGGTTAGTGTTTTAAGTGTGGAAGCAAGATTGCACTAATTCATTCACCACCGGGGTACTATTCGCTCAATTCTCGCCAAATCATCACTAAGTTGCTCAACTGTCTCTGTTTTTTTTTTTTTTTATTTTTATGATTGTCCATATCTATGACATTGACACAACTGACCTCACAATAGGTCCTCCCCCACTTAAAAACTTGCAGTGTCCTCACTGATGAAATTCGGGGAAAACCTATTTACACAGACTGAGACTAAAACAAAATGAAATTAACAATAACCTCACTTAACTACAACTATTGAAGGAGCACAAAGTACACAATCAATAAAAACAAAAGAGAAAGGGAAGATAAAAATAACCTGGCGGTGAGCAGACTACTCAACCGCGTCCAGAGTCTGGAGGGGGTGCCTGAAAGATGTCCGCATCCGGGTCCAATTGCCCTCCCCTCTGGATCGTGCACATAGCTCTGTATAGTGATCTCATACCAAACTCAGGCTCACGCCATCCTGCTTCTCATTTCTGTCATGACCATTTGCTCCTGGTTCGCAGCCATTTGCTCCTGGTTTGCTGTTAGTACATCTATTCTTCCCTGCAGATATTGAAAGTCTGCACCATAAGGATCAGCCCAAGGTTCATTCATAAAGAAGGATGGTTCACCTCTCCGGTGTTGCTCTTGTGGGGGTCTTCTCAGGCACTGGCCGCTCAACATCTCCACCCCCCGCTATGGTCCTAATCCAAGCCCCGGAGATTGGAGCAGATGGTTCTATGGGTTCTTCATCGGGCTCAAGAATAACTCCCGCCTCTCACATAGCAGGCAACGAGGCCGGCATGTCTCCAATAGCTCGGTTGGCTCCCATCCTTAAAATTAGCAAAGTCTGTTAATTTCCTCTTCAAGCTCATCCCCTATATTGACGGATCTCCTCGCATAATGCATGCAAGTGAGGCATGCCCTTTCAAAGCTCGGCTACGAGTTGTTAGAGCTAGGGCATATAGTGGTGAGGACAAAAGCGCCCATGCCCTAGCAACCGGGGTAAGAGAAGTTACCATAATTCTCCTGGGGTTCTCCTCTTATTCTCACCCACCCGTTCTGGTTTGCATATTGCCGTAGAGATCTCATCCTCTCGCTCGCCAGTTCGTATTTTATCCTCTCGCTTAGCGGTTGCGTTCTGAATCGATGCCCGAGGTTTTCACCGGTCTAATCTTAAAGCGGCTCATTGATGGTAACAGAGTCATATGGAATCTCATGGCCCCGCACGTAACTTGTGTTTTTGGGGAACTCCAATTGCCCATCCACCGCTTGCTTGGGAAGATATTTGAAAAGAATTCATAAACTAAGGCCTTGCTTGCCTTTCTTGGATAGGTCACCAGATTATCCCACCCCTGGTTGCTAATGTTTTGTCGCAAATCCTCGAATTCAGGGGGAGAATGATTGCTCTTTCCTTCACAAACTTGGGAGTTGCCATAATTTCCCCAAAGAATTTCGCGCACACCCCAAGGACCGAAACATGTAAGAGTTGAAGGATGGTTGTGGTGGTTGGGAGGTGAACCTTTGCGGATTGCTCGCTTCTTTCGGGCCCTATAAGCCATTTCTCGCACACATCAAAAGCCAAAGTTGTACAAACGGGTGGATGTTAGTACCCATAAAACAAGTATTGGCGTTGCTCAAGATCATCACCACATTGCTTCCTTGATGGAGACAATGAGTTCACCTATGCATTGCTCAAGCATACAAGTTGTTGCTCACGTAAATCTTTGATTGAGGTATTTTTACAAACATATAACATGCATGACTACTTCACATATGAACAACAACACCCAAGAATCTCCACATTCCCCAAATTGTTTTCTTTCAAAAGCAAACCCCAATTTAACAATAATGTCCACATCGGTTTCTACACTCATCTAATCATGAAATTTGAACTCAAAGAATTTAGGTTTTATAAAACTAATCTCAAAAAAATTGATTTGGAATTGAGAAAACTTACTTGATTAGTGATGTTATAGGAAGAAGATTGAAGTACTCTAGAAAACCCACAACCAATTTCCCACCTTGGGGCTCTTTGAGAAGAGAAATCAAGTGACTAGAGGGGAGAGAACTAAACGCGACGGGTGGCTGGATGTTTGTGTGTGGCGTGAGTGAAGCGAGACTCGAGGCGTGAGTGTGAGTGAGTGCGCGAGTGAAGCTGAGAGTCGTTGTATTCGATCGCGCTTGATCGCGCCACTTACGCGACGATAGCGCGACAGACGGACGAACGGCTCTTTTTGGCATCCAAAGCCAGGCGTGTGATGCGCGATCGAGGCGCCACTTAGGCGCGACTTTTTTTGGCATCCAGCAGCGTGTGATGCGCGAATGAGGCGCCACTTAGGCGCCACTTAGCAACAACATACAGCATTATGACTACTCCCTTTTTAACTTTCAAACCAAAATGATTGTGACTAAAATTGCATCCTAAAGTGCCTAATCTATGAAAATAATGCAAGTTGTAAAAATTTAATGATAAGAAATGTTGGGTTGCCTCTCCCAATAAGCGCTTCTTTAACGCCACTAGCTTGACGTTACCTCGATTTTAAGGGTCTCTTAAAACCACCGCCGCTTTTCTCTCTCCACCACCACCTCTCCTAAGTACGGCTTCAACCTTTGCCCATTGACTTTGAACGATCTTTTGAATCAGTTCCTCTACTTCAATTGCTCCATAAGGAGTCACTTCTTTTACAACAAAGGGCCACGACCACTTGGATTTCAGTTTTCTGGAAAAAGCTTGAGTCTCGAATTAAATAATAGCACTTCACGACTGTGATGAAACTCTTTCCTTGAGATGCTTTTGTCATGGTAGGCCTTCATTCTCTCTGCTTGTAAATTTTATTGTTCTCATATGCTGCAGACGCAACTCATCCAATCCATGCGGTTGTAAGATTCTTTTGTCCCCACAGTGAAGTGGTAAAATTCAAAAACTTTAATGCCCAATACGCTTTGTGCTCAAGTTCAACCTAAGAAATGGCAAGCTTTACCATAAACCAATTGGTATGGAGACATGCCTAAAGGTGTCTTATAGGCTGTTTCAGTATGCCCAAAGCGCATCATCTACCTTCAATGACCAATCCTTTCTTGAGTTTCCCATCGTCTTTTCCAAGATCCTCTTGATTTCTCTGTTTGAGACTTACGCTTGACCATTGCTTTGAGGATGATAAGGAGTTGTCACTTTATGCGTAACACCATACTTGGAAAGCACATTGTTGAGATAGGCGTTGCAAAAGTGGCTACCCCCATCACTAATCAGGACTCTTGGCACACCAAATCTAGAGAAGATGTTCTTTTTCACAAATTTAACCACAGTTTGGGAATCACTCTTGGCGAAAGAGCGATGGCTTCAACCCACTTGGAAACATAGTCAATCGCCACTAATATGTACTCACGATTGTAAGAGGGTGGGAATGGTCCTATAAAGTCTATGCCCCAACAATCAAAAACTTCTACTTCAAGGATGGGGTTCAGTGGCATCTCCCCCTTACGTGAAATATTGCCAGTCCTCTGGCATTTGTCACAACTTCTCACGTATTCATATGCATCCTTGAAGAGGGATGGCCAGTAAAAACCAGATTGGAGAACCTTAGCAGCTGTATGCGTTCCCCATTATAGTGCCCTCCACAGGGAGAGTCATGACAATGCCAGAGAATGCTTTTACTTTCAGCACCAGACACACATCTTCTCAAAAGTCCATCAGCCCCGACCTTGTAGAGATAAGGATCATCCCACAGGTAATGGTTGGCATCATGAAAGAACTTTTTTTTTTCACGCCATGTGAAATCTTTGAGGATCTTTCGGCTGCCTTATAATTTTGCGATGTCGGCAAACCAAGGTCTTTCTACAATGGCAAGTAATTTTTCATCCGGAAACTCTTCCGAATCTCTTTTGCCGATCTGTCACTTCTTTGTTTTCTAACCTTGACAAATGATCCGCCACCACATTCTCGCTCCCTTTCTTGTCCTTAATTTCCAAATCAAACTCCCGCAAAAGCAAAATCCATCTAAGGAGTCGAGGCTTAGACTCGCCCTTGGCTAGCTATGAGATATTTAATTGCCGCATGGTCGGTAAAAACCACTACTTTTGAACCAACTAAGTAGGAACGAAATTTTTCGGTGCAAATACTATGGCTAGCAATTCTTTCTCGTAGTTGCATAATTCACTTGATTTTCATTCAAAACCTTGCTAGCATAGTATATAGCATGAAAGAATTTCTCGATCTCGCCCCAATACGGCACCCATCTGCGTAATCACTAGCATCGCACATGAGCTCAAACGAGCCTCCCAATTTGGGGCTACTATGACCGGAGCAGAGACTAGTTTTTCCTTTAAAATATTAAATGCACATGGACATTCATCATCAAAAACAAATTCAGCCTCTTTAACAAGTAGATTGCATAAAGGTTTTGGAATCTTGGAGAAGTCTTTTATGAAACGTCGATAAAAACCGGCATGTCCTAAAAACTTCTCACTCCTTTTACATTTTAGGGGAGGTAGCTTTTCTATGACTTCGATTTTTGCTTGGTCAACCTCGATGCCTTTTTCAGAAATTTTATGGCCAAGCACAATACCTTCCTTGACCATAAAGTGGCACTTCTCCCAATTTAAAACTAAATTGGTTTCAACAAGATCGCTTTAAAAACCGCATCAAGGTTGGCCAAACAAGAATCATAAGTATGACCAAAAACAGAAAAATCATCCATAAATACCTCAATTGAGCTTTCTATCATGTCGGAGAATATAGAAAGCATGCACACTTTGAAAAGTTCTTTGGAGCATTGCACAACCCGAAAGGCATCCTCCGATATGCGAACACACCGGAAGGGACACGTGTGAAAGTTCGTCTTCTCTTGATCTTACGGGTCTCATCGCTATCCGGTTATACCGCAGTATCCATCCGAAAGCAATAGAAAGCTTGTCCACCTAGTCTTTCCAAAGATCCGGTCCATGAGCGGCAATGGGAAGTGGTCTTTTCTAGTTGCTTGATTCAACCTTCGGTAATCAATGCACATCCTCCAACCCGTAACAGTCCGAGTCGGAATCAGCTCGTTCTTATCATTTTTCACTACCGTCATACCACCCTTCTTAGGGACCACATGAACCGGACTCACCCATGAGCTATCTGAGATAGGATAAATCATGCCGGCCTCTAAGAGCTTTAAAACTTCCTTACGCACCACCTCTTTCATTGTAGGATTTAATCTCGTTGAGGTTGGATCACGAGTTTGAATTCTTCCTCCCGTTTGATTTTGTGCATGCAAAAAGTGGACTTATCCCCTTGAGGTCGGAGATAGTCCAACCCAATGCATTTTTGTTGCTTCTTAGTACCCTCATCAGCTTCTCCTCTTCCAATTTGGTCAAAGAGTGCTAATGATATTTGGATGAAGATCATTATCTTCAAGGAATACATACTTGAGATGAGAGGAGTTGTTTCAATTCGAGGATCTTTTCTCGGGACTCTCCCCTATCTATCTCTTCCTTTTCTTTGAGACATTTTCTACTTGAGAAGCTTCAAATTGCCGGATACATTCTTCTATTTCACTACCCGGATGCAAATCTCGCTTCTTCAATAGAATTTACAATCACATTCTCCAATGGAGGAGATGGCACATCCTCGCTCTAAAGGTCTCTTTTACGAGAATTATCAATCATATCTACCCTAAAGCACCGTCCTTTGTCATCCGGATGACGCATGGCTTCAAAAAAACACTAAAAGTAATTTTCTCATCCCGGAATCTCGGGATCGGTTTCCACTGTTGCACATCAATCGAGCTCTCTCCCGTGGCTAAAAACGGCTCGCCTGAATGAGCGGTACCTCCGCATCCTCTTCCATGTCAAGGATCACAAAGTCTATCGGGAACATAAATTTATCAACTCGACTAGAACATCTTCCAACACTCCATAAGGATATTTTCTTGAACGATCGCAAGTGTCGGTGACATCCTAGTGGGTTTTACCTCTCCACCACCCAATCTCTTCAAAGATAGATAATGGCATTAGGTTAATACTAGCCCCCGGATCACAAAGGGCCTTGCTAACGCTATGTCGCCAATTGCACATGGAATGGTGAAATTTCCGGTCTTTCATTTTTCGAGGAGCTTCCTCAATTATAGCATCGCACTCTTGATCAAGCCACTTTGTTTCATCTTCTTTGAATTTCCTCTTCTTTGTCAAGAGCTCCTTCATGAACTTGGCATAGATGGGCATTTGTTCTAGAGCTTCGCGAATGGGATATTAATTTGAAGTCGCTTGAAAATCTCCATGAACTTTGAAAATCGCTCATCTTTTTGATTTTTCTTGCTAGCATATGGATAGGCAGCTTCACTTGAGGAGAGGTGCTTTTGGTTTCTCTTGTACTGCACATCGAGAACAAATTGTTTTCATTAAGGTTAGGCTTCACACCTTCTTCACTTTGCTCATTTTCAACTTCCCCAATTTTTTCATTTTCATTTTTTCACTCAACTCAATTTTTTCATTTTCTACTTCCACCTTCTTCTCACAAGTCACCACGCAGAGCGTTTTCAACTCCCGACCACTTCTTAGTGAAATAGCCTTAGCAGTTTCATTCCTTGGGTTATCAATGGTGGTAATGAGAATCCACTACTAGATGATTCAAAGAAGTCGCTTTGATAATTGGCCATCTGAGTTTCTAAATTCTTTATGGAAGCTTTCGTGATTCTTTTCCATACTCTTCATGGCTTGCTCTTGTGATTGAAACGTGGTTTTCGTCATCCGCATGAACTCGGTTAGAGCATTCTCCAATGGAGAAGATTGTCTTTGTTGTTGAGATGATGATTGAGATTGTTGTTGTTGATTTGACCAATTTGTATCATTATTTTTCCATGAGAAATTGGGATGATTCTTCCACCCGTGGTTATAGGTGTTAGAATATGGATTCCTCCTTGTTTCTCGATAGTTTCCCATGAAATTGACTTGTTCATTGGAATCTCCATGAGTAGCACAATCACCTTCATGAGCCTCTCTACCACAATAGTTACATGCACCCTGGTTTACCGCTTGAACAGTCGCAGGGGGTTGAGATCCCCCTGGTAAAGCAGCAGCTAATTGCTTAGTAAGAGCTTCAATTTGTAGAGACATTACCTTTTGTTGAGCCAACACAGCACTATTGGCGTCCAACTCTAACATTCGGGTTTCTTTGTTGCCCTCTATCATTTTGCAAACGGTACTCATTAGAAGCCATATGCTCTACCGGTTGTTTGGCTTCTTGAGTTAGCTTTGGTACCTAAAGATCCTCCGGTGAGGCATCTAGCATCATTCTAGTTTGAGGCCGCAACCCATGACAAAAGTTTGCAATTGAAAAAGTCATCAATTCCATGCGAAGGACATCTTTTAATAGGAGTTTGAACCTTTCCCACGCGTCATACAAAGACTCGAATCCCCTTGCTCAAAATTTGATATCTCGGCCCGTTTCTTGATGAACTTAGAAATTGGGAAAAACCTTTCGAGAAATTTGCTCTCTAGATCACCCCAATTGTTGATAGTTCCTGTTGGGATAGTGTTGATCCAGTCTTTAGCCCCGCCTACCAAAGTATACGGAAAGAGACGTAATTTTTTTCGGTCGTCGCCGACACTCGGCAGGATTTGTGGACCCACAAATTTCATAAAATTGGAACAAGTGTTGATTCGGGTCTTGAGATCGTAACCGCAGAATTGTTCTCGATTTCAAGGCATTGAGGATTGAAGACTTGATCTCAAATGCCACAGCTCCCACAAAGTTGGAGTATAGGCTTGGGACGCTTTGATTTCTTCTACCAAAGTAGCCAAGAGTACGAAAGCGCAGGAATTTCTCCCATGACTTGAGTTACAATTGGTTGCACAGAGTTTCTCCGGTTGTTACTTGTTGCTCTCTTTGCTTTCTTAACCTTGCTTCCTTTCGATTCGCTTTTGCAATTTTTCGATCTCCGGATTGTAGAGTAAATCTTTAGGATCTCTTGTTCCACGCATGCAATTGAAACAACAAGAACTAAGACAAGTGTCAAAGCAACAGGTATAATAAATAAAAATAAAGAAAAACTACAACTGAAATGAATTGTTGTATATACGGGTTCGAATTAGCAGTTGCCTTCGAAATAATTAGTAAATCAATTTCGATCGATCCAAGAATGGCGCCAAAACTTGTTAATAATTTGGCAAGTGTACCAAATCGTGCAAGTAATAAAACCGGTAAGAACCGGGATATCGTCCTCAAGGATCGAATTTAATTTGCCAACTACGATGCAACGACTAATTTGAACCAAGTTGAAAGGGGTTTGTTTGGTAATGTTGAGCTATGAAGCTCAAGCGGTGCATGATAAATTGTTTTTGACTTTTTAACTACGAGAAAACTGAACACGTTGGAAGAAATACGTTGAGAAAACGCTAGGGATGGATGTCTTCCGATTTCATGCTATCGTTACTGATTTATTTTCAGAAGTTATCTCTCTCTCTCATTTGCTATCGAATCCACAATTCTAACTAAGCCCTAATCCCTTAGGTGAATAGGTCTTTGTTAATTGATAAAAGCCCTAATTCCTTAGGTGCATCTACTAACAACAAGCATTAAACGCGAGGATTCGCCACATACATCAATTCGCAGGATATTCCTAAACTTACGAATGGAAGGAATTGAAATTCAAACAATCCAATAATATGAACTTCCGTTAAATTATTGAATAGAATATAGGTTCTATAATTTCCCAATTACGAAAGGTTAAACACGAATATCAATTCACAAACGAGAGAGAACGATAAAAATCATCAAGATAAACCAAAGAACAATAAATCTACATCGAATTTATCCATCCCCAACATTGGGGTTTAGTTACACATGATCAAAGATAAGGAAAAGAGAGAATTACAAGATAATAACGATGATGATGATGACATTCAAGTCTCAATTCTTGTTCCCAAGGCTTGATTCTTGATGATGGTCGCAAATTGCAACCAACTCTCTCTCGGTGTGCTAGGGTTTCAATTCGCCCAAAACGTCGAAGATCCTTCAAAAACGCAGCTTTTGCGTGTTTTATCGTGTTTTCGGATCGGCACTCACCGGGCGCCCAAATGACTTACTTAAGCGCCACTTACTCGGAGGACGCCACTGAGAACTCGCGCCTCACCTGGCGCCTCATGCGAGAGTGGGGCGCGAATGGACAGGGACTTTTTGCTTCCTGCACTCCTTTGTCGCCTCACTGGCGCCTCCAGCGACACTTCAGCGCCACTTCCATCCTTGGCACTTTTTCGTCCGTTTGCTTGCATTTCTTCGTTCTTCCTTTCACCTAGTCCTGGGGCACAAAAACACCACAAAAACCAAGCGTAAACACTGCAAAGCAATTCAATTTCAACTAGCACAATTTACTCTTTTAGTGTTGCCATTTTCCCTACATTCAATAAAATCTTCACATAAAATCCCCTTTTTCATACTAAGAACCATCATGTGATGGGGATTCATCATAGGGTTACTGAACTGTACAGCTCATTGGCCCTAAAATAATGACTAACCCGGTTGTACAACCGACTTAGCCGTTTATTTGATTTCGAGAGAAAAATTATTTATATTTGAATTGGAAAAGAATTAAAAGAGAAACAGGGGGTGCATATTGAAAATTGGGGTTTTATTAATCGCAGGGGTTGTATAATTAATAGGGGGTGTAAAAAGAAAAGCCCAGTTCGCATAGGAGAGCCCAGTATGCGAAACTGGGCTTAAGTGGGGGGAGGTGTGCGCGTGAATAAGGGGTGTGACTAGCGTTCTGAGAAAATAAAAAAAAAAACAGAAAAATGCTAATGGGCCCGAACCTAAAACCCCAAAAAGCCTAAAAACCATTTCTTCTTCTCCCACAATCAGCAACCGCGCCGCAGCCCTCCAACAAAGAGAGAGAGAGATTTCCGGCGAGAGTTCGCCGGTTTCTGGGGAAAGAAAAGCGGATCGGCGGGAGAGAAAGGGAGGCTTGAACAGCGAGACGGGTTCGGTGAAGGAGAGAACGCCGGAGCCACTTTTTCCGGCGAGTCTCACGGCGGTTAACTAAGGGTGCAGATTTTCGTTTTTTTTTTTGCCCTCTCCTTCATTCCTCTTTATTCTACTGTTATTTAATTTCAGTCAGGGTTTTAAGAGTTACTTGGATGATGATATGTCAGAATGGGAATTTCTTTGAAATGCATCTTAGTAATTGAAACTTGAGATTTTGTAACCGTCCGTCCACTAGGAATCTAGCAATGAGTTCCTCCTCATCTGATAACAATATAGCGCAACACACAAATCCTAACTTGTATTCTACTTCTAATTTTAATTTTTAGAAGGGAAAAAAAAATAATAAACTTTGGATTAAACGACTATGTAGATCTAATGAGGTTTGCACATTAATATACTGATTTCAGAGCTAAGAGCGTATTTGACAAAACCTACCTTTACTCCAGCTTCAGATTGGTCTCCTTGTGTGTCTGCTTGAATAACTGTAACCCACTGCTACTGCTTCGTTCTTTAGATCTCAAAAAAGCTTCAGAACCGTGTTTAGTGGATTAGGATTTCGATGTGAAACCCTAACCCTATTTTTGGGTGATTTTAGCAGTAGTTTTCTGCTTTCGATTCTGTCTCTTTTGACTGCTGTTGGACTGTTTATTTATAGTCAAAAATTAGGTTAGGGCATTTATTATTTTTGACTCTGGATAATTTTCGTGTCTTGATCCAAGCCAACAAGACATTCTGCAGCAGCACTTGAATGGCACGGAACCCTATTTTGCTGTTTAATTTGTATTTTCGGATTTGTTTATTTTTTTATATGTTTTGTATTACTATTTTTGTATTTTGGACTTTTTGGACTATTAAGTGCTTTTAAATTGTAAATTAAGCTAAATACAATTTTTTGACATTTTTAGACATATTGGACTCTTAAACATTGTGAATTAAACTAAATTGAATTTTTGACATTTTTAAATTGTATGTATGCTTAAATGAAATTAAATAAACAAAATAAGGATAATAATAATAATAATAATAAAAGGGAGCCAGGCCAAATACAAAGACGAGACCGGGCCGGACTTGACAACTATGCTAAGACTAGACCAAAAATAGAAGTAATGGGCGTGTTAAAAAATTAGCTCGGAATCGCGTTCTTAAGTCTGAGTTTAAGCCAACTTTTGAGAAAAATGAATTTTGGTAGACCTGTTCACGTACGACTAAACTTGAATACAGATATTAAACTGAATAACGCACGAAAAGATCGATCATTCGCGTGCGTACCTAATTTAAACAACGGCATTTTGATTTAGTTGAACGGAGTGATTGAAATTGGTAACCGAGACTCTACACTGATAATTCTCGTAATCATGCGACACCAAAACACGCCCTTACTAAAAATAAATGACTAAAGCGAGAAAAAGAAGACGGACAAAATTGGGGTATAACAACTGCCCCTCTTTATTAATATTTTACTAGAAAGTGCTGAGCTCTAGAACTTTCGTAGTAGAAATAGGAATAAAGATAAGATTGACGCTAATTTTGTCCGTTTAAGGGGGAAGTGGAAGGTTTGAGAGATAAGGGGGAGTGATTAATGCTTGTCGCATTAACCGAGAGTTGAATGAAGGGTCAACAAGGACCTGAAGGAGCACTAAGGCTCTGAAGGACCACTTTAAGGTCCAAAGGTCGCTAGGCCTTAATTGAAGGACCATCGTGGTGCGAAGGAGGCGCAATTAGCTACGGTACTAATTAAACGATCTTGGGGGCCTTTATATTCGAAAGGCCATGATGGGTCAAGATCGGTCTAGAACCGATATGTTGACCATGAAGGGACGCCCAGCGTGTCTTAGGCCGACACAACTAGTCCGAAGGACCACGCGGGTGCGGAAGGTCCGTCGGGCTCGACTACGACGTTTGCGACACGGGCCACTTAGGGCGCGAAGGAGCGTAGTGCTCGAAGGACCACTGGTCCGGGATCGGCTCGGTGATCTCGTGATGCGATCACGGGATCAACGCTTAGAGCTTTGATCTTAGAGGAACAAAATATGGGTATCGACACTTGAAGTCGATTCGGAAGCAATACATCATGTAATGGACATGCAACGCCTAATAATACATGCACATGCAATGGTGATTTTTGGTGGGGTGATGGATGAAATAGGTGATTCCTTTCTCTTTTTGTTTTTTTTTTTGCCTTTTGCCTTTTTTTGCTTGCTTTTTATTTATTTATCTGATGGATGCATGAAGTATGAATGTTAATATGATGCAAATGAAATGTTTGAATGCAAATGCTATGGTGCATGGTGTGATGATATGAAATGACTGATTGAGTGCAGAAACATTTTTTTGTGATGATGAGATGTGAGACTTTGGATGCGAGAGGCGGAGATGAATATTGATAATTCTTTGGAAAGATTAGATTTGATTCAAACTTCGGCAATCTCAAGGTTGTTATTTACAGACACTGATGTGAAAAAGTACTTGCAAGCTCGCTTCTTTTTCTCTTCCATTATGATGCCCCCTGATGACCGAAATTTAGGTCCACAAAGTTAACTAAGTGGATTTTCGTGATCACATTATCAACTTGTGTTCTATCTCGCTGAAGCATTGTTAAGAAAACATGTATAGTAATGCAAACATAGATGAATGAGTCAGTTAACTTGGTTCAAGGTTATGGACGAATGCGACGCATGGAAGGATGAATGACTGGTCTTCGTCAATGTCATGAAAGGTAGGTTTTTCCAAGCCAAGAAATACGAAATTGCCCCAATTTAGATTTGATGATTGTGAGTGAATAACTTGCCTCGCGTCTAGTGCTAACAAGCTAGAGGTGTAGAAAATGATGAATGGGGAATGCATTGGCTTTGGAATGAAAGGCGGAGAGCAAGAGCTTTTGTCTCAACCCATAGAGTTTGGTGTTGCCCCATTTATGGCAAGGACAAGATTGCCCTGACTAGCATTTTGGGTAATGAGTTGAGAAATTGCCCGGCATGGTTTTATGGATGGGACTATAACGGAGATGAGATGGGGTCACGGTGAATGTCCCTATTTGTAGGTGGAGTGAAGAGTGATGTGGTTGCCCACTTGGAATGGTATTTGAATGGTTGCCTCTTGTGAGATTGGAAAAAGGTGTGAGTTAGGGTTATGGGTTTTTGGAGATGGTTAAATACGGTGTGATAATTTGGGAGTGGTATGGGATGCACACTGGACAAATTCCCAAGTTCAAATAGATGGTGAAAGGATGCCCCACTTTAGGATCTAGGTGACGATCCTAGTATAAGCTTTTGGTTATCTTTAGAATGACTCTCAGACTACAATAGTCTTGAGTTTGCTATGATGAAAACTACACTTGGTGATCACTAGACCTTGCCTTAGTATAACTGTAACTTGAATTAATCTTGTGGTGCAAGCCTTTTGATTTTTCTTTCCTTTTGAGTTTTTTTTTGAGATATATTTTTTTTTGAGCAAACATAGTGTAAATAAATAAACTTATTTGTCCTAAGATTAACACTTTGAGAAAACAAAAGCAATCTGTCATTGATCGGAATGTGGCCGATGGTTTAGTGATTCATGAGGGAAATGATAATTGGGCTCAAGGTAGTTTTAGGGGATTGATGGGACAGATGATTTTTTTTTGAGCGGTATGATTTGGCTAATGGTTAATGGTTTGTGAAAGAAGGGGTTATTAGGCTCAATGAAGTGTTTGATGATTGATGGGACAAATGATTTGGTGATGTAACTTGGCTAATGGGTGATGATTTATGAAGGAAATGGTTGTTAGGCTCAAAGGAATGTTTGAGGGTCTATTGAGACAGTACTTGTTTAGGGACGTGACTTGGCCAAGGGTTTATGAAGGATAGGATATTGAGGACAAGGGAAGTGTTTGGGGGTTTATTTCAGACAATGATCTCTTATGCATTTAATGGTAAGAAGTATCAGCTCATGATTGTACCACTTTTGCTTTTTCCTATTTTTTTTATTTCACTTTTTTTTTTTATTTTGATTTTTCTTTTTCCTTCTTTCGAGCTGAGTGACTTGATAAAAATGATACACCATTTTTGATGTAGAATTGATCCTTGTCTAGGGTGATTGAAAGGTTTCTTTGGATTTTGGCTTAAGGTGGGTAGCAAAGGTTTTTTCGGGGACATGGGAAGATGGTCAGACTTCATTTCAAATCATGATTGCTCGATTTCTCAAAAATTAACTCAAGGACAATAATTTACTTATTTTATATGCTTGCTCTTTTCTTTATTTCTTTTCATGCTCTAATTTCGCTTAAAGTCGCTCTTTACGAGTTTTCAACCTAACGAGCTTCTTTTGATTTTTTTTTTTGTAAAGAACTTGCACCAAGGGAATACAACGTTGGCAAGGTTTTTAGAGATCACACATTTGCCCAGTATGGAGGGCCTAAAGTGTTATTTTACTAGGGAACCAACCGTAAACGTCAACTATGTACTAATGTGGGGAGTATGGGTGGTGGGGTGGGATTAGACTTTGGAGGGGATGATGGTAAGGTAGGACGCTTAATCGACTCGGACAAAAATAAACACACATGTTACCCAAGTCACTACACAAATGCTTCGCAGAGAGTTAATGATTAAAACATGATAGAAATTTTTGATGGGCATTTCTGGTCATTTATCATGGGATGGAAGAGATGCAACGTTTGGTTAAAAAATGTGAGCAAGCTAAAAATTTGAAAAACGGAGTGACTTGAAACACCTTGAGCTTGCAACGAAGTATGGCTAAACTTTTTCAAAAAGAATTATTTATCTCACAAGAATGCCTCACCTCTCATCACAATCTTTCTCTCAAAATTATGTTTTTCGTTTTTATAATGCATGATGTAAGTATGCAAATGAATGAATGCGCATAAAATGAGAATGCGAATGAACGAATGAATGTATATGAAATGCGAATGTGATGTGTGTGTGTATGAAATGATAATATGTGATTTTATTCGTCATGTCGGGAATTATAAACTTTTCATTGGAGAGTAAAGTACAAAATTTAATTTTGACTTCAGCGTACGCCTTCTCTCCAAGGTAAAGATTTAAATTCTCGACGGTCATAAAAGTGCATGCAACAAGAGATGTTTATTTCTTTGTATGCATGTGGTATATTTTCTAAAAAGTAGTAAAAAAATGATTTTTGGTGTTTTGATTTTTTTGATTGAAGACGGTATGCATAAATATTTGTTTGAATGCGAGGGTATAAAGCTCCTTTGTGACCCTAGAAATGTATTTACAGAGTGGGTCTAAGGTTTCTTTTATAGTGAACCTCACGGGGATAGTTCTAAGGAATCCTACACATGGTCCCTAGAGCCAAGGACTCAGTCAAGAACACGACCCCAAAGAATGTGCAAGCTATTAGAAGGATAGCATCCTCAAAAGGAATCAAACTCTAGGTGAGATTTTCGTGACCACCCAACGAGACGACACGTCCATGCAGCCATCACTACGCAATCTCGTTCTAACTTAGGTTTATGCTCGAGTCGGGTAGAGGACTTTTCTCACGTGTGTGAAGTGTAGAAGTGAAGTGTGTGTAGGAGCAATTTAAAAACAACCCAAAAGCTTCAAACAGACAAACAAACATATATACAAATATCGTCTTCTACCCTAGGGTTTACACGGATAAATAACATAATTATGCAAAAGCAAATAAATAAATAAAAGGGTAAAAATTGAATTAATCCTAAATTAATTAGACTAGGTTTTGACTCTCTAAAAATAAATAAGTCCCAAAGTGAAGTCGCATTTGTGAGCTTACAGAAAAATCCGGAAAGGATTTTTTGAAAGGTTCTTAGGAAGCCGCCACCGAAATTCTAGTTTAAGGGCAAATTCGGAAAATCCCTTTAAGTTTTAGGACGAGGCATTGTTAGGGTTCGGGAGTCGTTATATGTGTGGGAAGGTATTAGCACCCCTACGACATCCTATTGTCTAATTAATTTAAAATTTATTTAATAATTACCCTTTTATTTGTAGAAAAGACTTATTTAGGATTTTGGTTTTTAGTGCTTGACAAGAGTTGAGTCTTGCTCCTACGCACTCTCCGGATGCAATGGAGGAATCAAAGCTACGTAGTTCTTCCCGAAAAAGGTTTGTTGGTTGGTGTTTTTTTAGTGTAGAGGTCCTAGGATTCCTTGAATGCATGATACCATCGATTCTAGGACGCTGACTAACCCGATTGTACAACCGACTTAGTCCCCTACTTTGAAAATGATTTTTGAATTTTTGAAAGGAGTTGTGAGGTGGATTGATTTTAGAATAGGTATTCTAGAACTCCTGAGCTGTACAGCTCATTAGTTCTAGAACGCTGACTAACCCGACTGTACAACCGACTTAGTCCCCTATTTATGGAAAATAATTTATTTATATTTTATTAAGTTTTTTTGTAGGATTACTGAACTGTACAGCTCATTGGTCCTAAAATGATAACTAACCCGGTTGTACAACCGACTTAGCCGTTTATTTTTAGAGAAAAATAGTTTATTCGTGTTTATTAAGTTTGTAGGGTTCTTTGAATCTGCATGCAACTCATTGGCCCTAAAATAATGACTCTTAGGTTGTACAACCGACTTAGCCGTTTATTTGATTTCGAGAGAAAAATTATTTATATTTGAATTGGAAAAGAATTAAAAGAGAAACAGGGGGTGCATATTGAAAATTGGGGTTTTATTAATCGCAGGGGTTGTATAATTAATATGGGGTGTAAAAAGAAAAGCCCAGTTCGCATAGGAGAGCCCAGTATGCGAAACTGGGCTTAAGTGGGGGGAGGTGTGCGCGTGAATAAGGGGTGTGACTAGCGTTCTGAGAAAATAAAATAAAAAAACAGAAAAATGCTAATGGGCCCGAACCTAAAACCCCAAAAAGCCTAAAAACCATTTCTTCGATCTCCCACAATCAGCAACCGCGCCGCAGCCCTCCAACAAAGAGAGAGAGAGATTTCCGGCGAGAGTTCGCCGGTTTCTGGGGAAAGAAAAGCGGATCGGCGGGAGAGAAAGGGAGGCTTGAGCAAATGAGACGGGTTCGGTGAAGGAGAGAACGCCGGAGCCACTTTTTCCGGCGAGTCTCACGGCGGTTAACTAAGGGTCTGTATTTTCGTTCTTTTTTTTTTTTGCCCTCTCCTTCATTCCTCTTTATTCTACTGTTATTTAATTTCAGTCAGGGTTTTAAGAGTTACTTGGATGATGATATGTCAGAATGGGAATTTCTTTGAAATGCATCTTAGTAATTGAAACTTGAGATTTTGTAACCGTCCGTCCACTAGGAATCTAGCAATGAGTTCCTCCTCATCTGATAACAATAGCAGCGCACACAAATCCTAACTTGTATTCTACTTCTAATTTTAATTTTTAGAAGGGAAAAAAAAATAATAAACTTTGGATTAAACGACTATGTAGATCTAATGAGGTTTGCACATTAATATACTGATTTCAGAGCTAAGAGCGTATTTGACAAAACCTACCTTTACTCCAGCTTCAGATTGGTCTCCTTGTGTGTCTGCTTGAATAATCAGTAACTCCATCAACTATCGCTTTCGTTCTTTAGATCTCAAAAAGCTTGTAAGCAGTGTTTAGTGTATTAGGATTTCGATGTGAAACCCTAACCCTATTTTTGGGTGATTTTAGCGATAGTTTTCGCTTTTGATTCTCTCTTTTGATCTTTGTTGGATTGTTTATTATTTATAGTCAAAAATTAGGTTAGGGCATTTATTATTTTTGGACTGGGCTCTGGATAATTTTCGTGTCTTGATCCAAGCTCAACAAAGAATGCAGCAGGCTTGAATCTCTTTGCTGGAACCCTATTTTCTTTGTTTAATTTGTATTTTCGGATTTGTTTATTTTTTTATATGTTTTGTATTACTATTTTTGTATTTTGGACTTTTGGACTATTAAGTGCTTTTAAATTGTAAATTAAGCTAAATACAATTTTTGACATTTTTAGACATATTGGACTCTTAAACATTGTGAATTAAACTAAATTGAATTTTTGACATTTTTAAATTGTATGTATGCTTAAATGAAATTAAATAAACAAAATAAGGATAAAAATAATAATAATAATAAAAGGAGCGGACCAAATACAAAAGACGAGACCGGCCGGACTTGACAACTATGCTAAGACTAGACCAAAAATAGAAGAAATGGGCGTGTTAAAAATTAGCTCGGAATCGCGTTCTTAAGTCTGAGTTTAAGCCAACTTTTGAGAAAAATGAATTTTGGTAGACCTGTTCACGTACGACTAAACTTGAATACAGATATTAAACTGAATAACGCACGAAAAGATCGATCATTCGCGTGCGTGCACTCTAATTTAAACAACGGCATTTTGATTTAGTTGAGCGGAGTGATTGAAATTGGTAACCGAGACTCTACTAATCGATAATTCTCGTAATCATGCGACTCCAAAACACGCCCTTACTAAAAATAAATGACTAAAGCGAGAAAAAGAAGACGGACAAAATTGGGGTATAACACAAGCCAAACGACCTCGGCCGAAACCGGGCGTATTTAAGTTGTGCCCTGTATTGGAAGCAAATAGGATATTACAAAATAAACTACTTCACTTGGTGTACTTTCCCATACTCCATTGTAGGTTGACTTTTCTCTCTCTGTTTGATTGGAATTTAGAATTTCTATCATCTGATGTAATGCGCGGGGAAGGCAATGTTCTAGCACATTTGGTCCTCTTAGGTTACATTTTCTCTCTCTGGTTTTTCTATGTTCAATGTTATAGCATAATAAATGTAAGGTTATTTTAAGACATGAAATCAAATAAATTGAAGTTATGGTAAGTTGTAACAATTATGTTTCACTGTCAGTTGACTTCATCTAATGAATTTTTATTTGAACTTGATTTCTGATTAACAGGCCTGACCACAGTTTGCAAGATGTAAGGGCAAAAGTTTTCCCCTTAAAGGGAAGCAAAGTGAAGGAATCTGAAGTTGTCTCGTCAATGCCATTACCACCTAAAATAAATGAGAGATATCTTTCATTTTTGGTCGTCAACACATAAGGGTATCTGCACAAGCAACATTAACAGGAAGAAGAACAAAACCTACATGAAAGGCCAGCGGTCTAAGGTCCTCTAGTTTTTCCATTGAAAAATCAATTAAAAAGAGGATGAATCATCAAAAGATCGTCCTGAGAGTTCAAGGTCACCTGAAACTTCAAATAAAGAAAAAGATAGTCAATCCACACCCACTAAAGAAACAAAGAATGGTGCAGAAAAATCGGATGCGAAATTGGATCTTTGGAAACCATTGAATTATTTAGTAGAGCTAAAGCTCTTATCTTGGGTTCTTCAGATACATCAAAATCCAATAAATTGCGCAGAGTACGCAGGAAAAAGGAATCAGGCATATCAGATCACCCCAAGCTGTGGTGGATTCTGCTAGCAACAAATTCTTAAAGACTGGTCCAATTTGGTTCTCCTTAGTAGCTTCTGAGAACCACTGAGATATTCTCTTTGAAATTTATATTGATAACTGATATCTTGAAATCCTGTGTATATTATATCACGAAGCATTGATTCTTGTTGTTTCTGTTCTGTCAAAATAGGTTACTATGTCCATTCAAGATGGTTATCTCAACTGACAACTATTTATCCATTATAGATTAAAATAATTAGTTTATGCATATAGGGGACTACTCCTTCAATCCTATGGTATTTAATTGATAAAAGTATGCAAGAGTGAGCATACTATGCTAGTGTCTTTTGCTCACTGTTGGAGCAGATAAACAACCCATCATCGTTTAGTTTGCTATCTATATTTTTTTGTTAGTTTCAATTCTATTTTGCATTAGGTTTTTATGCAGAAGCATTAGGTTTTTATGCAGAAGCAATGCATGTATTCGATGGACATCGCTTACTCAATGTGACACAACGTGAATGATGATGGGTTTCAGTTTACCATCTGAGTAAACCCTAAGTAACCTTTTCCTTAGTTGCAATCTAAACTGTTTGTGTTTGGTTTGTGATCATGTTTTATGCCTCATTCCCTACTATGTTTGGCAGTGACCCAATGAAAAGGAGTTTCATGGAAATGATATAGAGAATATCAGTGAAGCCTCTTAATAACCTAGAGTGGTATTGCTCTCTCTCAATCACACAGTTCTTTTCTTGCTGCATACTTGTGAGCACTATACATGAACATTGTGCTTTTATTTATTTGCTCAGGTCAGAATATTCTCTTTAAAAAAGGACTTTCAGTTCATAAAAGTGAATATTTGTGTGTCTGACTTTCAGTTATACTATACTATTTAGTATAGAATATAGAGCAGGCTAATTAATGATCATTTTTGTTTCTTTATATTTAGTAAAAAGGAACTATGGGATCAAAAGGAAAGCACTGAATCCAAGAAGAGACGGTACCACAACATGGATCTTCAAAGTGCCTTGTTATACATGACTTAGATAAGTCTTAATTATATTGTTTTATATATATATATATATATATATATATATATATATATATATATATATATATATATATATATATCTATATCATAACTATATTAATTCACGAGTTGTACACCTAAGCGTCCACATAGGACCAATCAAAAAATGACACACACATCTCCTGAAAAATACGTGGCACGCCAAGTGTCTTTTAACCAGCGACCGTTGATCTATTCGACAGTTCTCCTTCCATCACGTTTAATTATCATTGATCTAACGGTTACAATTTCAGGCCACACATAGTACATTAATGCTCTCCCAAGACAGCATCTAACACCATTTTAATGATAATAACACACGGTAATTGAATCTTAATTACCTTACTAATGCGAAGGATCAAAATTAAAGCCGGAGTATATGCCTTATTTGCCTTATTCTGCTTCCCATTCTTCTTCGATCTAATCAGCAGCTGTGGGCATTGAAAAAGGAATTTGAATATTTGTCAACCACAATTAATACATATAAAACCCAACGGCTGTGGGCATTGAAAAATGAATTACTTGGAAAGAAGAAACATGGTCAACAAGGAAATGGTTTTAGTATTCAATTTGTGATCAGCAGCATTCCACAATAATCGGAAACCAATTATTTTAAATAATTAGATGCTATTCCATCAGATCTTATTCGTCAATAATATCAATGGATTTTTGAAATTTTAAAATTTCAGAAATAAAATAAACATTTTAAATAAAACTTCTAATAATTTCACAAAGAATTTAACATAAAACTAAATAGTAAACCGAAAATGTGCATTTTAGTGATTCCCTCCATGATTTTCGAAAACTAAAATTTCAAAATACATCTCTCTCCCAATCCCAAATTCAATCCTTTTATTACCTATCCACATAGCTACATTTCTCATACATACATTGCTCCTTTTATTCCCTCCATGATGCGTTTTTAAAACTGTCATAATAATTCATAAAGCAGGTCCACATTTGGTGGATCCAATAATTTCACACTATTCTCCTCCCTCAGTATTCTCCTCTCCGAAAATAATTTGACTTCAATTGTAATTAAGTAGTAATTTAAAAAAATGCGTTGTCTCCCATCCCATTCCTCTTCTTCTCTTTCCTTTGTCTCTTCTTCCTCTTTTTTCAATTAGGGATATCATATCATCACTTCCATATCGTAGATCCAATCTCCTTTTTTTCTTCACTGTATCGGTGAGTCTTCTTTCTCTCTCTTCTTCATTAGTGTCAACTTCTTTCTCTTCATGATGACGTGTTAAGCCGGAGTATATGCCTTATTTGACAAAACAATGTAAGCCAAGACAACAACCATGTGGACAGTAGTCATACCTCTTTTCAATCGCGACTGCCGATTGTGTTGAACGAAAACCCCAATTTGATCTCAGACGCTATAACATGTGGAGGAACTGAGCAGTATCGTTATCTCATTGTTGACCACCAACCTGTGGTTTTGGCGAGGAAGCCATGGTGTATTTTGGCCGTACATGAAAACCAGGCAACGCGAAGATTCAATACGGTCGGTGGTGTAAGACCAGGCAACGCGAAGAGACAATACACAAGCACTCATGTCTGGTGGATAAGCTTTTCAATCGGGTTATTCTCAATGGGGAAAGTGAAGATTCAATAATGATAAATTTGGATAAGGGTTTAGTGGAGTTGAATAATATTTTAGAAGTAAATGTCAGAAATATCCCTCGGGTAGGTCTACAAACCCATAAATACCCTTTACTTTCCCTTCCTGAATTAAGGTCTCACAATTATATATTTTTTCACTCCATTGTTTTGTATCTTAACACACATCCATACGTGTTTTTTAAAATTAAGTAATTCAAATATGTGATACAAAAAAATATTTTGAATATGATTATCTTTAATAATTAGAGTTATATATATACATGTATATATATATATATATATATATATATATATATATATATATATATATCATTTCTTTCATTAGGATTTATTCAGTTCTTCCAAACCCTCTCTTTCAGATCGATCAGAGTGTGTGTGTTTGTGTTTCATTATCAATATCTTTTTGATATCAATTTGTTATTTAGAAAAACCTACTATTACCATTAAGTAATACTAGGTGACAGAATAGAAAAACAAGTTTTTGTCATAAAAAGATAGAAAGACAAGTTTTTGAGATCTGTATCAGTAAGTAAAATGGAGAAAGTTGGATCGTGCGTGCCATCATCACCATATGTGGTTCCTTATTTGATTCAGTTTCACTACACCATCGGAATGCTTCGAACCGTGATTTGACTCCGACTATTTAGTAGGTAATGTGATATTTGCATTGCATATCAGTAACTGTATGTTCAGTTCAATATTTAATTGTTCATATTATCTCTAAATTATGTTGTGTCTTAGGAGATATGGTTGGCATACTGAATGGAGCTGGTGCTCCGTGTGATTATTAGAAAAATAACACCAAATCTACGTTGTTATCGATCGACTTATATATCAGGGGTGTGAATGCAATGCATATACGTTTTATACAAATTTAACAGTTGTATTTAATTAAATTTGCACCATAATCAAATAAGACTCATTTTTTAACTAATCATAAACATCAACGATACATATACATAATATTTTAACAAAATAATAATTACAAATTAAATTAAAAAAAGAAGATGTATTATATATAACCATGGATTGTTCACCTAGGCATCCATGTCACTATTTATGTCAGCACAATTTAATTCCACCTAAACAATTAACCGCGTGAGTCACTGCCACCTCAGCATGGTATTTTGAAATATATCACAAAAAAAGCAGAAGCTGGGGATCGAACCCATTCCCCCACATTGCCACCTCTTAACATTGACCATTTGAGCTACCACAATTTCATGTTACTAAAGCATATTACATAATGTTTATCCTATTATTTCTTTTATTGCAAAACTTTTTACCTACTTTTTATATCTATTTATTATTTATTTTGATACATGTATATTTGTTATTATATATTACATTTATATATTATATTTATTTACCATCTAATATTTTGTATCACATTCCATAGATTTTATTCTATATATTTACTAACTAGAATATTATTAAATATGAGTTTTTTTTTTTACAAACGGGCAGATTGCCCGAATTTATTAATAAAAAAAGGAAAAAAACAGAGAAAAGCGAAGGGGGGACTGGACCAAAATCCTTGCCAACAGAAAAGATCAATATTAAATATGAGTAATTTTATCCATTTCAACCTTTTTTAATTCTCATCTTATAAATAATGTTATATATTAAAAATGTTTGTCACATATTTTTGTATTCAGCTTGATGCACATACAATCAGAATCAACAGCTTGATGCACATACAATTAGAATCAATATAACTTTGATCGATCAGTATATTTGTATGCTTAATATCCTTCGGTTGCACTTAGAAAATAAGTAGAGAGAATAAACAAGATGACAGAGAACATTGATCCTACGGTTGTCAACGTCAATCAGCTTAGTCAAAAATAAGCTACATGTCCTTATGCAAAGGTATATTTGCTATATATTTGTAAGTTACTATTTACTAATACTATTTTAGACCGTATAATACTTATAAGTAATTCCTGTTGTAATAACATCTCAATATGAAAATACCCCTGAAATTATATACACGGTGGTTGTCACCACTAAAGTATTATTTGATTAGTTCTTATGTAGTTGTTAAAGTATTTTTATTTATGGGTTGTCACTACTAAAGTATTACTTGATTTCACGGGATCTCAAAATTATAATATATAATTATATATATATATATATATATATATATATAAATCTAAATTTAATTTCCTACTATTATACAAATATTTAAAATAGTTGAAGTAATTATCTTACGATTGTCTAAACAAATGAATTTTCAACGTCTTTGTGAGTTAATTATACTAGTATATATATATATATATATATATATATATATATATATATATATATTTCTTCTTCAATATATACTATCAAATCTCCTTGTCTTATCATAATAAACCACCCATCATTTGGTTTATGATAAACTCATAAAAAACTATTGCATTGAGCTTTATAAGAAAAAAAAGTATATTTTTATATAAATAAAAAAGAAATACAATTGCCAAGGAAAGTAGTAAAAATTGGTACAATATTGATTTCCTCCGATTGTTTTTATATTTACATAATAGGTAATATAAACAGATATCTACAATTGTTTAACTAAAGTATTTGGGGCGTTGTGGTATTTTGCGCCTCAATTCAAGCACGAAATGCTAGGTTCGATTCCTAGCTTTTGGCTTTTACTAAAATTCCAGACTTATTTAAAACTGAAGTAAAAAATTAAAATAGCTCCACCATAGACACGTAAAATAAGCCCAACCGTTGTGCTAGGTCTAGCATTGTTTACAAAATGTCAATTATTTTATATCTATATTTATATATACAACTAATGTATTTTGGGGCCCTAAAAATTTTGTTTCGGGTTTGGGCCCTGTGAATAGCACAGACCAAACAACTTAAAGGTCGGCCCTGTATATAGTTAATAAGACTCATTAGTTTGATTAGTAAGACCCATTAGTTGGTTATTACAGCTCATTAGATAGTAAGACTCATTAGTTGGTTAGTATATAAGGTAAGTGGTAGATCATCATTTGCCTTCTTATCTTCTCAACATAGTTAGTAACGCTCAATAGCTTTGAATTGTTTCTTCCTCCAAGTGATTAAGCCTTGAATTGCGGCTTTTGCTTGATGGTTAAGCATTGAATTGTTGCTTCCTCTGAGTGGTTATAGTCTTGAGTTGTGACTTCTGCGGGGGACTATCAGAGATATAGTTTGCTAGTATTAGTAGGTACCTATGATTAGGCTTAGGTAATCATTTTACTCTCAACTTTTCTCATTTGTATCATTTTTATCTTTATTAATATAAGAGTCATTTGAAACTTTCTCTCTAATCTTCTATGGATGCCATGTTCCTCAACAAATGTTTCATCTTTTCTCTATGATAATTGCTCACTAGAAGAGTCATATATTTGAATTTATCAAAATTTGGTTGCTCATTTTCGTTTCTACATTATAATTTGGTTAGGTTTTAAATCTATCTCGGTTTGTTTCACCACATCTATTTTGGCATATTATAATATATAAAACCGGTGTTTAAATTTCTCACTCACTGTTGTGGTAGACTCTTCGCATTTTTTATTCTCTTGTTATTAAATTAATTTTACCTTATAAAAATTTTCTTTTTATATTTAGCCTCCTCATAAAAAAAGTACCTAGCTCCGCCACTGCATGACCCATAAATTGTACTTCTACTAACAAAAGCTATAACTTAGGAAACCTTTCTTAAAGTCTTTCAAACTTGTATACAATTATACAATGTTACTGATGTTTCACACATCCTTTTTACTTGCAAACAAATATTGAACCATCCAAGTTAATACTATATATGGCAAGATTGGTGGTTGATCGATCACCAACTTCTGACTCAATACCTATAAACTACAGATCACAATGGGGATAAGAATAAAACAAACGTCATTAGAATGGGAATATTGAAAATAATAGAATTATTTATGTTCATAGTCACAAATCACACATATTTTGAGTCATTCTTAATTCTAGGTCAAAATCCTGAGTTCTATTTCTCTAATCAAGCCTAAAATATTCTCCATGCTCATATACCAAAGTCTATTATCACACAGACAGTCACCTCATTCACATAGGCCATCACTGGTATATACTACGTAGATCACCTCGCATCGAGAACTCAGACAGACCTCTTTGTTTGGGACCAACGTAAGCCTCCAACCAACCTATCAGATAGAGAATTAGTAATCTCAATACATGGTAAAGCTATAGTCATATGCAACCACTATGGTGGTTGGAGTATGTAGTCATCCACCAGCTCTGCCACATTGTAACCATGCATCCTCTAGGTCCCATCAAAAATGTATGAAGGCATACCTCTCTCTGAAACTGCAAAACTGAACACAGTAAAGAAAGTTACTGGCAAAGCATGGTAAAAGAGTTAATGGAAACTTTAGAATGTTCTGGCAAAGAATTAGAATAGATAGAGAATCTTAGCTCGAGAAAAATAAAAAAATATGGATATGAATATGCTTCATTATTGAATTTCAAAAACAGTTATGCTATCTAGTAAGAATACTTTCGGTACGAATTGTCTGAATAACACAGGAACAATAAAAACTCACCCGGGTACTGGAGCTTGCGATAAATATGTTAATTGCTCTGACGTTTCGTACGAAACATAATTTCCCTTTAAAAAAATTGCAATATAACAATGCGTGAGTGTGTGTGCATCCTCAACATAACGAAGACTCTAAAATGCGGAACATAATGTAGCAACAGTAGCCTTATCAAGCAGACAAAAACACAAACTGAGAAAAATAACTTATCTAGCTCAATGCAATGAACGAGCCTGATAATCTAGATCAGAACGAGAACATAATAAACAAAAACAGAGACACTCTATTTAAGAAACACACACTTTGATTTATAGTAGGAGGAAGTTACATGTAAAGAGACAAGTGTCTTTCATGCACTAAACCTAAGGATACTTGTTATTAAAATTACATGCAAGGTGTCATGCAATAAGGTAAGGTGTCACACATGCAACAAACTAGTGAAACTTGTTAGTTGATCAAGCACATGGATCATGACATGTATACTTCATGCAATAAAGTAAGGTGAAATCCATGCAACAAAGGTTAGGTGTCAAGTATGTAATTTGGGCTTGGATAGCAAGGCGGATGACATAATCCAATAACTAGTATTGCTAGAGCTGAATAGGATGAGTAATTTCAGGGTTTAATCCACCAAGGTAACGAGCTTTTGTTTGTCCCCCCCCCCCTTTCGTGAACATCACACTTCATCATTAACTTCTCAAAATCTCTAGTGCATTCTTCGACCGACAAATTGTGACATCCGGGGCTGAGGAGGGCGGGGAGTGATCGCCGGTGCCCAAAAAGGTGGCATGGCAAAGAGCGGTTCTGGCGACTTCAGCGAAGCGGCGGGCGCGTGAATGAACCGAATACGCTTGCCGGAATGAGAGGATCCCGAGGTGCGTGCGGTATGAGATCTGCATGCAGTTGAAGGAAGGCTTAAAAGAATTGATTTGGACTACCTATACCAACAAGGTGCATCTTCTTTTCGGGAGCTCATCCCATAAGAACTCCATAGTTAAGCGTGCTTGGCTTGGAGTAGTAGTGGGATGGGTGACCTTCTGGGAAGTTTCCCGGAAAGCATGCAAGTGAGGACAAAGCATGTTGAAAAGACTCGTGTTGGTACGTGGGGCGATCGGCGATTCCGAAGCGATGCAGGATGTTACAAATGGTATTAGAGCAGCAGACCTCTCTCAGGACGGTGTGGTTCGGGGACGAACCAAGCGGAAGGTGGTGGGCATGTGACATCCGGCCGAGGAGAGGCGGGAGTGATCGTCGGTGCCCAAAAAGGTGGCATGGCAAAGAGCGGCTCTGGCGACTTCAAAGCGAAGGGCGCGTGAATGAACCGAATACGCACCGGAATGAGAGGATCCCGAGGCCGTGCGGTATGGGGTGCATGCAGTTGAAGGAAGGCTTAAAAGAATTGATTTGGACTACCTATACCAACAAGGTGCATCTTCTTTTCGGGAGCTCATCCCATAAGAACTCCATAGTTAAGCGTGCTTGGCTTGGAGTAGTAGTGGGATGAGTGACCTTCCGAAGTTTCGGAAAAGCATGCAAGTGAGGACAAAGCATTTGAAAAGACTCGTGTTGGTACGTGGGGGCAGTCGGCAGTTCTGGAAGCAGTCTGGGATGTTACACAAATTCTTCTGACGAAGATTTTGTAGTTGAATGAAGTTATATTGGAAATAGTGAGAAGGCAAAAACTTACTACTGATCAGTTCTCGCTGTATTTTCTCCAGTGTTTTGATTTTGCTTTTTCCGACACGCTCTCGGTTCTTTTTAAGATTCTCCCACCATATGGATGCGTGCTTCTTTAGCTTGACAGCGATGATCTTGACCTTATTTTCCTCAGATACCTCCTTGTATTGGAACTTTCTTTCAATAGTTTGAAGCGAGTCCACAAACTCATCTGGCTGGAGTTTTCCTTCAAAATCAGAAATTTCAACTTTTATGTCGTCACTCCTGAACAACTGTCGAGTTTGGCGAAGCCTCCTTGTTGATGAATGATCACTACTAGATGAATTATTTTCTGATCTTTGATGGTATTCGTCTAATAGAGCTTGCTGAGCAGCCACAGTTTCTTACAATTGTTGAATTTGTCTCCTTAGAGTCTCCATCTCTATTTCAAGTTTAGGTTGGCATCTTGGAGGCATTTTAAGGGCTAACTTGGGTATTTGATGGTTTGGGGTAAGTTTGGAATGTTCAAATATTTGGTGTCAAAATGCAAATTCAAAAAAATTAGGGGATAGAGTACAAAATCCCAAAAGTTTAGGGGTTAGTTTGCAATTTTTAAAATGGTAAGGGTTGAATTGTAATTTCCAAAAGTTTAGGAGCTTAAATGTAAATATGGGAAATGTAATGGCTGATTAGCATTTTTCGAAGTTTTTTTTTAGTGGTGTGGCAAGATATGACGTGTGGAAGGATGTGGAAGGTTATTTAAATGAGCTGGCAAGTGATGTGTGAGGTGATGGGGGATAGTGACGTGGAAGTGGGATATCACGTGGCAAAATCTTAATAAGTGATGTGGCACGCTAACAAGACTCGTCGCATGGGCAACAACAATGTCTGTTTGGGTGAGTTTTGACAAAAAATGGAGGTTTTGAGATTTGGCTCTTCCTCACTCAAAAGCTCCTCTAATCTCAAATTAATTTTAGTCACTCTTTTCACTCACAGATTACTGAACCTGAGCTCTGATGCCAAAATGGATCAGAACCAGAACATAAACAAACACAGAGACACTTTGTTTAAGAAACACACACTTTGATTGATAAACATCGATTGAATTATTGAGTAATACATTCCAAGAGCTCCTATTTATAGTAGGGGGAGTTACATGCAAAGAGACAAGTGTGTTTCATGCACTAAAGATAAGGACACTTGTTATTGAAACTACATGCAAGGTGCCATGCAATAAGGTAAGGTGTCACGCATGCAACAAACTAGTGAAAATTGCACGTGCATCATGATATGTGTACTTCATGCATTAAGGTAAGGTGCAATCCATGCAACAAAGGTAAGGTGTCAAGTAAGGGCCCCACTATAGTTTGGGCTTGGATCATCCTGGCGGGATCCCATTGTTGAGTTGGGATCCCATTGTTGAGTTGGGTCATGTTTTTTGGCTGGATCATAATCGGGTGATATTGATGCATTTCTAGACACCGCTCATTGTATATAATATGTAGTATTAATTTAATTTTAATTTAGTAATATTTTAATATTTTATATTATTGCCAATTAAGTGGGAGCCTATAGGGTCACACGATAGAATGATTAAATTGGAAAATAATTATTTAATTAAATAAAGAAGGAATTGGGCTTGTAGTGTACAAGGCCCACAAAGCAACAAATGGTAGAAAAGAACATTATAGATGTGATATATTGTGCCTCCTCAAAGAAAATCCTAGAAAGTCTAGTTTGTTGTGCATCCTCCTTTACTATAGTCGTCAGCTAGCACCGACGCCATTCTGAGGCAATCGTTCACATGGACTGAATAAGTACGCTACGTTTGTGGTGTTGATGACTTTTCTCCTTGCCCCTTCAAGAGGTAAACACATACAAGCTCATCTGTGATTCATGATCAATGCATGATTTGTGGTTACGGGGATTTTTCTGCTTGAGAGTCTTTTGAAAATTAAATTTTAAATATCAATCTCTCAAATCCCTAACAGATCGTTAGGGTTTGGTAAATCAACCACGACATTATTCTACTCATATCAATTATGTATATATCGCTGAACCCATGTGATTCATTTTGTTGTTTCTGGCATATAATCTATTTTGATTGACTTTTTTTGTCATGTTTAGTCATCTGTTGTTTTGTCTCCATTGGATCCATGAGTGAGGCAATAATAACCAAAGTTTTGACTATCATTGAAAGCTTGATCAAAAGGAAATCATCAAAGTTGTCGTATATTTCTACGCCTTCTTTGTTGTGCTTCGCTCTACTGTTCCTTGTGATCGTGACCAACATAAATATCCAACGACTATGATTTACTTGATTAAAAATGGGTAAGAAAATCAACTTAAAATAATGTAATAAAAGAAAATAAACAGTTGATTTTGAATTCATAGATATTATTTTTTAGAAGTAATAGATTTTTTTTTCCTATTTGTCTCAATTTGTATTTCAATTTGCAGGTTTTGTCTCGATTCGAAAACATCTACACGACAATCTAGGCCTGTGCATATGCTGCAGCAACAGTTGTTGCAGCAATCTAATGCTGTAGAAACAGAGATAACACAAATAGAATTAGTAACAAAAGGCACTAACTTGCTAACTAATTAAACAGTCTATTAAACTATAATTCCCCGGCAACGACGCCAAAAACTTGTTGTGTAAAAACGTCATAGTGCGAGTGTACACTGTCAACAAGTAATAGAGAGTAAGTGAGATCGTTCCCACGAAGAATTATGCTTAACTTTGAAGGTTTAATTTGATTAACAAATTAGTGAGGAAAGAAAATGAAACACAAGTTTTGGGTAACATAAAGAGTAGTAAAAAGTAAAGGGTAATGGAAATCAGTGATGAGAACAAGCTGAGATGCATTTACTTCAGTAGCTTCATTAATATACAATTAAGGGTATGTTCAATGCTCTGCAGATTAGGTGCTGTAACAATAAGACGTTATTCTCTCGAATACTTCACACTAGGTTTTCTTTGCAAGAGTTTATCTCTAAACCCTAAAGAAGTACCTCCTAGGCTGCTTGAGCACTGGCAGTGTTCACCTTATGGGTTATGCCCTCCTATCTCTAGGGTTTAAGCAAGGAACATTAAGATCTCTCGTTAATGATCACTACCCATATTACCTTGTGAGATTAATTTACAAACCATCTCTGAATTTATAAATGCTATTTAGAATGGATGACCAATCCTACTCTAAAATGGAAATATTATCACACACAAGGTAGAATGCACAACATTAAACATACTTCATTAATCACATAGAAAATCTAGCTACATCAGATCCAACATCTCAACTATGAGTATTTAGCTCATATTGAGCTTGCAAAACATGGCAACAACTTAAACGAAATAGCATAAGTGTTAAGATATTGGCAAGTGTACCAAATCGTACAAGTAATAAAATCGGTAAGTATCGGGATATCGTCCTCAAGGATCGAAGTTATTTTACTAGAGACCTTAACAACTACTAATAGAAACCAAGTTTAAAAGGGGTTTTGGTTTGATATTTGTTGAGCTATCAAGCTCGAAATAAAGCAATAAAATATTTTTGTAGTTTTTATAATAAGAGAATGATGAACACGATGAAAGATATGCGATGAGAAGATGCTAGGGATGAAGGCCCTTCGATTTCCACTATGGTCATTGATTTATTTAAAAGATAATTCCTCTCTATCGTTCGCTATAGAATTCACCCTTTTACTAAGCCCTAATCCCTTAGGTGATTAGCCTTTGTTAATTCATAAAATCCCTAATCCCTTAGGTGCTAATAATCATAACAAGCATTAACTACGAGAATTCATACACATACAACAATTCGGCGATTATCCCTAAACAACGAAATTGAAGGAATCGAATTTCAAGCTATTCAATAACCAAATTTCCATTTAAATTATTGAAACAAGTATTAATCTATATTTTTCCAAATATAAACATCTGAAGAATAGAAATTCAATCCACAAACGAAGAGAGAAAATGGTAAAAGTACTAAATTAAATCAATAACCATAGTTTTACATCAAAGTGCAATCATCCCTAACATGATGAGATTAGCTACACATGATAAAAGAGGGAAAAAAGGGAAATTACAAGTTGATGATGAAGATGAATGCATGAGAAGCCTCAATCCTTGTTCCCAAGTCTTGATTCTTCAATAGCCGTCAGCTCCAATGAGTTCTCCTTGGTCTCCTAGGGTTCCAATTCCTCAAAACAATGAAAGATCCCCCAAAACCGAGTTAATTCGCGTTTTTAATTATTTTTTCGCGCCACAGGCCGTGCCGCGCATCGGCCTTCCGCGCCCTTTTCGCGCCGACTTCGGTTTCACGACTTGTGGCTGATTCGCCAGCAGTGCGCGATTTCGCGCCTGACTTCCTTATTTCACGACTTGTGGCGCTGATTCGATTCAGTAGGCGTCGCGCCATGTCCCGCGCCGAACTTCCTTATTTTCCTTACTTGTACCACTTGTTCTTCAAGACCTTGTAATTCCCGGGCACAAAACACACAAGAACCTCAAGCATAAACTTTGCATAATACATAAGCCTCTAATAGCACAATTTGCCAAATTCTCCTAACGATTCACATTAATTCATCACAACTTCACAAGAAAATCCCTTTTAACACCGAAAAACATCATGTGATGGGGATTCATCACAACCCCAACTTGAACATTTGCTTGTCCTCAAGCAAAGACAATGCAAGACAAAAACAAAACATCGTCAACATCAGATAACATGTGATCGTACCTTGACCAATGAAGAGTTGAAGTGTTGATTGATTCGTCAATGGGCCGGTCGTTTAATGAGTGAAAGGACCGGTCCCGGCTTCACGCGCAGAGCACCTCGGGTGGTACCGCAAAGACACTCCGACGATCTAGTGAGAGGTCGCCGAGGCAGATAGCACAAGGTTAGAGAACGCACACGATGCCATGTGCGAATGGCGATATATATCGCGAGGTCCGACCGTTAGCGAGATTTTCGCCGGCGAGAATTGCGCTCCAAGCGGCGTGTTTGGGCCGATCGAGGCGGCCGGGCCGCAGCCCGATTGCCGTTGGCGATCCTCGAATCGCTAATACACCGTGAACATTGCCCCCAAGCCTCAGGTCGCTTAAGAGCGGGCCGAGGCTTGAATCGATGCCCCGTGAGTGAAGTTATCTTGACGAAAGCGGGCACGCCGTCGCACAGACCGCCGTCGGGCGGTGTCGACCGCTCGTCAACCATCGGCCCAGGCCGCCGCGACGCTGGTTTTTTTTCGACATTTAAGACGTGGACGTTTGGTGTTTCCGGACATGCGGAGACAACCATTGGTGAGAAGACGCGAGCGTTGTGACTCTTCGTATCCCGGTCCCCTTCGCGCCAGAAATCTGCACTATAAATAGCCCTTCTGCGGAGTTCATTTCTCACACTTCCAAGAATTGCTCTGCCAGCGACCGACTCATCTGCCGCCGACTTACATCCGAAGCTGTTTTTGTCTACTAGCGACCGATCCACCACCAACTGTTCAAGGTATGGCCCGATCTTCACTTTTACTTTCTGAACTTGAGTCTTTTTTCTCTGTAAAGTATTTCGTACTTTTCCACGCCTCGTGATAGGGGGTGTCAGGTCGAGGGATGGCCACATCGCCCCCTCTCATGAGTGCTCTACTCGAACGACCGACTCGTTCCTCTATCACAGGTGTTCTTGCATGCCACGGACGAAACTGACCGCCCGTATTCCCGGAAAGCCACCGCAATCCTTTGCTACCTATATGTCGAGACCGGGCGAGCCCAATTCCCAAGAGGCGGAGTCTAAGTCGTCTTCGGGCGACAAAAGCTCTAGCTCTTCAAGCAGTTCTTCGAGCAAAGACGAGCTCGAAGTTCTCATTCTTCCGGCCGAGGATCGGCCAGATTTCTGGCGGCCCCGATTCTGTGTGTCCGTCCATTCGCCGAAGGCCGAGCAACTCTCCACCGCCCGAGGACGTTGTATCCCGAGTGGAGGGAGAAGAAGAAGACGCCGATGTGATTATCATTGATGATGACGAGGCGCAGAGTGCCGCCCCGGCGTGGACGAGGAGATGGTGGAGGGCCGAAGGCGGCCGAGCCGAAGAAGTCCAAGGAGAAGAGGTGATTCAGCCCGAAGTCGATATTTTCGTCCGAAGCCAACATCGGAGGTCGAACGGGCGGTCGGCCGAAGTCCAAGCCGACGTAGCTCGAGATGTATCGATATGTCTTGGGTGTCGGAAACTCTTCGCCCAACAGAGCATTCTCACGATCGGCCACGATGCTTTGCCCGATCTACGGAGCGCTCGAGGACTCACCGGTGGAGGATAAGAGGCATGAAGGAGGCGAAGATATCGCGACTTATTACGCCAACTTCAAGTTCACGATGTATCGGCTCGTGTTCGAGAAGATGAAGATTACCCTCCTTTTCTTGAATTCCAACGCGACGTTCTGCGTCATATTGGGGTCGCCGCTCTCGGCTCCATCCAAACGCATGGGCGTTTTAAAGACTTTCAGGCGTCTTGACAAAAGTGGGTCGGCGGTGTCGATGATGCTTTTCTTTGCTATCTTCGAGTGAAGTGGCTCGAGAGAAAGCCAACAAGGAGAAGAGGAGCAAGTCTCCTTCAAGATGCGAAGACCCACCACCGGTTTTTCAAAGCGTTCGAGAGTCGTTGGGAGCGGCCCGAAAAGTCAATATTTTTGGATCGTTCCCCCACCGAGGAGGCCGGGCAAGGCCGTTTGTGAGGTTCAACCGGACGGGATGCCGGGTCCCCTTACTTCCCAATTATGTGGAATGAGGCTCATTTCGCAGCGGTGGCGAATTGTTCGCCAATTGATCGCACCTTGACCAATGAAGAGTTGAAGTGTTGATTGATTCGGCAATGGGCGGTCGTTTAATGAGTGAAAGGACTGGGTCCCGCTTCACGCCAGAGCACCTCGGGTGGTACCGCAAAGACACTCCGACGATCTAGTGAGAGGTCGCTCGGGCGAGATAGCACAAGGTTAGAGAACGCACGATGCCATGTGCGAATGGCGATATATATCGCGCGAGGTCCGACCGTTAGCGAGATTTTCGTACGGCGAGAATTGCGCCAAGCAAGCGGCGTGTTTGGGCCGGCGAGATCGAGGCGGGTGGGCGCGCGCAGCGATTCGTTGGCGATCCCTCGAATCGCTAATACACCCAGAACAACATGCAATCAGTTATGAATCCCTTTTTAAACAAGACAATCACAAACATCCAAAGGACAAGTTGAGCAATAACTTTCAGACCGGCCACTCAATTTCCAACCCACGCGTGGTACTCTCACTAGCATATATAAACTTGCTCAATAGTGCGTGTGTGACACTTGACTCAGTTGGACATTAGCTAGTTTCAAAATGCATTTACCTAAGACTAGATGGTTTTCTTCCGAGAGTGCAAAAGATGGTTCAAAACATAGGGTAGATTCACGTTTTCACAAAATGATCGGGGGGCTTCAAGCACAACAAAGGGTCTTAAAAAGGCATTTTAGATTCGACCAGTGCACTAACTATTATAACTCACGCATTTCACTACTCCACTTTATTTTTGGGCTGCAACCCCTTTTATTACATTGGCATTTGGATTTGATCAAAATGTGCTTCGAGACATTGCAGCAATTATTATTTTAAACTACACAACACGGCATACACTCCAGCGTTACGGGTAGACGCTACAGTGCTGCACACACACACCCCGACACACACGGCATACACTCTAGCGTTATGGGTGGACGCCACAGTGCTGCACACACGCATTAACACACAACACGGCATACACTATAGCGTTACGGGTAGACGCTACAGTGCTGCACACACACACACACAATGCACCGGTCTTTCTACAATCCTCATGCCTAGCCTTAGTACAATTGATGCACCCCCAACTTAGCGTCTACAACTACCCTAAATTTTTAATAAAAATTTTGCGACTCCCATGGTCCACCAAAAACTAGCTTAGCTACCAGCATTTCTAGGATCACTAAGTTCCACAAGTTAGTGTTTTATGTGTGGAAGCAAGAATGCGCTAATTTGATCACCACCGGGGTATTATTCGCTCAATTCTCACCGAATCATCACGAAGTTTGCTCAACTGTCCTTTATAAAAAAAAAAAATTTAAACAGGAAATTCACCATATGATTGCATTTTATTCATGAAATTGACAATAGGTCCTCCCCCCACTTAAACACAGCAGTGTCCTCACTAATTGATTTAGGGGAAGGCCTATTTACAAAAACCAAAGCAAAACAAAAATAAAATCACATAACGGAAACTAATTGAAAGAAAACATCAAAGTTCACAATCAAATAATACTAGGCAAGGAAATAAAGGAGAAGAGATAGAACACTACCTCACATGGGTTGCCTCCCATGAAGCGCTTCTTTAACGTCACTAGCTTGACGTTACCTCGAATTTTAAGGGTCGCTTAAAACCATGGCCCGCTTCTCTCTTTTCACCACTTCGCCAAGGTATGGCTTCCACCTCTGCCCATTGACCATCCAACTTCTTTTTGAGGAAGGTCCCTCCAATTCGATTGCTCCTGGCTTGAATTCTCTTTTTTGGATCTTCTTGTCATTGTATGACTTTCTGCTTGTACAACTTTGAAGATTCATAAACTTGCAACCTCATTAACTTCTCCTCTTCCAATCTAGTCAAGGAACTACTAATGATAGCTGGATGAAGATCATCATCCGCCAGGAAAACATATTTCAAATGAGGGGGAAGTTGTTTCAATTCAGGAATCTTTTTCTCGGGAATCTCCCCCCTATCTAGCTCTTTTTTTTTCTTGAAAACTCTTTCTACCTGAGAAGCTTCAAATTGCATAATACAGTCTTCTATCTCACTTCCCAAGTTCTCATCTGCTTCTTCAATAGAATTCACAATTACATCCTCCAATGGAGGAGATGGTACTTCTGTCTAAAGGTCTCTTTCACAGAGTTATCAATCATATCCACCCTAAAACACCGTCCTTTGTCATCCAGGATGGCGCATAGCTTCAAAAACATTAAAAGTAATCTTCTCATCCTGGAACCTCAAGATCAGCTTCCCTTGTTGCACATCAATCAAAGCTCGTCCTGTGGCTAAAAATGGTCTACCTAGGATAAGTGGTACCTCTGCATCTTCCTCCATGTCAAGTATCACAAAGTCTCTAGGAAATAGGAATTTATCAACTCGACTAACATCTTCCAACACTCCATAAGGATATTTTATCGATCGATCGAGAGTGTCGAGACATTCTAGTGGGTTTCACCTCACCACCACCCGATCTCTTCAAAGATAGACAATGGCATAAGATTAATACCGCCCCCGGATCACAAAGAGCTTTGCCAATGGCTATGTCGCCAATTGCACATGGAATGGTGTAGTTTCCGGATCTTTCATTTTCTCGAGGAGCTTCCTCTGGATTATAGCACCGCACTCCTCATTCAAAGCCACTGTTTCGTCCTCTTTAAATTTTCTCTTCTTTGTCAAAAGCTCCTTCATGAATTTAGCATATATGGGCATCTGTTCTAGAGCTTCTGCTGAAGGGTATATTGATTTGTAGTCGCTTAAAAACCTCCATGAACTTAGAAAATCGCTCATCTTTTTGATGTTTCTTGCTAGCATGAGGATATGGCAGCTTCACTTGAGGAGGAGGTGTCTTGAGTTTCTCTTGTACCTGCACATCAAAGAACAAATTGTTTTCATCGGGGTTAGACTTCACACCTTCTTCACTTTCCTTACTCAACTCATTTTCGACTTCTCCATTTTTTCATTTTCATTCTTTTCACTCAACTCTTTTCTTTCATTTTCAACCGACACCTTCTTTTCACAATTCACCATTGTGAGTCGGCAACTCCCGACCACTTCTTAGAGACATAGCCTTAGCAGTTTCATTCCTAGGGTTGTCAACGGTATTAGTGAGAAACCATTTGTTAGATGATCTAGCAAGTCGCTTTGATAATCGCCCGATTTGAGTCTCTAGATTCTTTATGGAAGCTTCATGATTCTTTTCCATATTCTTCATAGCTTGGTCTTGAGATTGAAAGGTTGTCTTTGTCATTTGCATAAAGCGTGTCAACGCTTCCTCCATAGGAGATGGCTTTCTTTGTTCTTGACTAGGGTTTCTTTGATGCGACCTCTGCAGATATCATTATTCTTCCAAGAGAAGTTGGGATGATTCTCGCCACCCAGATTGTAGGTGTTAGAATAGGCGTTCCCACCTTGCTTCGAAGGTTGCCCATATAATTAACACCTTTCATCGTTATCTCCATGAGTTGCAGATCACCTTCATGAGCATTTCGCCACAATAATTACATGCACCCCTGGTGTCTTGAACTTGGCAGTCAGGGGTTTGAGATCCCCGGCAGAGTAGCGCCTAGTCGCTTAGTAAGAGCTTCAATTTGGAGTGACATTACCTTTTGTTGAGCCAACACAGCACTATTAGAATCCAACTCTAACATCCCTTTCTTCACTGTAGCACCCCTATCATTTTGAATTTTGTACTCATTAGAGGCCATATGCTCCACTAACTGTCTTGCTTCCTCTGCAGTTTTAGTACCCAAAGATCCTCCAGCTGAGGCATCTAACATCATCCTTGTTTGAGGTCGCAAACCATGACAGAAAGTTTGCAACTGAAGAAAGTCATCAATACCATGCCCAGGACATCTTTTTAATAACAGTTTGAATCTTTCCCAAGCATCATAAAGCGACTCACCATCTCCTTGCTCAAAATTTGATATTTCAGCTCGTTTCTTGATGAACTTAGAAATTGGAAAGAATCTTTCTAAGTACTTGCTCTCTAGATCACCCCAATTGTTAACAGTTCCTGTTGGGATAGTGTTTAGCCAATCCTTAGCTCTACCAGTCAAAGAATATGGAAAGAGACGCAACTTTTTCTGGTCGTCAGTCACCCCCGCAGGATTTGTGGACCCACAAATTTCATAGAATTGAAATAAGTGTTGATTTGGATCTTCAGCATCAGACCCAGAGAATTGTTCTGATTTCAAGGCAGTGAGGATCGAAGATTTGATCTCAAATGCTACAGCCCCAAGCGGAGTTGGAAGGTGTAAGCTTGGGCGCCTTGGTTCCTGTTCCCAAAGTCGCCAAGAGTGCGGCGGTGGTGGATTTTCTCCCATGATTTGATCCACGGATTTGTTGCATGAAGATTCTCCGGTTGTTGCTCTTTGCTTCCTTAACCTTGCTTCCTTTCTATTAGCTCTAGCGGTTTTCTCAATTTCCGGATCGAAAAGTAGATCTTTAGGATCAACAGCTCCGCGCATGCAAAGAGAAACAACAACTTGGACAAGTGTCAAAGCAAACTGTGTAATATATATACAATAAACAAAAATAAATGAAATAAAACTAAAGTAAATGTAAATATATACGGGTTCGAATTAGCAATTGCCTTCGAATTAATTAGTAAATTAATTTCGATCCAAACAATGGCGCCAAAAACTTGTTAAGATATTGGCAAGTGTACCAAATCGCATAAGTAATAAAATCGGTAAGTTAGGGATATCGCCCTCAAGGATCGAAGTTATTTTACTAGAGACCTTAACAACTACTAATAGGAACCAAGTTTAAAAGGGTTTTGGTATGATATTTGTTGAGCTATCAAGCTCGAAATAAAGCAATAAAATATTTTTGTAGTTTTTATAATAAGAGAATGATGAACACGATGAAAGATACGCTGATGAGAAGATGCTAGGGATGAAGGCCCTTCGATTTCCACTATGGTCATTGATTTATTTAAAAGATAATTCCTCTCTATCGTTCGCTATAGAATTCACCCTTTTACTAAGCCCTAATCCCTTAGGTGATTAGCCTTTGTTAATTCATAAAATCCCTAATCCCTTAGGTGCTAATAATCATAACAAACATTAACTACGAGAATTCATACACATACAACAATTCGGCGATTATCCCTAAACAACGAAATTGAAGGAATCGAATTTCAAGCTATTCAATAACCAAATTTCCATTTAAATTATTGAAACAAGTATTAATCTATATTTTTCCAAATATAAACATCTCGAAGAATAGAAATTCAATCCACAAACGAAGAGAGAAAACGGTAAAAGTACTAAATTAAATCAATAACCATAGTTTTACATCAAAGTTCAATCATCCCTAACATGATGAGATTAGCTACACATGATAAAAAAGAGAGAAAAAAGGGAAATTACAAGTTGATGATGAAGATGAATGCATGAGAAGCCTCAATCCTTGTTCCCAAGTCTTGATTCTTCAATAGCCGTCACCTCAATGAGTTCTCTTTGGTCTCCTAGGGTTCCAATTCCTCAAAAGCAGTGAAAGATCCCCAAACCGAGTGAATTCGCGTTTTTAATTATTTTTTCGCCCGGCCCGCATGGCTGTGTGCGGCTTCCATGTGTTGCATGCGGCTCCGCGCCGATTTCGCGCGCCGACTTCGGTTTCCACGACTTGTGGTTGATTCCAGTAGCGGCGCGCTGGATTTCGCGCCGGCTTCCTTATTTCCACGACTTGTGGCTGATTCAGTAGCGTCGCGCCATGTCCCGCGCGCGAACTTCCTTATTTTCCTTACTTGTACCACTTGTTCTTCAAGACCTTGTAATTCCTGGGCACAAAAACACACAAGAACCCCAAGCATAAACACTGCATAATACAAAAGCCTCTAATAGCACAATTTGCCAAATTCTCCTAACACTTCGCATTAATCCATCACAACTTCACAGTAAAATCCCTTTTTAACACTGAAAAACATCATGTGATGGGGATTCATCAATAAGTTATATTACAAGTTTCAAGGTAGAAATAGATGCTACTAAGAGAGAACAGTAGAGGAACTCCAACAGTGACAATGGAGGTCTGATCCAGCTCTTCTAAGTAGAAATCTCCAAGAAAGATGCCATTTCAGTGATGCTGCAGCAATAGTCTCAGCAATGAAAATATATGGTAACGTAGAGGTGAGCTTGCACGCTAAGAAGGAGCTATCTCTAAACTTCTTCCTGACGGCAGAGCATCCAAATGAAGAATGGAAAACTTCCTTATATAGTGTCTCCTAGCACACAACCCTAAAATGATCTCATTAAGGTACACGTCCTAGGTTAAAGGGCATTTATGAGAAATCCACATTAGGTCATATCTTTCCGTGTTTTCCGCATTTCCATGAGCTTTCTCTCTCATCTAGCGCATTTACGCAATTGCGCACGCACCTGTTGCTGCAGCACTTAAACAAAACGCAATTAAACGCACAAAGGGCATTAGAATGCCCAATTAAAACCAATTCATTCCTGCACCATTATTTCTAACCTAAACACTTAATTACAAGATAATTCACACAACATGTTTGTTAATTCACCTAAAATCAAGCTTAGAAAGCAAGTAATAACCATCATAAATGATAGTTATCAGTCATGATGGGAGGTCGACCCGCTTTCCTTCCAGGCTGTCCTTGTTACCTGCAAAAGTTAAGTCGGTGTCAGAACCAATCCGATCAACAAGTAAGGAAAAGCGAATGCATGAATAAAGACTACATTTATCTAAGTGTTCTTTGAGCTTGGCCTTGGACTTAGCCAGCTCGTCGAACATTAATTCACAATTAAGCTTCATCCCTCTCTTGCCTAGCAGTTTGCCCCATTTGTCCATAAGTCGGAATGATTCCACATCATCCCCTTCTAAGATACTCGGGTCCACTGTGTAATCGGGATTTGTGATTACATGGCCACTACTTGTAAAGTGATGTGCACGGCTCCAGCTGAACGAAAAATGGGACTTCACTAACTTCCCATCTTGAACTTCGGCAATTGACTTCTTCGCCGCCATATTCACATCTTGCACACAGAAAAAGTTCTCCTTGAAAATCTTGTTTGACTCATTCGACGGGAAAAAGTATGACCAGTCGGCTCTGTTCTTGAAGTGGATATGACCATACCTGGTGTAACACCCCCTTTCTAATCACTACTAATTAGCCAATTTAAAAATCAGAGTTTTCAAAAAATATTTCTACGCACCACAAAGAGAGTGCTACATTTCATCAAACAACATAAACAACACAATTGCATGCTCATCAAATAACAAGTACATGATACATAGCACATTATTCGGGCAATCCTCAAAACACCAGTTTAGGGACAACACAGTCCATACAGTCATCAAGCAGCGGAAATAAAACATGTATCGCAAAAAGACAATACATCACCAATAACTGTTCGAAACAACGACAAATAAAACACTAGTCTACTAACGCCCCCCGGTGCTACGTATCAGAGCATGACCATAACCAGACTAGGAAGGTGAATACCTTCACTTGGGATCACCTGCAGGTTGCCAACATAAGAAGCAACACGAAAGCAGTAGGGTGAGTCTCTTTACATAAATAATAGCATTTAGAATGAGCTTTATATTAGAGAAGGCAACTAGCAACAATCACATTCCAACAAATAGCATACGACATTAAGTATAGCACATCAACTCACAACCATAAAAAGGCAACACCAATTACATGAATATGTGCATGTATGCAACCCTACACTAAGGGCATATGCATGTGGTACCATCAACCTCCTTAAATTTTTCCTTGAGGGCACAACCACCTTAATATATATCAACAACCGTCTTTTTGATATCAAGTAAAAAGCCTACAACCACCTTTTGATGCATATGAGGTATGAGACACCATGAACAATGCATCAATCACATACAATCTCATTATATGTAAAATACCACCACCATTGAACAACCGTCTTAAGCAACCACCTTAAATTCACCAAGACGTCATCAACCATTAGCTCTAAGGCTAACACCAATGTCAAGGACCAACTCACAAATAAGGACCAACTTGTCACATAAGGACTAAACCGAGACACCCACAAGGACTAAAGCGGTCACCTAAGGACTAAAGCAGTCACATAGGGACCAAAGCAACACAATAGAAGGACCAATAGTGCACAAGGACCAAAACAGCACTTTTAGGGACTAAACGGTGCAAAAGGACCAAAACAAAGCATTTTTAGGGACCAAAGCGGTGCAAAAGGACCAAAACAAAGAACTTTGAGGACCAAAAGCGATTGCAAAAGGCCTAAAAACAGCGTCTAAGACAGAAAACTGGCGCACAAAACTTAGACATGTGGCGCTGAAACTAGCGCGCGACACGCCACTTACGCGCGACTTGCGCGCCAACTGACAAGAAGCACGAGGGGCGCGCGCGCGCGCGCTCACGCACGCGCGACCTATGCGCCAACAAGCGAGGACCCTTGCGCGCGTAGGATGCTAAAAGCGCCACTACGCGCGCTGCACACGCACACACGCTCTGCACGCAGAGACACGAGCGGCGCCGGGCGCCAAGACACTGAGCAACACAATTCCAAGACAACGCGAGTATCTCGCGCCACACACTCCAGGCGCCAAGACACAGGACACCACATGCACAGCACCCAGTTTTGGCGCCCCACTGATAACTCATATTTATATGAGTTATTTATACTCACTCAAGAATAAATCATGCAAGTTCTCTAGCAATACAAGGTTAATTTAAGTAGTTTTATGTTAGTTTTGTATTTCTAAGTAAGTGAAAGGTTAAATGAATGAATCTGTGCATGTTGGCACCAACTGGTGCCCTTGAGAGCGTTTTGATGCTTTTTTGTGCTTGTGCAGGAAATAGTGCTGAACGTTACCACGTCCCTCACCACGTCTATAGAAGTGCAGCATAGCAAGGGTGAAAGATCTCAATTTTGGCGCGCTAGCAATGATGGTCAAAGATATAAAAAGTCAGAAGATCTTCTATTTCCCATGAGCTGACGCATAGAGGCAGCCCAGTGACCGGATGTGTCGGCGGAAGAGACAAAATGCACTGGTAGGTGGGCAAGTGACGTCAGCCACACGTGAGCAAGTAGGCTATTTAATGAAGGCTCAGCTCACTCTCAATCCATCCATACCACGCATATTCATAACCATTTCATCTTCATCCCTTCACCATAACTCCATTTTAATTCAGAAGTAGTTTTGTAAAGAAGATCTGGAAACAGACTTCTGCATTTTGCTTTTCTGAACTTTGTTTTATTTTCTGCATTACTGTGAAGCTCAGACGTTGTAACGTCTATACAGCGTACATGCTGAAGAGTTACTTAGGTGTATCTTTTGCACTTAGTTTCTTTTCCTTCATGTATGGTATTTGGATTAATCCTTATCATTCTGTAAAGATGCTCAGCATGAGCTAAACCCTTTGTAGTTGAGTTGTTGTTTTGCTTGTAATGAATTTCTAGTTAATGTTATGAAGTATTGACGCTGCATGTTTTAAATCTTTGCGTGAAAATATTTCCAAACTTGTTTTGAGGTTGGCCTCTTAAAATAGGTAGATTCATAGGTTCAGACATGGTCTATGAAAAGAACTCAAGGATTTAAATGAACGAATAATGCACTAAAGACATTTAGGCATCTTTATCTAAGTCTAGACATAGAATGGATAATAGTTCATAGAACATTGTTGTGGGTGCTTAAAATACAGGAGTGGGCCTATTTAGAACCTAGACATAGGACCTCTTATACTTGAAACTCTGACGTTTTGTGCTGAAAAGCATATTTCTTTTGCAACAACGTTCAAACGTGGCCACGTCTATACGAAATAACACTTATGCGTAATAGCGCGAAGCGTTATAACGTCGACTAGAAAGGATTTATTCTGCTTACAACAACTCAACTCATCTCTCATCCATACTCACAACCACTATCAGTTACTTGTTTTATTTACATCTTTTGTTTTAAAACCAACTCTTATTGCCGATCTGTTACTTGACTCTCTTGTGTTTTGAAACTTGAACTTTGAAAAGTATACCAATCCTCGTGGGAACGATCTCTTACTTTTATCCACTTTATTACTTGTACGATGTGTATACTTGCACTATAATTGCAAATACCACAACTAATTTACACGCAAACAAGTTTTTGGCGCCGTTGCCGGGGATTGTAGTAACTTTTATTGTTCAAAAGTATTAAAACACAAGTTGGAAGAATTTTACTGTGTTGTTTGTTGTTTTACGTGTTTGAGCAGTGACGCGTTACAGCGTATGCTTAGTTCCAACTTAAGCTCTAGTTCAACTGAACCAAGAAGTGAATCTGCACCTGAGTTTGATCCAGAACCTGAAAGAACTTTCAGGCCACTAAGGAGACAACAAAGGTTAAGAAGGAGGCAACAACAACAGCAACAACACCCAACCATGTCTGATCATAACACTGGTTCTAGAAGTGGACATACACCAAGAGGAGGTAGAGGACATGGTCGTGGACCACAAACTCATACAGAGACAATCGTTGTTGATGATGAACACTGGCAGAGGCAGCAACTCATCAATGCAAGACCACAAGACATGGTCAATGACAGAGACAGGCCTATGCGTGACTATGCCGTGCTCAACCCTGCTCATTTACAAACAGGCATTGCAAGACCAACTCTGCATACTGGTCACTTTGAGTTCAAGCCAATGATGTTCCAAATGCTGCAAACTGCAGGGCAATTTGGAGGTTTCCCTCAAGAAGATCCATATTCTCACCTAAGGCAATTTCTGGATGTGTGCAGCAACTTTATCATCCCTGGAGTCTCAGAGGATGCGTTTAGATTGAAACTCTTCCCATACTCACTCAAGGATAAAGCCAAAAATTGGTTGAATTCCTTGGAACCAAATTCAATTCACACATGGGATGAGCTAGCAGAGAAATTCCTTGCAAAATACTTCCCTCCCAACAAAAATGCTGTTTGAGAAATGATATCACTTCCTTCAAACAAAGGGAAGGGAATCATTATTTGAAGCTTGGGAGAGGTGGAAGGAATTACTAAGAATGTGCCCACACCATGGCATTCCTGTGGTGATCCAAATGGAGACTTTCTATAATGGTCTAGATCAGCCTACTAGGTTGATACTTGATGCCTCATCAGGTGGTGTCATTCTGAATATGTCCTTTTCTGAGGCATGCAAGCTTATTGATGACATAGCCACCCAGAACTCTCATTGGCCATCTGATAGATTTACTCCTGGAAAGAAGGCGGTGTTCATGAAATAAGTGAAGTGGATCGCTCTTTCGCTCAAGTGGCTACCTTGACCAACATGATCAAGACTTTGAGTACACCAAACGTGGCCACGCTCGAGAAGCTAGCTGCTGCAGCAGATAGAACCTACCCACACGGGGAGTAGTATGTGTTTATTGTGAAGAAGGGCATGTGTATGAGGAGTGTCCCTACAACCCTCAATCTGTAAACTTTGTATCTCAGAACAAAGGAAATGGTCCCTATTCCAACTCTTACAATTCAAATTGGAGAAATCATCCAAATTTTATTTGGAGAAATAACAATGCAATGAACACACGGCAATAATGCTCCTACAATACCTCCAGGATTTCCTCCTCAACAACAACAACAACAGAGGCAGTATGTGCAGAATAACAACAATAGCAACCTGGAAGCAATGATGAAGAGCTTCATAAGTGATTGTAAGACAACTCTGCAAACTCATGAGTCTTCAATTAAAACTTTAGAAAATCAAATTGGGCAGATAGCTTCAGCTCTCACTCAAAGACAGAATGGATCTCTCCCTTCTACAACAGAGACACCATCATCATCCAACCCTAATGGTAATAATGGGGTAAATGGACAGGTAAATGCAATTTCATTAAGAAGTGGTACTGAATATCCTGAACCAACTATGCCTGTGGAGGAAGAAGTACAGGAGAAGCAAAAAGAAGTGCTAGAGAAAGAGAAAAAGAAAGGGAAAGAAGCAAGCTCAAGTGATGTGAAAAATACTCCAGACATTGTGATGTCTAACCCAGACGTTACGACGTCTAGTTTTGAACCAGGAATCAAGACTGTGCCTAGGCTTGTACCTGAGTATCCTCCTCCCCCATATCCTCAAAGATTGAAGAAAGCTCATGAAGATAAGCAGTTCAGCAAGTTCATGGAGATGTTAAAGCAGCTACACATCAACCTTCCGTTGGTTGAAGCTTTGCAACAGATGCCAAACTATGCTAAGTTTCTGAAAGACATCATCACCAAAAGAAGAAGGCTAGGGGAGTTTGAAACTGTTGCTTTAACTGAGGAATGCAGTTTAATTATGCAGAATAAACTTCCTAGAAAACTCAAGGATCCTGGCAGTTTTACTATACCATGCTCCATTGGAGATTTTTACATTGGAAAAGCTTTATGTGATTTGGGAGCAAGTATCAAATTGATGCCCAAGTCCATTTATGACAAACTTGGTATAGGAACTGTCAGACCTACCTCTTTAAGCTTAACTTTAGCTGATAAAAGTAGAGTATATCCTGAGGGCATATTAGAAGATGTTTTGATTAAGGTTGACAAGTTTGTGTTTCCAGTGGATTTTGTTATTTTAGATTTTGATGCAGATAAAGAAGTTCCCATCATTCGGGAAGACCATTCTTAGCTCTTTGGAAGGACAATCATTGATGTATGAGAAAGGAGAATTAATCATGAGAGTCAATGACCAAGAAGTCAAGTTCAACGTCCTCAATGCACTCAAATACCCAGATCCACACACAGAGGAATGCTCGTATGTAGTTGCCATTGATCATATGGTTCAAAAGCAGTTCAACAAAGATAATGATCATTTGGAGAAGATTCTGGGCAATAATGAAATGCAAGAATTTTTAGCAGAAGAAGTTGTTCTGTAGGCGTTGAAGCGTTCGGTATAGACGTGGCCACGTCGAGCCCCCGCACCAAAGTCTTGGACAAAGAGTACGAATCTCTAGGGCAAGAGGAATCAAATCTTAAGAAGAATGTGCCTTCCATCAAAGAGCCACCTACCTTGGAACTAAAGGTGTTACCTGAGCATTTAAAGTATGTCTTTTTAGGGGAAAATGATTCCCTACATGTGATCATCTCTTCCAAGCTCACCCAAGAGCAGGAAAATGATCTCATTACTACCCTGAAGAGACATAAAAAATCAATTGGTTGGCAAATGGCAGACATCAAAGGTATCAGTCCCACAATCTGTATGCACAGAATTGTCTTGGAGGAAAATGCCAAGAATAGCATTGAAGGGCAGAGGAGATTGAACCCAATAATGAAGGAGGTGGTAAAGAAGGAGATTATCAAGTGGTTGGATGCAGGAATCATTTATCCTATTAGTGATAGCTCGTGGGTAAGTCCAGTACAGTGTGTGCCAAAGAAAGGAGGAGTTACTGTGGTAACAAATGAGAAGAATGAGTTAATTCCAACAAGGACTGTAACAGGCTGGAGGATATGCATGGACTATAGGAAGCTGAACAAAGCAACTAAGAAGGACCATTTCCCTCTTCCATTCATTGATCAGATGCTAGACAGGCTCGCAGGCAAGGATTTCTATTGCTTCCTTGATGGTTATTCAGGCTACAACCAGATAGCCATAGCACCTGAAGATCAAGAAAAGACAACATTCACTTGTCCCTATGGTACCTTTGCGTTCAGAAGGATGCCATTTGGGCTGTGCAATGCTCCTGCAACATTTCAAAGGTGCATGATGGCCTTATTTTCTGATTTCATTGAAAATTCCATGGAAGTCTTTATGGACGATTTCTCAGTCTATGGAGATTCATACAAGGCATGCCTGGATAATTTGGAAGGAGTTCTGATAAGGTGTGAAGAAACCAACCTAGTTCTCAATTGGGAAAAATGCCATTTCATGGTACAAGAAGGAATAGTGTTGGGGCACAGAATATCAAAGAAAGGATTAGAGGTGGACAGAGCAAAGATTGATGTTATTGACAAGCTACCTCCACCAACAACTATCAAAGGAGTCAGAAGTTTCTTAGGACATGCAGGGTTTTACAGAAGATTTATCAAAGACTTCTCAAAGATTTCAAAACCCCTATGTCTGTTGTTGCAACGTGACAACGTCTTCAACTTTGATGAACAATGTCATGAGGCTTTCAACAAACTGAAGACTGCCTTGGTGACTGCTCCAGTAATAGTCACTCCAGATTGGTCTAAACCATTTGAGCTGATGTGTGATGCAAGTGATTATGCTGTAGGAGCTGTATTGGGACAAAGGTATGGAAAAAAATTTCACTCTATTTATTATGCCAGTAAAACCTTAGATGATGCCCAGTTAAATTATACTGAGACTGAAAAAGAACTCTTGGCTGTTGTATTTGCTTTTGACAAGTTTAGATCTTACTTGGTTGGTGCAAAAGTTGTTGTTTATACTGATCACTCAGCCATTAAGTACTTAATTGCTAAAAAAGATGCAAAGCCAAGACTTATTAGATGGGTTCTCCTCCTCCAAGAATTTGACTTGGAAATACGTGACAAAAAGGGGGTGGAGAACCAAGTTGCTGATCATCTTTCTAGGCTTGAGAATGTTGATGCAGGTACAGGTGAAGAAGAGATAAAAGAAAAATTCCCTGATGAGAGACTATTATCAGTAGCCTCAATAGTTGAAGACGTTACCACGTCTATGACACTTCGTCAAACGTTATAACGTCGATACTAATACACCATGGTATGCTGATATAGTTAACTTTCTTATTAGCAAGATTGTGCCTGTAGGATTCAACTACCAACAGAAGAAGAGGTTCTTCCACACTATAAAGCAATATTTTTGGGATGAGCCATACTTGTACAAATTGTGTCCAGATCAGTTACTAAGAAGGTGCTTAGCTGAGGAAGAACAACTCCATGTGCTGCAACAATGTCATTCAGCACCTTATGGTGGACATTTTGGAGGTACCAGAACAACTGCAAAGGTCCTACAATCAGGCTACTATTGGCCTACTCTATTCAGGGATGCACATGAGCTAGTCAAGAGATGTGATAAGTGCCAAAGAACAGCTGTGGATTACGTGTCAAAATGGGTTGAGGCAGTGGCATTACCCAACAATGAAGCCAAATCAGTTAGCACGTTCCTTAAAAAGAATATATTCACAAGATTTGGTACTCCAAGAGCTATAATCAGTGATGAAGGCTCTCATTTCTGCAATAAGTTAATTGAGAACCTCTTGGCTAAGTATGGAGTGAAACACAGAATTGCTACAGCCTATCACCCACAAACCAGTGGCCAGGCAGAAATATCCAACAGAGAGATCAAAAGAATACTTGAGAAGATGGTTGGTCCCAACAGAAAGGACTGGTCATTACACTTAGATGATGCATTGTGGGCTTACAGAACAGCATATAAAACACCATTGGGCATGTCCCCTTACAAGCTAGTCTATGGTAAGGCCTGTCACTTACCAATTGAGCTCCAACATAAGGCTTATTGGGCATTGAAGCGATTAAATTTGGATCATGCAAAGGCTGGTGAGGCAAGGTTATTGCAATTGAATGAGCTAGAAGAGTTCGGACACCGTGCCTATGAAAGCTCAAAGAATGTACAAGGAAAAGACCAAGAAGTGGCATGATCGAGAAAATCAAAAGAGAGAAGCCGATGAAGGACAACGGTGTTGCTATTCAATTCAAGGCTAAAATTGTTCCCAGGAAAGTTGAAATCAAGGTGGTCAGGTCCATTCAAATTAATGAAAATCTATCCTCATGGTGCTGTGGATTTATTTGATGAAAAGACAAACACCATGTTCAAAGTTAATGGCCAACGTGTGAAACAATATCATGGAGAGCATGTGGAAAGGGATAAGATCCAAATGTCCTTCAACAATTCTTGAATTAAAAGAGCAAAAGTCTGGCTGAAGACTCTTAAAGCAAGCGCTCTTGGGAGGCAACCCAAGGATTTTTAATTTTTGTGTATTTTTAAATTATTGTTTTGCAGGAATAAAAGTGAAGTGGAAGTAAAAGGTGGTAGACGTTGTAACGTTTCAGCATGTACTAAGACGTGGGCACGTCTGGGCAGGCAGGGCAGATTTAAATTAAGTCAAAGGCGTAAGTGATGACGTGTGAGAAATCATTTCCTTTCTGCAGAACGAACGTGGTAACTGACCATAACCACTTTTCTCCCATCCCCTACTTGTCTAATCAACGGTTACTTTTCTCCATTACTCCACTCTACCATTTCTCAACTCCCCATAACCACTTCCCCATAAAAATCCAACCATTCACCATTATCCCACCACCTGCAACCTCTCTCTAATCTCCTCTCTCGAAACCACAATCTTCCCTCTCTTCTCGAAAACCTAAAAACTCCAAAATCCCACATTCCCTTCTAACCAATTTCTGCGCAATCACCATGACAAAAGTGAAGCATTCTGCTGCCAAATCCTCTGGGAAAGGCAAGAATATTGACCTAAGTTCATCCTCAGCCCCTATCCCTGAAACACCCAACCCATCCAAAAAGAAAGCCCTACTTCGAGTAAAGGGGTTTTAGTCAAGAAAGCCCAAATCTCGATTTTTTTCGCAACCGCCGCAGGCGTTGGGGTGGCAAAAGTTCGTTGTGTACGTAAAAGAATATATTGCTACTTTGGTTCACGATTTCTACAAGGGAATCGTTGAGAGACCTGAAGGAGAGCCGTCCATTGTGTCAAAGGTGCGAGGAGAGGAAGTGAAGTTTGGAGTAAGAGTAATCAATGATTATTTTGGGCTAGGGTACTATGGAAAGGCTGTGGAGACCAAGCAAAAGACTTATGGACTGACTGAAATGGAAGCAATCAAGGAAAGGATCTGTGTGGAAGGTGTTGTCTGGGAGAAAAGTGGTGAGCACGGGAGTGAGTTCAAAATCATGAAGAGATACCTATGTGATGAAGCCAATACTTGGTTTCATTTCATAAGGCATTGCCTAATTCCTACCTCCCACACCTCTTGGGTAGATAAAGAAAGATTGATTGTGATTGATGCAATCATGTCAAGGGACAAGGTGGAGGTTGGAAAGTTGATCAACCGTGAACTCAACAAATGGAAGAATAGAAAAGATGGGTACTTGTATTTCCCATGCATGATTACTGATTTGTGCATGGAGGCTGGGGTAGAGATTGAAGCATCTGAGCTGAGGGAGCAGCCTCAAGGCCCCTTTTCAACAAAATTCAAGCCTAGGGTGAAAACTGCTGGAGCTTCAAGTTCTATTGATGCGCAGACGTTGCAACGTCTGGAGGAAAGGCAGAACACCCTGGCAAAGTTTGTCAAGGAGCAATTTGAGTGGCAAAAGAAGGTATTTGCCCAAGTATCTAAAGGAAAGAAAGTGATTGAAGAACCTGTGCTGCCTGACTGGATGCAGGAAGAAAATGATGATGATGTTCCTTTATCAACAATCCAAAGAAGAGCTGTAAAGAAGGAAAGGGCCAAGCGAGCAAGAAGCCCACCAAAAAGGCAGAGCCCAGCAAAGAAACAGAAAAAGGTAAGTAGTGAAGAGGAATTCAATTCTACTGACCTAGATGATATTTCTGATGTTGATGCAGATGAATCAAGAAAGGTAAGCATGGAAATAATCAGTGAGGAGGAAGAAAAGGAGAGCCCTGAGGAAAAAGGGAGTTCAAGTGAGAAGACAGTAAGTGAATCCCCAACAACAAAACCAGTCAAAAAGCCAACAAGAACAAAATCCAAATCAGCTAGCCCCAAACCATCCCCACAAGCCACACAACCACCTTCACCACAAGAGCCCACCCCCCATGACCAGAACACCCCTAAGACTCCACAATCCAAAGCCCAAGATCAACCAATCCCACAACCACCCCCACCCCAACCAGAACCTCGAAAGCAACCATCACCCCGAAGCGCGCAGGAAGCAGGGCGTGGCGACGTGCGAGGCAACAAACACAGAAGCAATCCATTCCCAACCCATTTCCCCACCCAAGAAAACCAGAGTGAAAAGTGCACTCACATACAACCCTTTTGGAAGGAAGAAGAGGCAAGAGCTAGCTGCTGAGTCAAAACAAGCCCAAGTGAGTGGAGAAAACGAGGAAGTTGTAGCCCCCACAACACTAAGACAAAAGCTCCCAGTAAAAAGGAAAGGTCAAAGTCTTTGCAGGGAAACTCGCATCGCTACTAGTGCAAAGATTTGTTGCTACTAGTGTTTCTGCGAAGCCCTCCCCGCTATTCTTTGAAGAACTTCTCGCAGGCGCCACAACGTCTCTTTGAAAAAGAGGCCGCAGCCAAACTTGCAGAAATGCAAGATACCAATGAACGTGAAGCTGCGTTGGAAAAGGTAAATCAGCAAGCAATGGAAGAGGCCACTCAGAAATTAGCAGAGCACCTTTTGAAGCAAGCCCAGAGTACGGTTGCTGGAATTGGAGGATCATCAACAGACGTGGCAACGTCTAAAGAACTAGAGGTGGAAAAAGCCCAGATGAACCCCAACGAACCAATGCATGTCAACCTCTTTGAATTAGCAATGAAGATGTGGGAGGAAGCCAAAAGAGGATTCAGCGATCTTTTCTTGGTGTAAGGGTGGGTGCAAGCTCAAAAGAAAAAGAATCTGATGAAACAACAACTGCCACAACTAAGCAAGGAGGAGTGAAGGTGAAGAAAGAGAAGAAGGAAAAGAAGAAAGGAGAAAGTCAGTCAGGAATTCCCACCAGACAAAGCGGAAGGCTCAGGTCTGCAAACAAGTAAGTCCCCCATTAATTTCATCAGTAGTTGTAGTTCTAATTTTAGTTTTAATAGTTTATGTTCATGTTCTGTTTGATTGATACCCCCTTAAAAAAATCATGTTGTTTGCCTTTGAGCGGTGAGGACACACACTCAACTTTGAGAGTGTGGGGGGGAATCTCAATGTTCTAAAATGTCTGTTTGTGCAAACATGAAAACAAATACAAAAGCAGTTTCTGTTCTTACTTTGTCAAACATGAAAATAATTCTCTTTGGGCTGAAATTAGTAATTAAATGTGTGTGTGTGTGAGTAGCTAATGCATGATTAGATGAAAAGAATTGATTGCTGCTCCTACACAAACTCTGTTTTAAGAAAGAATCTAGCTAGCTAGGGAATATTTTGTCTTTGGCTTGGTTTTGGTGAACTATGGTGAAAATAAAACTTGATTAAAAACCTAGAATAGCAGTAGAAGCTAAGTTTGGGGGTGAATCAAGTCGTACTAAGGCTGGGTGCAAAGACTATAGGATGGTTAAGTGCAGGTGTAGTGTGAGTGCAACTGTAACACCCCCTTCTATTAGGACTATTTACTCAATAAAAATCAGAGTTTTTCAAAACATTTTCCACGCACCTCAAATAAAATACTACATTTAATAAAAACCTCATCAAGGCATAATTAAAAATCCAAACGCATCGGGTGCGTGAAATGCATATCATAGTCACATGGGTTAAGACCCTAAAACCTGTTTAATGTTTACAATAATCCAAAAGCGATTCCGCATGACGGAAAATAAAATTGAGTTCACACGCTCAATACATAATTTAAATCGATTTAGTCCATAACATAAGATAATAATGCTAAAACCCCAATCCCGGTGTTACTAGATCGAGCCGACTCAAAATCCCAAGAAGCCTAGAAATCTTCACTCAGAATCACCTGCATGTCGCCACGAGAGCAGGCAACATAAAAATGCTAGGGTGAGTCTCTTTACATAATTAATAACAAGTAATATAAGCATTATATTCGGAAAACATCCAGCAACAACAATCCATAGTAATTAAGGCATTCACCATTCAATTACAATACCAACAAGTCACAACAAAGGATTAATTAAACATCAATGAGAATTCAAAGAATGCATGGTTGTATGCATGTGTGCAATATGCATGTGGATCCATAACCACCTCAAAAACCCCGTCGGGTAACCACCACATTTTGGCCGAAGCCACCCACCACAATTTGGCCGAAGCCACCCACCGCGTAATGCATATGGTTTATGTGACACTATGACAATGCATCACAACACAATAAGCACATCACATCAATTATTAACCACCACGTTATCAATTATCAACCACCACGTTATCAATTATTAACCACCACCTCATCATTTATTAACCACCACCTTATCAATGATTAACCACCTCTTGATCATTTATTAACCACCACCTTATCAATGATTAACCACCTCTTGATCATTTATTAACCACCACTTGATCAATTATCACCCACCACATCAATTATTAAATTAAATCTCACCTAAGGACTATTTAGACCCACCAAAGGTTACTCTAGTACTTAAAGGTCATTTTGACACATTATTAATTAATTTAGCACTTTGGGACTTATGTGGACGTATTGGGATTATTTGAACACTAAGGGATTATTTTGTCACGCCAAGGATTAATTTAATTCTTAGGGACTAATTTGTCACACCAAGGATTAAATTAATTCTTAGGGACTAAACCATCACTTAGACACATTTTGGACACTTAGCGCGCCAAGGGCAGCCACTTTGGCGCCCACTAGCGCAACACACACACACACGGTGTAACACACACTCACAGGCGCCAAGTTTCTAGGAAACTGGCGCCCTGCACACGGCCTGCACCTGCACACACCTAATGTCTCACTGGGCGCCAAGTTTCTAGGAAGCGGCGCCCCACTCTGCCGAGCCTCTCTGCGGTCTGGCCCACACAACCACCACACGGGCGCCAAAATCCTAGGGATTGGCGCCCACACACACGCACCATGCCACTCTTCCCCCTAACACACGCACGCACCACCAGGCGCCTAAATGCCTAGCATTTGGCGCCCTTCCCTGCACAGACACAGCACTATCACTTAGACACTCTACCAGGCGCCAGATTTCCTGTGAAATGGCGCCCTGCACACCTTCCAGTCACCAACCAGCAACCTAGCGCCATTTTGCCTAGCAAATGGCGCCCCTCCCTGCACTTCCACACACGCACGCCAGGAACAGTAAAGGAGGCGCCATTTTCCTATGAATTTGGCGCCCTCCACCACTTATACTCTTCCAATCAAAGGCTTCAACATCCCATTCACTCAATGATTCATTTCCCACTTACACAACACACAATTAGAAATTAATTAATTCATCAAATTAATATATTTCCACATTTTCTCACCATGAGGCATTTACTCAAACACTTAGCATACAAGTTCAACAACACATATATCTCTCACACCAAGCAACATGGTAGCAACAATTCAAACACACATACAATAACAACCATAAAATGAACACAAATCCACACAATCAATTCATGCTAGGCTATTTCCTACATAACACATATTCTACAAGTTATCATAGACATAATGAGAATCCCCTAACCTTGGGTGAGCTAAGATTTCCAAGCAACCACCAAAAAATCACCAAAATGAGTATCCCTCCTTCCTATGCAAGCTGACCGTGCGTGTCCCTCTCTTAGGTAACCATGGAGAAATCAAAATGGTAGAAATGAGCTTATGGAACTCTTAGAAATGGAACAAGGAAGGGAAATGATGAAGACTAGGACCAAGAATTCACTTACCCACCAAGAATCAAAGGAAAAGTTTCCACCTTTTCCTTCCTCCTTTCACGTCGTGCTGCTCTTCCTCCTCCCTCTCTATTCCTTTCGTGGCTTTTCCTTTCAAATGAGGGTCATGAGACCTTGTGTAGGGTTTTTGGGGTTTTTAGGCAATTGGGCTTGGGTCATTAAGTGACTTGGGCCCTTTATTTGCATCACTCACTTTACTTATTTACATACCCCCTGAAAATAAAATAAAATGAACTCTAACTCAATTATTCCACTTAAATAAACTAGACCCCCTTTTTGATAAAATAAACCCAACTTAATTAATTAATTTAATTAAATGATGCAAGCCTTAAATAACTTAATTAGATAAATAATTAAATTATTTTGGGCGTTAAAACTCCCCCCCACTTAAAGAATTTCGTCCTCGAAATTACCTGAATCGAACAACTCCGGATAGGCCTCCTTCATCTTGCTTTCCAACTCCCAAGTCATGCTCTCACCCACCGCTCCTAACCACACTACCTTCACCAAATTAATCTCTTTGCCTCTTAATACCTTCACCTCACGATCTTCAATCCTAACTGGCATAGTTTCCACCGTAAGGTTCTCTCTCACCTCCACATCATCCATCTGTACTACATGAGATGGGTCAGGCACATACTTCCGCAACTGAGACACATGGAATACATCATGCAGATTAGCAAGGTTAGGTGGCAAGGCCACCCGATAAGCAACTTTCCGAACTCTCTCTGAAATCTGATACGGTCCGATAAATTGTGGAGTTAACTTCTTAGACTTCAATGCACGACCCACAGCTGTCGTTGGAGTAACTCTCAAAAATACATGATCACCAGCCTGAAACTCTAGATCCTTCCTTCTCTTATCATGGTAACTCTTCTGTCTACTCTGTGAGGCCTTCATCTTCTCTATAATCATCTTTACTTTCTCTGTGGTCTCACGCACCAACTCAGGACCTAGCACCACACTTTCTCCAGTTTTGTACCAACATAATGGAGTCCTACATCTCCTCCGTACAATGCCTCAAGGCGCATCATACCGATACTCGAATGAAAGCTGTTATGTGTAAGTGAATTCAATCGGTGGCAAATGAGAATCCCATGAACCTCCACCTTTCAAGAACACATGCTCTCAACAAATCCTCAAGTGATTGAATTGTCTCTCTCTCGCTCGCCCATCCATGCGGGGATGATATCTTTGAACTCAATCTCGTTTGGAACCCAAAGCCTCTTGCAAACTCCTCCAAAACTCGAAGTGAACCTAGGATCCCTATCGGACACAATACTCGAGAGGCACACCATGCGGCTTCACAATCGTCTTGACATAGATATCTCGCCAACCTCGGAATCGGATAAGTAATATTAATCGGTAAAAGTGTGTAGATTTAGTCAATCTATCAACAACCACCCATATGGTATCAAATCCCTCATTCAGAGGCGGAAAACCAGTCCACAAAATCCATGGAGATACTATCCCACTTCCATTCAGAACATCCAAAGGTTGCATCAATCCTGGCGGCTTCGATGTTCTACCTTCGATTTCTGACACGTCAAGCAAGCATACACAAACTGAGCCACATCTCGCTTCATACCAGGCCACCAGAACAGTCTCTTCAAATCTTGATACATTTTAGTGGCTCCCGGGTGGATACTCAACTTACTCCGATAACCCTCTTCTAGAATTGCCTTCTTAATCTCATCATCATTAGGGATACAAATCCTCCCACGGTACCTTAACACACCCCCGCTCATCTATCACATAATCCTCACTCGAGAGTGGTCAATTCCAACCTGCAATTTCAACTAGTTTAATGTCCTTCTTTTGAGCTTCAGAACAACATTCAAAAATTCATTGTGAATCTTCAACACACCCAATCTCACACTCTTAGGTGTCACCTCGTAGACTAAACTCAAATCTCGAAACTGTTCAATTAATTCAAGTTCTTTCACCATCATTGCAGATACATGTAAGGACTTTCTACTCAAAGCATCAGCTACCACATTAGCTTTCCCCGGATGATAGTTCAAGCTAAAGTCATAGTCTTTCAACAATTCCAACCATCTCCTTTGTCTCATATTCAATTCTTTCTGGTCAAACAGATACTGCAATCCTTTATGATCACTGAATACCTCAAACTTAGAACCATACAAATAATGTCTCCAAATCTTCAAAGCAAAAACAATTGCCGCAAGCTCCAAATCGTGAGTGGGGTAATTCTTTTCATGAATCCTCAACTGTCTTGAGGCATAAGCCACTACTTTACCATTTTGCATCAAAACACCTCCTAGCCCCATTTTAGACGCATCGCAATATACTACAAAAGGCTCTCCCGATTTGGGCAATGTCAAAACAGGTGATGTTGTCAACCTTCTTTTCAATTCTTGGAAACTTTCTTCACATTTGGAATCCCACACAAACGCCTTTCCTTTACAAGTTAATTGAGTTAGCGGGAGTGCCAACTTTGAAAACCCCTCAATAAACCTTCTATAATATCCCGCTAATCCAAGGAAACTTCTAATCTCGTGAATCGACTTAGGAGCCTCCCTTCGCATCACCGCATCAACCTTAGATGGATCTCTCGCAATCTCATCACGAAATAATATGACCTAGAAAGCTCACTTCCTTCAACCAAAAGTCACACTTTGACAATTTAGCATACAACTTTTTATCTTTCAACACTTCTAGCACTAACTTCAAATGCTCGCATGTTCCTCTTGGACTTGGAGTACACCAAAATATCATCTATGAAAACCACCACAAACCGATCCAAGTAATTATGGAAAATACGGTTCATGTACTCCATAAACACCCCCGGTGCATTAGTGACACCAAAGCGGCATTACGTAGAATACTCATAATGCCCATATCTCAAATCCGAATCTTTGTCTTTCGAATATCCTCATCTTTCACTTTAACTCGATGATAGCCCGATCTCAAATCAATTTTGCTAAACACCTTAGCACCTACTAGGTGGTCCATCGGATCGTCAATTTCGGAAGTGGATACTTGTTCTTGATTGTCACTTTGTTAATTTGTCTATAATCAATGCAAAGCCGCATACTTCCATCTTTCTTCTTCACCAAAAATATTGGCGCTCCCAAGGTGACACACTAGGTCTTATGAACTTCTTCTCAAGTAAGTCCTCTAACCGACTCTTCAACTCGAGATAATTCGGATGCGGACATCCTATAGGCAGCCATAGACACGGGTCTAGTGCGGGCACTAGATCAATACCAAACTCTACTTCTCTTTCAGGCGGCACATCTGGAATTTCGTCGGGAAACACTTCAGGAAATCCACGAACTATTGGCAACTCTTCAATCTTAGCTTGGCTCTCAACGGACAACGATGCCATCAATGAAAACAGCTTAGCTTCCTCCTTCATAGCTCTATGCAATTGACCAGAATGCAACAATGCAGATTCTTCTCCCTTAGTAGAAGGAAAGCTCACGGATCTACTAGCACAATTAATATGCACTTGGTTATCAACTAACCAGTCCATACCAAGAATGATGTCCAAACCTCCTAAAGGCAAGCAAATAAGATCAACAAGAAACTCTCTGCCAAAAACTGACAGAGGACATCTAGCACACATTAGGGAGGTAGTTACTGAACCTTTGGCTGGGGTATCAATAACCATGTCCCTTCTCATTGTAGACAAAACAAGACCCAATTTCTCAGCACACAATGCAGCAATGAAAGAATGAGTAGCACCAGTATCTACTATAGCAATCAAAGGAGTACCGTTAATAAAACAAGTACCTCTAATCTCGTTAGCATCTTCAGAACCCGCCAAAGCAAACACCTTCCCTCTAGCTGCCTCCTGCTTGGGTTTAGGACATTTATTGCTCATATGTCCCGCTTCATGACAGTTGAAACAAACAACTTCTTTCTCTTTACAGGCAGTAGATGTTGCGTTCGTGTGGTATTCGCAAATATAGTGCAAGTATACACGTCGTACAAGTAATAAAGTGGATATAAGTAAGAGATCGTTCCCACGAGGATTGGTTGTACTTTCAAAGTTCAAGTCTTAAAAACACAAGAGAAACAAGTAACAAATCGGCACTAAAAGTTGGTGTTAAAACTAGGAACATAAATAAAACAAGTAAATAAAATAGTGGTTGTGAATATGGATGAGAATGAGTTGGATTGTTGCATGCAAGTAATTCCTCTCTAGTCAGACGTTATAACGTTTACACGCTATTACGTACAAATGCTATTCTGTATAGACGTTACCACGTCAACGCATTTGCATTGAAAAAGAGTCGTGCTTTTCAAAGACAAAACGCCGTAACTTTAAGTACTAGAATGTCCTATGTCTAGGTTCTAAGTAGGCTCGCTCCCGTATTTTAAGCACCCACAAAGAATGTCCTATGAACTATTATCCATTCTATGTCTAGACTTAGATAAAAATGCCTAAATGTCTTTAGTACACCTTTTCGTTCATATAAATCTTTGAGTTCTTTTCATAGACCATGTCTGTACCTATGAATCTACCTATTTTAAGTGATCAGTCTCAAAACAAGTTTGGAAATATTATCATGCAAAGATTTAAGACATATAAGTGTCAATACTTCATAACATTTAACTAGAAATTCATTACATGCAAAACAACAACCCAACTACAAAATGTTTAGCTCATCTTTGAGCATCTTTCTGAAAGATAAGGAGTTAAAATCCAAATACCATACATAGAGGAAAAGAAAGCGAGCGCAAAAGATACACCTAAGTAACCTTCCCGCATGCGATCAGTAGAGACGTTACAACGCGTCCGAGCTTCACGATGAGTGGTTATGACTGGAAATGGAGTTGAGTAGAGTTCAAAACCGAAGTTCGTGTCGAACTTCGTTTTGAGAACTCTTTACGAACAATGGAGGAAGGTAGATGATGAATGTATGGATGGTATGATGCGGTATGTGTGCATGTCCCCTTAGAGAGAGAGATAAGTCTTGTAATTATAGAAAAAAGGGGTCACATGTTCCGATGTCATTTGCCCACCTACCAAGCTGTTTGCACTTACGAGCCCGACATCAGCATGCGGTGCTACTGGTCAAGCGTCATCCGCGTCGGCAAGACGAGAAGAGAAGATCTTCGACTTGTTGAATCTTTGACCATCATTATTAGTGCAAAGACAACCGAGATATTTCTTTCTTGCTTTGCTTTGCCTTTCGTAGACGTGGTGAGGGCGTTGCGGCGTTCGGCTTTTTCTTGCACAAACACAAGAAGCATCAAAATGCTCACAAAGGCACCAATTGGTGCCAAAATGCCTGAGAACTCATAATTTAGCCCCTAGCTAACTAAGAAACAATAAATTAACAGAAAACTAATAGAATCAATCTACTAATGCTAGAGAACTTGCATGATTTATCTTTGAATAAGTATAAATAACTCATATAAATATGAGTTATCAGTAGACTTGTGGCCCCTCCGTCCACACTTGTAGCAACGGATCTCTGTGCACTCACTACTCCTATGGCCAGGTTTCTTGCAAGAAAAACACACAATACCTGTTGATTCACCTCCCCCACTTGAACCTTTACCCGCACTTGCCTTCCACTTTCCTTTACCTCCACTAACATCATATGGTTTTCCCCGAAACTGACCGTTCTTCTTCTCCCTCACAATTTTGTAAGCAGCAGCACTGTCTTCCTCATAAATTCTACACTTGTCCACTAGCTTGGCAAAATCTCGAATCTCCTGGTATCCAATGGCTTTCTTAATCTCTGGCTGCAGACCATTCTCAAACTTTACACACTTGGAAAATTCTGAATCAGCTTGGTTGTCATAATAAGGGCAAAACTTGACCAACTCCTCAAACTTGGCTGCATATTCATTTCTGAGACTTGTTTCCTGCTTTTGATTCCAAAAACTCCACCTCCTTTTTAGCAAAGACGTCCTCGGATAATACTTCCTTGTGAACTCTTCTTTGAATACCCCCAAGTGATTTCTTCACCCATGACTTCTAGTCTCTGTTTCTTCCTCATCCACCAATCATCCGCTTCTTCTTTCAGCATATGAGTTCCAAATCTCACCTTTTGCGCTGGAGTACACGCCATAACACGGAAGATTCGCTCTATCTCCCTCAGCCAGGTCAGTGCTCCATCTGGATCATATCTACCTTTAAAGGTAGGTGGGTTCTCACGTTGAAATGTAGCTAACTTGCGATCCTCAGCATCTTCCCTACCACCTCTCTGCTCCCCCATAGCCTGTGTTATGGCTTGCAGAGCCTCAGCTAGAGCAGCATCAATCCTTCGGGCCATTATCAACCTAACACTGCAGCATTAACATTCGTTAAGAAACAATTAACACTACCTAGTTGTCATAGATACTATGACAGACAAACTTGGCCGATTGCACCGAACCGCTCGATACCACTAATGTAACACCCCCTTCTATTAGGACTATTTACTCAATAAAAATCAGAGTTTTTCAAAACATTTTCCACGCACCTCAAATAAAATACTACATTTAATAAAAACCTCATCAAGGCATAATTAAAAATCCAAACGCATCGGGTGCGTGAAATGCATATCATAGTCACATGGGTTAAGACCCTAAAACCTGTTTAATGTTTACAATAATCCAAAAACAGTTCACAGCAGCGGAAAATAAAATTGAGTTCACACGCTCAATACATAATTTAAATCAGTTTAGTCCATAACATAAGATAATAATGCTAAAACCCCAATCCCCGGTGTTACTAGATCAGAGCCGACTCAAAATCCCAAGAAGCCTAGAAATCTTCACTCAGAATCACCTGCATGTCGCCACGAGAGCAGGCAACATAAAAATGCTAGGGTGAGTCTCTTTACATAATTAATAACAAGTAATATAAGCATTATATTCGGAAAACATCCAGCAACAACAATCCATAGTAATTAAGGCATTCACCATTCAATTACAATACCAACAAGTCACAACAAAGGATTAATTAAACATCAATGAGAATTCAAAGAATGCATGGTTGTATGCATGTGTGCAATATGCATGTGGATCCATAACCACCTCAAAACCCGTCGGGTAACCACCACATTTTGGCGAAGCCACCCACCACAATTTGGCGAAGCCACCCATCACGCGTAATGCATATGGTTTATGTGACACTATGACAATGCATCACAACACAATAAGCACATCACATCAATTATTAACCACCACGTTATCAATTATCAACCACCACGTTATCAATTATTAACCACCACCTCATCATTTATTAACCACCACCTTATCAATGATTAACCACCTCTTGATCATTTATTAACCACCACCTTATCAATGATTAACCACCTCTTGATCATTTATTAACCACCACTTGATCAATTATCACCCACCACATCAATTATTAAATTAAATCTCACCTAAGGACTATTTAGACCCACCAAAGGTTACTCTAGTACTTAAAGGTTATTTTGACACATTATTAATTAATTTAGCACTTTGGGACTTATGTGGACGTATTGGGATTATTTGAACACTAAGGGATTATTTTGTCACGCCAAGAATTAATTTAATTCTTAGGGACTAATTTGTCACACCAAGGATTAAATTAATTCTTAGGGACTAAACCATCACTTAGACACATTTTGGACACTTAGGCGCCAAGGGGCAGCCACTTTGGCGCCCCACTAGCGCAACACACACACACACACGGTGTAACACACACTCACAGGCGCCAAGTTTCTAGGAAATCGGCGCGCACACACTGACCGCACACGCACACACCTAATGTCTCCTTTGGGCGCCAAGTTTCTAGGAAAGCGGCGCCCCCTTTGCCGAGCCACTCTGCAGTACACCCCCCCACACCACCTCGCACTCAGCGCCAAAATCCTGGGGATTGGCGCCACACACACGCACCATGCCACTCTTCCCTAACACACGCACGCACCACCAGGCGCCTAAATGCCTAGCATTTGGCGCCCTTCCCTGCACAGACACAGCACTATCACTTAGACACTCTACCAGGCGCCAGATTTCCTGTGAAATGGCGCCCTGCACACCTTCCAGTCACCAACCAAGCAACTGGCGCCATTTTGCCTAGCAAATGGCGCCCCCCTCGCAACTCCACACACGCACGCCCGAGAGCAGAAAGGAGGCGCCATTTTCCTATGAATTTGGCGCCCTCCACCACTTATACTCTTCCAATCAAAGGCTTCAACATCCCATTCACTCAATGATTCATTTCCCACTTACACAACACACAATTAGAAATTAATTAATTCATCAAATTAATATATTTCCACATTTTCTCACCATGAGGCATTTACTCAAACACTTAGCATACAAGTTCAACAACACATATATCTCTCACACCAAGCAACATGGTAGCAACAATTCAAACACACATACAATAACAACCATAAAATGAACACAAATCCACACAATCAATTCATGCTAGGCTATTTCCTACATAACACATATTCTACAAGTTATCATAGACATAATGAGAATCCCCTAACCTTGGGTGAGCTAAGATTTCCAAGCAACCACCAAAAAATCACCAAAATGAGTATCCCTCCTTCCTATGCAAGCTGACCGTGCGTGTCCCTCTCTTAGGTAACCATGGAGAAATCAAAATGGTAGAAATGAGCTTATGGAACTCTTAGAAATGGAACAAGGAAGGGAAATGATGAAGACTAGGACCAAGAATTCACTTACCCACCAAGAATCAAAGGAAAAGTTTCCACCTTTTCCTTCCTCCTTTCACGCCGTGCTGCTCTTCCTCCTCCCTCTCCATTCCTTTCATGGCTTTTCCTTTCAAATGAGGGTCATGAGACCTTGTGTAGGGTTTTTGGGGTTTTTAGGCAATTGGGCTTGGGTCATTAAGTGACTTGGGCCCTTTATTTGCATCACTCACTTTACTTATTTACATACCCCCTGAAAATAAAATAAAATGAACTCTAACTCAATTATTCCACTTAAATAAACTAGACCCCCTTTTTGATAAAATAAACCCAACTTAATTAATTAATTTAATTAAATGTTGCTAGCCTTAAATAACTTAATTAGATAAATAATTAAATTATTTTGGGCGTTACAGCAACGTTGTAACGTCTACCCGTAACGTTATAACGTATGTCGTGTGTGTTGTGTTGTGTGTTCAGACGTTACAACGTCTCACCCATAAACGTTGTAACGTCTACTCCCAAAAAGATCAAAAAGAGTGTGTTGTTGCAAATAAGTGGAAATCCACATGTGTTCTGTGTAATACCCTGAAACAAATGCTGAGCACTCCATGTTCTATATAAAAAAAATAAAAAAATAAAAAAAAAACTCCAAAATGGAGCAAATAAAAGAGAATTGCTCAGTAATGAGGGTGTTACAGTCTTTTGCGTGTGTGAGTCAGTAAATTAGTGCATTAAGCTAGTCCTAGCACCCAATTAAGACCCTTTGTCATGCTTCAAATGAACCCTCATGTTTTATGTGAAAATGTTAGCCTATTCTTTGTTTTGAAAAATGTTTTGCTGTCACCATTTGGAAACCACTCTCTCATAAGCTAAAATAGTTTCTGAACTAGCTAGAGAAAGAATTAAATGCAGAGATCACACACTCACTTGAGCTTTAATGAATCTGAAATTTAATTATGCATTGGTGCGTGAGTGTGTGAAAAATCAGCCCCTCGAGAATAAATTTTTAATCTGTTGGCTGAGTAGAATATAACCTGTTAGTGTAGTTGATTTCATTGTTGTTGTTTGTTTTGTCTTGATTGCTTGAGGACAAGCAATGATTTAAGTTTGGGGGTGTGATAACTCATATTTATATGAGTTATTTATACTCACTCAAGAATAAATCATGCAAGTTCTCTAGCAATACAAGGTTAATTTAAGTAGTTTTATGTTAGTTTTGTATTTCTGAGTAAGTGAAAGGTTAAATGAATGAATCTGTGCATGTTGGCACCAAGCCGGTTGCCTTGAGAGAGCGTTTTGATGCTTTTTTGTGCTTGTGCAGGAAATAGTGCTGAACGTTACCACGTCCCTCACCACGTCTATAGAAGTGCAGCAGAGCAAGGATGAAAGATCTCAATTTTGGCGCGCTAGCAATGATGGTCAAAGATATAAAAAGTCAGAAGATCTTCTATTTCCCATGAGTGACGCTTACGAGGCAATCAGAGCAATCGAGCGTTGTCGCGTAAGAGAGAAAACAGACCTGGTAGGTGGGCAAGTGACGTCAGCCACACGTGAGCAAGTAGGCTATTTAATGAAGGCTCAGCTCACTCTCAATCCATCCATACCATGCATATTCATAACCATTTCATCTTCATCCCTTCACCATAACTCCATTTTAATTCAGAAGTAGTTTTGTAAAGAAGATCTGGAAACAGACTTCTGCATTTTTCTTTCTGAACTTTGTTTTATTTTTCTCGACATCTTGTGAAGCTCGGACGTTGTAACGTCTATACTATGCATACATCTTTGAAGAGTTACTTAGGTGTATCTTTTGCACTTAGTTTCTTTTCCTTCATGTATGGTATTTGGATTAATCCTTATCATTCTGTAAAGATGCTCAGCATGAGCTAAACCCTTTGTAGTTGAGTTGTTGTTTTGCTTGTAATGAATTTCTAGTTAATGTTATGAAGTATTGACGCTGCATGTTTTAAATCTTTGTGTGAAAATATTTCCAAACTTGTTTTGAGGTTGGCCTCTTAAAATAGGTAGATTCATAGGAGTTCGGACATGGTCTATGAAAAGAACTCAAGGATTTATATGAGCGAATAATGCACTAAAGACATTTAGGCATCTTTATCTAAGTCTAGACATAGAATGGATAATAGTTCATAGAACATTCTTTGTGGGTGCTTAAAATACGTGAGTGGGCCTATTTAGAACCTAGACATAGGACCTCTTATACTTGAAACTTTGACGTTTTGTCTTTGAAAAGCATATTTCTTTTTGCAACAGTGCTCAAACGTGGCCACGTCTATACGAAATAACACTTCATGCGTAATAACGCGTAAGCGTTATAACGCCCGACTAGAAAGGATTTATTCTCGCTTACAACAACTCAACTCATCTCTCATCCATACTCACAACCACTATCGATTTACTTGTTTTATTTACATCTTTTGTTTTAAAACCAACTCTTATTGCCAATCTGTTACTTGACTCTCTTGTGTTTTGAAACTTGAACTTTGAAAAGTATACCAATCCTCGTGGGAACGATCTCTTACTTTTATCCACTTTATTACTTGTACGATGTGTATACTTGCACTATAATTGCGAATACCACAACTAATTTACACGCAAACACCCACCACTGGGCGCCAGGGGTACAATGCCCCTGCACAAGCACACACGCACAACCACCAGACCCGGCGCCCACCCCAAGGGCGCCAGCAACCCAAACCACAACATTTCAACACCAAATTCAATTTTCCCTAGACAACCACACCTAGACATCGACACCAACCAACATCGATTTCCTAGACATCACACCTAGACACCCAAACACCAACACACCAAAAATTGATCAAGGACATGGCGCGCCCCAACTTGGGCACAAGGCAACATCGTGCCACGCTAACACCAACACACCAACAATTAACAAAGACTACAACAACAACCACATAGTTGCATAACCACCCAACATCTCAACACCAATTTGACACCAATAATCATGGGAACATTGTAACCCGACCACCAATCTCAATCATGCCACATTCAAACATATCATCAAACACCAAATATGCATCATAATTCATATTCATTTTCATTGAAACAATTTATCAAACACCTTGCATACATAGTTCACATTATGTCAAATTCAACAAGCAATCACCATGAAATCACCAAATTGAAACCACCCATGACATTAACATAAAAACAACACCACAATCAATCAATTGAATATCCTAGAACCTAACCCACATACAAAACACACTCTACACACTATTATGGATGAAAAGAGAGCCCCCTAACCTTAGGCATTGAAGAACTCTAGTACTCTCTCCTTCACAATTTCAAGAACCACCAAAACTAGCCACGATCACCAACTTTGAGCTTCAAACCCCCTTCCATGGCAAAATGAAAATGAGAAGGAATGAGTGGGTGAAACTTATACTAATAGAAAGAGCAAGAAAAATGAGGAAGAATGGAACCAAAACCCACTTACCACAAGCCAAGGTGAAGAATTGCTCACCCCCTCCTTCCCACAACAGGCCGTCGGCCTCCCTCTCTCTATCCTCCTTCTATTTCTTTTCTTTTCTTCAAAATGGGGAGAAAACCCTACACCCTAAGTTTATTTCCTTGAATATGGGCTCACTAATGGGCCATGGGCCCTTTATTTTCACCTCCTAGTTACTTAAACACCTCCTGAATAAAATAAAACTCCAAATTAATTATTTGACTTAAATAAATGTTGTAACCCTTAATTAATTTAATTAAATGAATAACTAAATTATTTTGGGGCGTTACACCTGGTCCCTTCTTCGCCGGTTTCAACTTTACGTGATACATTGAACATGGTAAAAAAGACATGAGCTGAGGGTTTCCTGTTGAGGTATCTCATTGCTAGCTCAAATCCTCTCAGGAACCCCCAGCAGTTCGGCAACAGCTGCGTCGGAGCAACCCTCAAGTATCTCAACACTTGCTTTTGAAAAGAGTTCAACGGAAGACGGACATTCATGACCTCCAATGCCGCCCCATAGAAAAAATACCCGAAGTAGCTAAGCTCACTGCACACCGGGACCTTGGGCACAAGAGTTAGCCTCCACTTTTCTCCCTCGGGTTGATCCAAGTAGTACTTCTCATAGAAGGAAATATACTTCTCCGGCTTCATACTAGCATGGATACTGCAAACCCCAGTGGATACCCAGTGGTACACGTCCTCATTGGGCTCGCCATGGTTCTCAATGGTTACGACCGAAGCAGCGAGGCGAGATGTCACCTCGTCTTCTACGCTCGGGGAGGATTGCCTCTACCCGACCAATCGCGGGTACTGAGAAACTGGATTTCTTAGAAATATTGTTGTAAGTTGACTTGATTTGGGAGCGGGACCCCTCGGGAGCTGGCATCGGCTGTCCGTTGGCCCTCTTTTTCAAGATTGGTTTTTCGGGGGGATGTAAAATCGCCTCTCTTCGCTCTTCGTTTGAACCATCTGCAACAGAATGTGCCACTAAAATCACCTTGAGCTAACAAATACACTAAGCTACTTCTTCTGCTCGCCTCGGATAGCCCGAGGTTGGGGCAGGTCATCTATCAGCAGTGCCAGGCTACTCCCAACGGTGGAAGTCAGGCCCGACTAACTATTCAATTCTAAAGGTACAAACACTTAAAAGCAGTTAAGAGTAAATTTTATCTCGGAACTAACCTTTTGCAGGGAAGTCGAAGTCGAATGGAAGTTGGTCTCGGTGCGGTGGCGATGCGAAGTCGTACGGTGGCGCTGAACTCGGATGGCGGACAAAACTTCTCACTCTAGAACGCTCTGCAACTATTCTCTCTCTAAAAGTCAGCACGAAATAGCAAGTGAGGAGGGAATCACTCCCACGCCCTATATATTATATTCTCTCGCGCCAGAAACGAAGCGTTGCTTCACTTCAGAGCGCCTACCCGACACCATAGTGTCAAGACTGCGAAGCGTTGCCTCGAAAAGACCAAGCGTCATGTCGGTGTCTCCCCATTCCTTAGCTGACACGTGTCACCATCAAGACTCTTCAAGAGCACATGAATGAATCAAGTCGAGGCCGATCAAAGAGCTCGTCCCCGACTTGGGGGGCCACTGTTCCGACCTGGGCTACAAAGCCCCATTGGACGTTGGACGACCCAATATCCCTCAGTCAGCACGACTTAAGTACTTCTCAACACCCAACATAGCATGACCCGCTCGGTCCTCGCTAGACCGATCAATCTTCGGGATCCGACGGACACGGTATGCTCGACAACTCTATAAATAGAGGTTCATCCCTCTACCACGGTACGTTCCGCTCATTCACTACATTATTCTTCCAGATCTCACTCTCTCTCTCTCTCTCCAGGTTTTACTCTACCTCGGCCACATACTGACTTGAGCGTCAGAGTGTCTTCTAGGTACCCCCCACCCGACGTGGATCTTCAACTCATCTCGGGATTGCGCGACGATGACCTTCTACCCGAGCGCGGGCAACAATCTTCCAAGTGCCTTCCAATCTCTTCAGACTCTCCTGGAATCCTTCTTCAAAGTACCCCGGGTCGAGGACCAACTCTGAGACCTAGGTAACGAACAATATTAATAATTTATTGTCTTTTTCTTCGCCCTTTTGATTCATATTCTATGTCTTATGGAAGCACTTCATTTTGATGGTTATTTTCTCACAATAATTTTTTTTATTATGCTCGTGGTCCTAACTCCCACATTCTTCCTCACAATAGCAAATGAATTTATACTATATAGTTTTGGATGCATAACTTATTATGTCGAACCCTCTATAAATATATTTCACCATGTATTTTTTAATCTTTAGCCAATCTTGTTTAAATATTAACATGTCAACCTCCATCAATTTTTTTATTTGATTTGTTTCATTTTCCACTCATTGAAGTATTCTATTCTAATATTAAATATCCTACATGCCCATCTTTCTTATTGAAAATGCTTTCCAGCTAACTTATTACAACTTATATTTTTCGACTGTTACATTTGAAATAAGAATATCCTATACAACCAACAATTTCCATAGGTTGAATAGAATATACATCTACTTTCACATATATAAGTTTTCTTCTTGGTCAAAGACATTCTCAGTCTTATAATTTAGTATAACTGGCACTGATTGGTGAACTCGATCAATGGTAGAAAACCATTCCAATTTCCTATTTGTTCTAACACACAGTGTCTCAATAAATCATTAATGGTTGAGTGATTCATTAAGATTGATCTTCCATATGAGAATAGTAAACTAAACGTAACTCCAACTTAGTTCTCAAATAATGCATAAAAATCTGAAAGAAGTAAACACTGGAACTTGATTTGAAATGATGCTCGAATGTACCCCGTGCAACCTTACAATTTCACTAATATAAGTACATATCAAGAATTCCAAACAAATCCTCCCACTAATATCGATGAAATGAGAAGAACTTGTTAGTCTATAAATGACTGCCAAAATAGAATCGCATTTTTATGACAATATGTAGTAGTTCTGCTTGATCATCGCCTTATGTAACACCAAACAAGAAACCTCATATTCCTCTAATTCTCTTTTCATCTTGAGAATGAAAACTCTTCTTGCTTTTGTATTCTTTCTTAAGAATATAGTTCTCTTGATTTCTAGACTTCTGTATGCTTTCTTAAGAATAGTCCTTTTGCAAGTCTTCAGCCAAAATTCACATTTTGAATACTTCACATAGAGTTTCTTATCCTTTAAAACTTTCAACATAATTCTCAGCTGCTCTAATGTTCTTCCTTATTTGACGAATACATCACAATATCATCGATTCATGTCAATTATTATATTACCAAAGGCTAAGGCCGATTCAGCTCAATTATTATATTACCAAATCAGGGTTCAAGTGCTAATACAGAGAAACAATACAAGCAGACATTTGAACGTGATTTTTTGATTGGATGAAGAAATTGGAATTTACTGCACCAGATGTGGCTTTGTGAAAACAGCTATAGTCAATGTTTGTCCACCCATTGTAAGTCAAATACTCCGTCTCTCCCAAAACTAAATTTGGAATGCTTTATATTTTGATTTTTGTTTCAAAACATTGGTTGTTTTACACATTCAAGGTATATAATCAAGCATTCTTTTCCCATTATTCACTTAGATTAAAAGCATGCATCATTTGCAGTTTGTTTTGACTTGGTAGTTACAATGAAGTGTTAGTAATTTTCATTGGACTTTGCATTTAAAAGTGACACCGTTAAGGGTATTTTAATCAAAATATAACTCAGTTTTTTCTTATTCAATTTGTCAAAGACTTAAACAATCAAAGTTTTGAGACAAAAACAGAACATAGATTTTGTAATAGAATAATTAAGTTGAATCAGCCTTGGCCTTTAAAAAAAACTAGTAAAAATAACAAAATCATATAAGAGAGGGAAAACAATTGTCACACCTTTGTTCCTTCAAGATAACTTGATTCCAAAGCTGTATTCATTTCTTCCCACAACTTATCCAAATCGTCACTTTTTTTTTCCTTCTCATTATCTTTCTCAACTATTTTTTCTTCCTCCTTGTTCCTCAAGTCACTTTTTTCATTCCACTGGTCAGTAATATTTATCTCTTATTCTTCAGTTGGCATGCTATTAATATTCTTCATGTATGAATCTATCATTTCCTTGCTTCAATCTGCATTTAACCTTCTACCTTTATGATCACGTTTTTCTTCATCAATACTACTTCTATTTCTTGAACACCACCACAAATCCATCTCACTCCATGTAGCATATAAACCATTTTGTACCGCCAAATGATAATGATGACATCTTGTGTATTTTGTTTCTAAGCTCAGATACACAAAGCCCAACTTGTGTGTGCTACTTGGAGTGATTTGTGTATCTGAGCATAGAAACAAAACACACAAGATGTCATCATTATCATTTGGGGGAAACAAAAACGGTTTATGTGCTACTTGGAGTGAGATGGATTTGTGGTGGTGTTCAAGAAATAGAAGTAGTATTGATGAAGAAAAACATGATCATAAAGGTAGAAGGTTAAATGCAGATGCAAGCAAGGAAATGATAGATTCATACATGAAGAATATTAATAGCATGCCAACTGAAGATGAAGAGATAAATATTACAGACCAGTGGTATGAAAAAAGAGACTTGGGGAACAAGGAGGAAGAAAAAATAGCTGAGAAAGATAATGAGAAGGAAGAAAAATGTGATGATTTGGATAAGTTGTGGGAAGAAATGAATACAGCTTTGACAACAAGTTATCTTGAAGGAACAGAGGTGTGACAATTGTTTTCCCTCTCTTATATGATTTTGTTAGTTTTACTGTTCCTTTTTTTAAAAGCCAAGGATGATTCAACTCTATTATTATATTACCAAATCTATGTTCTGTTTTTGACTCAAAACTTTGATTGTTGAAGTTTTTGACAAATTGAATAAGAAAAAAATGAGTTATATTTTGATTAAAATACCCTTAACAGTGTCACTTTTAAATGCAAAGTCCATTGAAAATTACTAACACTTCATTGTAACCACCAAGTAAAAACAGACTGCAAATGATGCATGCTTTTAATCTAAGTGAATAATGGGAAAAGAATGCTTGATTATATACCTTGAATGTGTAAAACAACCAATGTTTTGAAACAAAAATCAAAATATAAAGCATTCCAAATTTAGTTTTGGGAGAGACGGAGCATTTGACTTACAATGGGTGGACAAACATTGACTATAGTTGTTTTCACAAAGCCACATCTGGTGCAGTAAATTCCAATTTCTTCATCCAATCAAAAAATCACGTTCAAATGTCTGCTTGTATTGTTTCTCTGTATCAGCACTTGAACCCTGATTTGGTAATATAATAATTGAGCTGAATCGGCCTTAGCCTTTGGTAATATAATAATTGACATGAATCGATGATATTGTGATCTATTCGTCAAATAAGGAAGAACATTAGAGCAGCTGAGAATTATGTTGAAAGTTTTAAAGGATAAGAAACTCTATGTGAAGTATTCAAAGTGTGAATTTTTGCTGAAGACTTGCAAAAGGACAATTCTTAAGAAAGTATACAGAATTCTAGAAATCAAGAGGACAATATTCTTAAGAAAGAATAAAAAAGCAAGAAGAGTTTTCATTCTGAAGATGAAAAGAGGATTAGAGGAATATGAGGTTTCTTGTTTGGTGTTTCATAAAGCGATGATCAAGCAGAACTACTACATACTGTCAAAAGAACACATGATTCTATTTCTGCAGTCATTTATAGACTAACAAGTTCTTCCCATTACACCGATATTAGTGTGAGGATTTGTTTGGAATTATTTATATGTACTTATATTAGTGAGATTGTAAGGTTGCACGAGGTACATTCGAGCATCATTTCAAATAAAGTTCGAGAGTTTACTTCTTTCAGATTATTTTGCATTATTTGAGAACTAAGTTGGAGTTACGCTTAGCTTACTATGCTCATATAGAAGATCAATCTTAATGAACCACTCAACCATTAATGATTTATTGAGAAACTGTTTATTAGAACAAATAGGATATCAGAATGGTTTTCTACCATTGATCGAATTCACCAATCACTGTCAGTTATACTAAATTATTAGACTGGGAATGTCTTTGACCAAGAAGAAAACTTATATATGTGAAAGTGTATGTATATTCTATTCAACCTATAGAAATTGTTGGTTGTTTAGGATATTCTTATTTCAAATGTATCGGTCCAAAAAATATAAGTTGTAATAAGTTTGCTGGAAAAGCATTTTCAATAAGAAATATGGGCATGTAGGATATTTAATAGGAGAATAGAATACTTCAATGAGTGGAAAATGAAACAAATCAAATAAAAAAATTGATGGAGGTTGACATGTTAACATTTAAACAAGATTGGCTAAAGATGAAAAAATACATGGTGAAATATATTTATAGAGGGTTCGACATAATAAGTCATGCATCCAAAACTATATAGTATAAATTCATTTGCTATTGACAATAAAAGTAGAATACACATCATGAGCGAGAAAATCTTAACCACGGTAAAAGACATGAAAGAATGTGGTAAATAAAGAGAAATGATCAAAAGTATAATGGGAGTTAGGCACACGAGCATAATAAAAAAAATTATTGTGAGGAAATAACCATCAAAATGAAGTGCTTCGATAAGACATAGAGACAAAAGGGTGAAAAAAAGACAATAAATCATTGATACCTCGTCAGATGGAAACATAAATTGCCATGTAGATGTTTTCGAATCGAGACAAAACCTGCAAATTGAAATACAAATTGATACAAATAGTAAAAACAATCGATTACTTCTAAAAAATAATATCTATGAATTCAAAATCAACTGTTGATTTTCTTTTATTAAATTATTTTATGTTGATTTTCTTACCCATTTTTAATCAAGTAAATCACAGTTGTTGGATATTTACGTTGGACACCATCACAAAGGACAGTAGAGCGAAGCACAACAAAGAAGACATAGAAATATACGACAACTTTGACGATTTCCTTTTGATGAAGCTTTCAATAATAGTCAAAACTTTAGATATTATTGTCTCACTCATGGATCTAGTGGAGACAAAACAACGGATTACTAAACATGAAAAAAAAATTCGATCAAAATAGATTATAAGCCAGAAACAACAAAATGAATCACATGGGTTTAGCGATATATGCAGAATTGATATGAGTAGAATGATGTCGTGTTTGATATACTAAACCCTAACTGATCTGTTAGGGATTTGAGAGATTTATATTTAAAATTTATTTTTCAAAAGACTCTTAAGCTGAAAAATCCCTGTAACCATAAATCATGCATTGTTCATGAATCACAAATGAGTTTGTATGTATTTACCTCTTGAAGCATCGAGGAGAAAGGTCACCATGCCACAAACGTAGTGTCTTTTTTCAATCCACATGAACAATTGCCTCAAAATGGCGCTTGCTAGTAATGTGCTCTGAGATAGGAGGAGGCACAACAAACTAGACTTTCTAGGGTTTTCTTTGAGGAGGCACAATATATCACATATATAATGCTCTTTTCTACCACCTGTTGCTTTGTGGGCCTTGTACACTACAAGCCCAATTCCCTCTTTATTTAATTAAATCTCTATTTAATTAAATAATTGTTTTCCGATTTAACCATTCTATCGTGTGACCCTATAGGCTCCCACTTAATTTGAATTAAAATAAAATATGAAAATATTATTAAATTAATGTTAAATATTATACACAATGAGCGATATCTAGAAATTCATCATTGTCACCCGATTATGACCCAACCCAAAAACATGACCCAACCCAACAATGGGATCCAACCTAACCAAGATGATCCAAAGTCCCAACTATAGCGGGGGCCCTTACTTGACACCTTACCTTTGTTGCATGGATTGAACCTTACCTTATTGCATCAAGTACACATATCATGATGCATAACAAGTGTCACCAGTTTGTTGCATGTGTGACACCTTACCTTATTGCATGACACCTTGCATGTAGTTTCATTAACAACTGTCCTTAGCTTTAGTGAATGAAAGGCACTTGTCTCTTTGCATGTAACTTCCTCCTACTATAAATAGGAGCTCTTGGAATGTATTACTCAATCATTCAATCCAAGTTTATCAATCAAAGTGCGTGTTTCTTAAACAAAGTGTCTATGTGTTTGTTTATGTTCTAGTTCTGATCCATTTTAGTATCAGAGCTCAGGTTTGGTGAGCTATGAGTAAAAAGAGTGACTAAAATTAATCTAAGAGTAGAAGAGCTTTTGAGTGAGGAAGAGCCAAATCTCGAAACCTCCATTTCTAGTCCAAATTCACCCGAATAGACATTGTTGTTGCCCATGCGTCGAGCTCTGTTTTCACGCGTTTCTACACACCTCTTGATGGAAGAAGACGAATCAAGTCAGCGTGCCACATCACCTATTAAAGTATTGCCACGTGATAACCCACTTCCACGTCACTATCCCACATGACCTCACACATTACTTGACACCTCATTTAAACAACCAACCACATTCTTCCACGTTTCATATCTTACCACACAATTCAAAAAAAAAACTTCGAAAATTGCTAACTAGCCCTTGCACTCTAGCCCCTAATTGTTTTTGGAAAGTTGCATTTTGACCCCAAATATTTGAAAATTCCAAACTTACCCCAAACTATCAAATACCTAAGTTAGCGCTTAAAATGCCTCCAAGACGCCAACCTCAACTTGAAATTGAGATGGAGACTCAAAGGAGACAATTTCAACAATTGCAAGAAATTGTGGCTGCTCCGCAAGCTCTATCAGATGAATACCATCAATGATCAGAAGATAATTCATCTATCACTGACTCCTCATCAACAAGGTGGCATCTCCAAACTCGACACTTGTTCAAGAGTGACAACATAAAAGTAGAAATTCCTGAATTTGAAGGAAAACTCCAACTAGATTAGTTTGTGGACTGGCTTCAAACTGTTGAACGAGTGTTCGAATACAAGGAGGCATCTGAGGAAAAGAAGGTCAAGATGATCGCTGTCAAGCTAAAAAGGAACGTATCCATATGGTGGGAGAATATTATAAAGAACCGTGAGCATGTCGAAAAAAGAAAAATCAAAACACTGGAGAAAATGCAGTGAGAACTGACTAGTAAGTTTTTGCCTTCTCACTATTACCAAGATAACTTCATTCAACTACAAAATCACCGTCAGGAAAATTTGTCGGTCAAAGAATACACTAGAGATTTTGAGAAGTTAATGATGAAGTGTGATGTTCACGAAAGGGAGGAACAAAAACTAGCTCGTTACCTACTTACCTTGGTGGATTAAACCATGAAATTACTCAGAAAATCTCCCAACAAAAATTTTCGCTCAACTAAAAATTATTTTTACCCACACAAAGCACCATCTGACCCAAACCCAACAATGGGATCCAGCCAGACCATCATGATCCAAGCCCAAACTATAGTGGGGCCCTTACTCGAGACTTTACCTTTGTTGCATGGATTTCACCTTACCTTATTACATGAAGTACAATAAGGTAAGGTGAAACTAACAAGTGTCACTAGTTTATTGCATGTGTGACACCTTACCTTATTGCATGTAGTTTTAATAACAAGTGTCCTTAGGTTTAGTGCATGAAAGACACTCTTTGCATGTAACTTCCTCCTACTATAAATAGGAGCTCTTGGAATGTATTACTCAATCATTCTATCCAAGTTTATCAATCAAAGTGTGTGTTTCTTAAACAGAGTGTCTCTGTTTTTATTTATGATTTCAATTTTCTCCAGATTATCAGGCTTGTTCATTGCATTGAGCTAGATAAGTTTTTTTTCTCACTTTGTGTTTTTGTCTGCTTGATAAGGCTGCTGCTGCTACAATATGTTCCGCATTTTAGTGTCTTCGTTATGTTAAGGCTGTACACACTAACACATTGTTATATTGCCATTTTTATTGAAAGAGAAATTATATTTCATACAAAACGAAATGTCAAAGCAGTTAACATCTTTATCGCAAGCTCTAGTACCGAGGTGAGTTTTAATTATTTTCCTGCCGAAATTATTCTTACTGGATAGCATAGTTGTTTTTGAAATTCAATAATGAAGCATATTCATATCCATATTTGTTATTTTTCTTGAGCTCTAATTACTATCAAGTTTCTCTATCTATTCTAACTCTTTGCTAGAGCATCCTCTACCATGTATTGCCAATACCTTTCTTTATTGTGTTCTGTTTTTGCAGTTTCAGAGAGAGGTATGCCTTCATACTTGCTTGATTAGTTTTTTATGGGAACTAGAGGATGGTTCCCATGTGGCAGGGCTGGTGGACGACTACATACTCCAACCACCATAGTGGTTGCATATTACTATAGCTTTACAATGTATTGAGATTACTAATTCTCTATGTGATAGGTTTGGTTGGAGGCTTACGTTGGTCCCAAACGAGGAGGTCTGTCTGAGTCCTCGAGGCGAGGCGATAAACATAGTAGGCCTTTTGTTTTCGTACCCCCCTCATTCCCTCCCACACCCCCATAATCCAAAAAATTCCAATAATACCCCTGCCTTTTTAAAAAAAAAAAAAATTCAAATTTTTCGGAATTACCTCAAAATAAGGTAATTCCGGTTCAAAAAATAATTGATAATTTCGGAATTACCTTTAAAACAGTATTTCGGTTCATAAACATAAAATTTTGAATTACCTCTAAAAAGGTAATTCCAAATTTTTAATTTTTTATTAATTTTTTAAACTTTGTATATTGAATTAATATTTAAACGCGTTATATTTTGGAACTATGATACGAACGGTTTACGATTTAAATAACAATACGTCAAAATATATAAATGAGCAACATAAAAAAATAATATAATGTACAAATACAACTACTATGGGTCCAAAATGTTTAACAATGTTTAACTATGGGTCCGAAATTTGTAATTTTTTTTTTTAAAAAAAGTTTGTATTTTGGTCTTAAGATTTAAACGCGTTTTATTGGAAATATGATACTTAACGATTTACGATTTAATAACAATACGTCAAAATATATAAAATGACCAACATAAAATAGGAGTACAAATACAACTATGGGTCCAAAATGTCTAAAAATGACTGAAAATAAGCACGTGAAGTAGGTGAATGGGCGACATCTGGGCATCCGGGCCAATCCAGACGCCAAGCATGCGTATATATACGATTTGTTTTAATTTTTATTACTAAAAGGCTACTAAAAATAGTCAAAACTACTCTAAAAAAATATAAAAACACCACTAAAAATCTAACAAAACCAAAATAAGCTATATACAAATTTTTAAGATTTTTGGAGACTATGAAAAATTTAAAAAAATCGTAAAAATAGTAAACGATGGAATTTGGGATTTTGAGGTCGTTGTCCCGTAAGAAGTCCCTTCTAAGGGAGTCTTGATTCTTGATTTATTTCGCTTCTAATGGTCGTGGTTTCATTACGATCCGAGTATGTTGTCCGAAAACCGATTTTTAGCCTAAATTATTCGCTCGAAAAAAAAATTAAATTTTCGGAATTACCTCGTAAATAGGTAATTAGGACCGAATTACCTCATTTCGAGGTAATTCGAAAATCTTTTCGGAATTACAGGGTAAATCCGAAATTCCATTATTTTTTGAGGTAATTCCGAAATTTTAGAGGTAATTCCGAAATTTGTAATTTTTTTTTTTTTTTAACAAAACCATGTAATTTTTGTAAATTTTCAGGGGTATTTTTGTCCATTTGAGACATTATGGGGGTGTGGGAGGGAATGAGGGGGGTACCGAAAATAAAACCCAACATAGTATATACCAGTGATGTGTGATTGAGGATATTTTAGGCCTGATTAGGGAAATAGCACTCAGGATTTTGACGTAGAATTTAACGGTGATTTAAGAATGACTCGAAAGATGTGTGATTTGTGACTATGCACATAAATAATTCTACTATTTTCATTCCCATTTTTATGACGTTTGTGTTATTTTTATCCCCTTTGTCATCTGTACGTAGTTTATAGGTATTGAGTCAGAAGTTGGTGATCGATCTACCACCAATCTTGCCATAGTATTAACTTGGAGAGTTCAAGTTTTGTTTGCAAGTAAAAAGAATGTGTGAAACATCAGTAACATCGTATAATTGTATACAAGTTTGAAAGATTTTAAGCAAGGTTTCCTAAGTTATAGTTTTTGTTAGTAGAAGTACAATTTACGGATCAAGGGGTCATGCAGTGGCGGAGCTAGGTACTTTTTTTTACGAGGAGGCTAAATATAAAAAGAAATTTTTTATAAGGTAAAATTAATTTAATAAAAAATTCGAAGAGTCTATGTACAACAACATTGAGTGAGAATTGATATTAAACACCGGTTTTATGTATTATAATATGCCAAAATAGAAGTAGTGAAACAAACCAAGATAAATTTAAAACCTAACCATATTATAATGTGGAAACGAAAAAGAGCAACCAAATTTTGATGAATTCAAATTTATGACTCTTTTAGTGAGCAAGTATTATAGAGAAGAGATGAAACATTAGCTAAATAGTTGAAGATAATAAAACATTATTAAATTTGTGTAGCAATGACTTACTAATTTACATAAAATTTAACTTCTATTTTATTTTTGTGGTAACAAAAGCTACCCCACAAACACAAGTGGCTCCTCCCTTGGGCCCATGTGATCTAAATTTAACTTCTATTTATTTTAATTCTAAATAGTCTTTTTTTGGCCATTTTTATCTGTTTCTGTGTTTTATTTTGGTTCTATATCTTTTTTTGAGTCTGTTTTGGTTCCTCATCTTTCATTTTGGTCATTTATCTTCGTTTTTTCTCACTTTGGTCATTTATCTTTCATACTTGTTTCTTTTTGTTCCTTTTAAATAAAAATATAGAAAAATGAAGAACACTATGAATGTGCTCAAGAAAACCAAGAACACTTCGATTTCTTGTTTCTTGAATAACTCATGCAATATCCTCTGAATAGGGCATCAGAGGTCCCCAAAGATCCTTTAAAGCATGCAGATAAAGGATGCTCAAGGTTCGAACGGCTCCCTTGTGGTTTTAATGGTAGGAAACGCAATCACGGGAGCTCGTGGTGACAGGCCTCATAGGGCTTCAAATGAAGGTGCTGATGGGGGCGATGAAAGTGTCTTTGTGCAGCATCAACTCCCTAATTGAGTTTTGGCAGGTTGGGTTTTTTTGGGTAGGATCTACAAGGGGAGAGTGGATATAGTTTAACTATTTTGCCCTTGTGGTTGTCCTTGTACTTACCTTATGTATGTTTTTGATCGTACCTGACCAATGAAATGATGTCGTTCGTGGCTCCTACGCTCGGTCGTTGATGAGGAATAGGGACCGGCCTTGAGAGCACCTCGGGTGGTACCTTCAAAGACACTTCGACGCCTAGTCGGTGTTGTTCGCCGGCGGTATCACAAGGTAGAGAACGCACGAAGCCACATGCGAGTTGCGTATTTATAGTCTTCGAGGAAGGTGCCCCCGCCGAATGAAGCGCAATGGCCAGGATCGAGACTTGCGCCGCAAGGTCGTTTACTGGGCCTTATTGGGTCGGGCCATGGTGAGATGGGTCACCGCCCATGTGGTGCTCGAAGGTCCGCTTGCTCCGCATCGCTTTTTCGCCTTTGGCCCACTCCGAACAAGATTGCCCCCAAGCCTAGGTCGCAAGGGCGGGCTAAGGCTTAGATCGTTGGCTTCGAGCAACGTTGTGAGCGGCCGAGTTGCTTTGCGCAATCGGTCTCCATCTCTTGAAGTGTGTGGGCGCCACTATCGCCGAGGTGTGGACGCCGCCATCGCCGAGCATGTGGTCGCCGCCACGGCCGAGTATGTGGACATTGCCACGCCGAGCAGTGCGTGGTTGCTACCATCGCGGCAGATGTGAGCACGTGGACGCTGCCACTGCCAAGTATATGAGCATGTGGACGCTGCCCCTGCCGAGGTGTGGACGCTGCCACTGCCGAGTACGTGGTCGCTTCCACAACCGAGTACGTGGATGCTGCCACCGAGTGCATGTGGTCGCTGCCACAACCCAGCTTGTGGACGCTGCCACAGCCGAGCTTATGGACACTGCCACTCATGTCGGGATGTGATTCAATTGATCGGAACTCAGCCGGCCCCCGAAGTCTACTCGGATCTTGCTCGTTTTAGGAGGTGCGATCATTCCAAGGTCGCTCAAATTCGTTCAAGTGTTGTCACGCATTGCCTACTTTGTTTCAGAAACAGTTCGATCGTGACCTCGATGGGCCGCTATTGTAGCGGATTTGTTCGACGCGTTTTGCGATTTTTGGCAACGGGCTTACTAGGTTCGATCTAGGCGGCCCTCATTGCAATAGTTGTAGCCGGTCTCTTCTGGCCGTGTTCGGCAGTCAATGCTCGTTACTGGGTCATTGCTTGACCTCGGTCATTCGATGACACTGATGGTGCCAACTTGGTGGCACCCGGTCGGCTCGGCGACCTTCGTTTATTGTTAGGACATTGCTTGCCCCTTAGGCCATTCGATGGCCTGCGCTTGTGCCAACTCGGTGGCACTCGAGGTAGGTCGCTCGGCAGCCTTTATTAGTTTATGGGACGTTGCATGTCCTTTAGGCCATTCAATGGTCTGAGGTTGTGCCAATTCGGTGGCGCTTGACGTAGGTCAACGCAGTGACATTCAATTGGGCCAACTCGGTGGCGCTCGATTGGGCCAACTCGGTGGCACTCGATTGGGCCAGCTCGGTGGCGCTCGATTGGGCCAACTCGGTGGCACTTGATTGGGCCAACTCGGTGGCACTCGTTGTAGACCGCTTGGGGCCTACGCTCGTTTGTGGGTCCTTCTGACCCTTGGGCCATTTCGATGGTGCTCGATTGGGCCAACCCGGTGGCACTCGTTGTAGACCGCTCGGGGCCTACGCTCGTTTGTGGGTCCTTCTGACCCTTGGGCCATTTCGATGGCGCTCTAAGTTGCTTCCACTTGCTGACTCAGAGGATATGAAACTAGGAAGTGCGAGGGACTTGCTGATTTGGTTATGTTTGTTGTGCTACTATAACTTTGCAACAAGTGTAGAATGACAAAATGTTTTAGAGCTATTTGATTAGGCTTGATGTATTTTGGGTGTTTATCTTGTGTTAGAAATGTCTAATATTTTTAGGCATTTTCCTATTATATTTTTGACTCTGCTTACTTTTTTATAGGCAAATGTTAGTTCTTAGTAATTAGTTAAGGAAAGAGAAATAATAGTTTACAAGATTTGAACTCTGAACATCTTTCTTCAAACTATCCTTAGAAGATATGAGTTTGTTCTTAATAAATATGTGATATTCCCAAGTGAGAGATTAAAAAAGGTAAAACGACTCTACTACAATACAATCAATTAAATAAAAATCAACTTATAGGTCCCAATAATCATCATACATTACTAAACTTACTTCCATATCCAAGTAGGTTTGATGGAAAGTTGGAAAGTTGAAGCGCAACCATCACAACAAAGCAAATCTCCACAAACCATACACATATCGTCATGTCTGTCATCATCACTCACATTTTTATTAAGCTCATTGTTTAAGCTTAATTGTGATGTGTCAACACTATTTTTACTCTTCACGGCAACAGATAATCCATCTTTTTCCAACTCTTTACTAGAAGATGTCATCCTATTAACACCATCATCTCCATGTGTCATCTCCTTCTTTAATCTCGTTGTTTACTCCACAACCCTCCTCTTGAGTTATTTTTTTACCACCTTCTGGATCTCCATACCCTCTTTGAGATTGCAATCTTATTTTTTTTTTAAGAATACTAACCCTCTACAAAAATGAAACAACTCGTTAGTTTCAAATTAAGTCAACCAAAATTAAAACAAATGCATAACAACACATAATTTGAAAATTCTAAGCAAAACCCTATACACACAGCACAAAAAATCTAATTGCTCAGACGGTGAGTAAGTGCAGATCCAAATTAGAATTTGAGAATCTGGGCTTAAAAAAACACATAAGATGTCGTCGTTATCTAAAGGGAAAATGAAAAGTGTTTTTGTGCTACCCAGACTGATGTGAGATACAATAAATGGCTGAATTTGAAGAACTTAGGTGTGTTGTTGTGTAGGTTTTGAGGAATCCAAGTTGGACTTTGAGAATATGAGTTTAGAAAGAAAACATATAAGATGTTGTCGTTATCTTTAGGGAAAACGAAAATGATTTTTGTGCTACGTACCCAGACTGAAGTGAGTACAATGGATGGCTGAATTTAAAGAATTTGAGTTTGTTGTTGTTGTGTGGGTTTTGAGGAATCCAAGTTGGACTTTTAGAAGCAAAGCTTAGAAAGAAAACACACAAGATGTTGTCGTTATCTTTAGAGAAAACAAAAAGGATTTTTGTGCTATGTACCCAGATTGAAGTGAGTACAATGTATGGGTGAATTTAAACAATTTGAGTGTGTGTTGTTGTGTGGGTTTGAGGAATCCAAGTTGGACTTTTAGAAGCAAAGCTTAGAAACAAAACACGCAAGTTGTCGTCGTTATCTATTGGGAAAATGAAAAAGGGTTTTGTGTGTCCCCAAATGATAATGACGACATCTTGCGTGTTTTGTTTCTAAGCCCAGATACACAAATTCCAACTTGGATTCACCAAAATCAACACAACAACACACCCAAACTCTTCAGATTCTGTCGTCTATTGCATCTTACTCCAGGTAGCACATAAACTCTTTTCGTTTCCCCCAATGATAATGATGACATCTTTGTGTTTTTTTTCTAAGCTCAGATACACAAAGCCCAACTTGGATTCACCAAAATCAACAAAACAACACACCCAAATTCTTCAAATTCAGTCGTCCATTGTATCTCACTTCAGGTAGCACATAAACCCTTTTCGTTTCCCCCCAATTTAATAACGCCATTTTGTGTGTTTTGTTTCTAAGCTCGGATCCTCAAAGTGCGACGTGAATTCCTCAAAACCCGCGCTACAGCACACCCAAATTCCTCAAATTCAACCATTCATTTTATCTCACTCCAGTCTGGGTGAAAAGGATTTATGTGCTACGTGGTGTGAGATACAAGGTTGTATTTCGCTTTGCAAACCTTCTGTAGCGACCGAAAAATCCGGGAAAGGATTCTTCGAAAGGTTCATAGGAAGCCGCCACCAAATTTTAGTTTAAGGGCAAATTCGGAAAATCCCTTTAGGTTTAGAACAAGGCGAGTTGAAGGGTTCGGGAGTCGTTATGCGTGGGGAAGGTATTAGCACCCCACGACATCCTTTGTCTAATTAATTATGGTTTATTAATATTTTACCCTTTTATTTATAGAGAAAAAGACTTAATTAAGTTTTTAGTTTTTAGAGCTTGACAAGAGTGAACTCTTGCTCCTACGCACCTCCGGATGCAATGGAGGAATCAAAGCTACGTAGTTCTTCCTGAAAAAGGTTTGTGGGTTGGTATTTTTTAGTGTAGGGGTCCTAGGATTCCTTGAACTGTACAGCTCACTGATTCCTAGGACGCTGACTAACCCGATTGTACAACCGACTTAGTCCCCTACTTTTGAAAGTATTTTTTGAGGTTTTATGAAAGAAGTTTGTTTGATGTGAGGTGAGTTGGTTTTAGAATAGGTATTCTAGAACACCTGAACTGTACAGCTCATTAGTTCTAGAACGCTGACTAACCCGGTTGTACAACCGACTTAGTCCCCTATTTTAGGAAAAGTGATTTATTTATTTACTTATATGTTTTTAGGATTATTGAATCTGCATGTACTCATTGCTCCTAGGATGATGACTAACTTGGGTTGTTGTACAACCGACTTAGTCTTTTATTTTTGGGAGAAATGATTTATTTATATTTTTATAAATTTTTAGGATTATCGAACTCAGATGTACTCATTGGGTCTAGGAGGATGACTAACCCGGTTGTACAACCGACTTAGTCTTTTATTTGATTTTTGAAGAAATAAACTAATTTGTGCATAAAAAAAGACAAAAACTGATAATTAATAAAGACTAGGCTAAAAAGGTAAATAAACAAATAAATAACTATATACCTAAATAAATATGAATAGATATATACATAAACAAATAAATAAATAGATTATATTATAAATAAATGATAAATAAATATGTACATAAAAATAAACAAAAGAAATACAAAACTAACCTGGACTCGACGAGTGCCGAACCGAACCGAAAGCGATCGACCCAGGTCAATCGCGAACTGGACTCCTATCTAGTCCATTTTGACCCCAAGGCCGCCAGAACCGCTTTGAGAATCGGAAAGCCGACTCAAAACGTCCAAATGATCAAAGACCGACTTTTAGTGAAATGGGCCGCGAACGCTTTGACCAAAAAGATCACTTAACTCGCCAATGCTCTCCACTTTGACTTCACCTCTCAACCCCTTTTATATCCAATTGCTAGGGAGCTCTTGTTTCTTGAGCGATGTGGGACTAAAACAAGGTAGAGAAAGTAAGTCCTCTAAAACACAATTCCGTTTTTCTCAAACTCGTCACCGTAAAATTGTGATCCCGGATTCGTTAACCGTTGGATTGTCTTTATTTTTTGACAGTAGGTTCGTGAGACATATATCTACGCTTTCACCGTTCGGATCGTTGAAACGAGGTCTGATGAGAGAGAAATTTCCTTCGCAATAGCTGCAGTTTTTGGTCCGTTTTTCTCAAACCTCTCATCGTAAAAGTGTGATTCCGGATTCGTTAACCGTCGGATCGTCTTCATTTTTTTACAGCGGGTTCGTGGGAAATATGTCTTCACTTTCACCGTTCAGATCGTAAAAACGAGGTCCAAGGAGAGAGAAATTTCCTTCGAATAGTAGCTAAAAACTAACACCCAAAATACGCAAAAACTACTACTATTTTTGTAAATTTCAGAAAAAGTCCAAAATAAAATGGTTGAAAAAGTCCAAATTAAAAACTATTAAAAAGAACTCGGACAAAATTGGGGTATAACACCTTCCTATAAGATAGATAACACCTACCTCGCACAAATCATAGAGAAATGATGTTATTGTTAGCTTAGAATTGACAAGTGTATCTTAGAGAAAATACAAATGATTGAAATGTGCATATTAGAGAAATGATTTAATTTTTACTTTGATAGGAACCTGATGGCTCATTATAACCATAGAGGATGTTGGAAACGGTGAGAATGAAGGAGAGTCAACAGTTCACAATGAAACTTCTAATATCTCGAAACCATACGAATGATAAGACACATGAAAGTCATATAAACACAATGAGGAACATGGCAACAACAAATGATACAGAGCAAAGATTTTATCTTATGGGAAAGTACTCCATGTGAAGGATTTTATTTTGTTATATCCTATTTGCTTCCAATAGAGCAAAGATTGCTTGAACTGAATCTTCCACCCTTTCTAGATCAATTTGTGGTGGTGTTCATCGATGATATTGTGATCTATTTGTCAAATAAGGAAGAGCATTAGAGCATTTGAGAATTATGTTGAAAGTTTTAAAGGATAGGAAACTCTATGTGAAGTATTCAAAGTGTGAATTTTGGCTCGAAGACTTAAAAAAGGACTATTCTTAAGAAAGCATACAGAAGTCTAGAAATCAAGAGGACTATATTCTTATGAAAGAATACAAAAGCGAGAAGAGTTTTCATTCTCAAGATGAAAAGAGGATTAGAGGAATATGAGGTTTATTGTTTGGTGTTACATAAGGAGATGATCAAGCACTAGGTTGGAGTTATGTTTAGCCTACTTTCCTCATATCGATGATCAATCTTAATGAACTACTCAACCATTAATGATAGACACTGTGTATTGGAACAAATAGGAAATTGGAATGGTTTTCTTCCACTAATCGAGTTCACCTATAAGTGCCATTTATACTAAGTTATCATAATGGGGATGTCCTTAGGTACCAAGAAGAAAACTTATATGTGAAAGAGTATGTATATTCTATCCAACCTATAGTAATTTTCATTGGACTTTGCATTTAAAACTGACACCGTTAAGGGTATTTTAATCAAAATATAACTCAGTTTTTTCTTATTCAATTTGTCAAAGACTTAAACAATCAAAGTTTTGAGACAAAAACAGAACATAGATTTTGTAATATAATAATTAAGTTGAATCAGCCTTGGCCTTTAAAAAAAACCAATAAAAATAACTAAATCATATAAGAGAGGGAAAACAATTGTCACACCTCTGTTCCTTCAAGATAACTTGATTCCAAAGCTGTATTCATTTCTTCCCACAACTTATCCAAATCATCACATTTTTCTTCCTTCTCATTATCTTTCTCAGCTATTTTTTCTTCCTCCTTGTTCCTCAAGTCACTTTTTTCATTCCACTGGTCAGTAATATTTATCTCTTATTCTTCAGTTGGCATGCTATTAATATTCTTCATGTATGAATCTATCATTTCCTTGCTTGCATCTGAATTTAACCTTCTACCTTTATGATCATGTTTTTCTTCATCAATACTACTTCTATTTCTTGAACACCACCACAAATCCATCTCACTCCAAATAGCACATAAACCCTTTTTGTTACCGCCAACTGATAATGATGACATCTTGTGTGTTTTGTTTCTAAGCTCAGATACACAAAGCCCAACTTGTGTGTGCTACTTTGAGTGATTTGTATCTGGGCATAGAAACAAAACACACAAGATGTCATCATTATCATTTGGGGGAAACAAAAAGGGTTTATGTGATACTTGGAGTGAGATGGATTTGTGGTGGTGTTCAAGAAATAGAAGTAATATTGATGAAGAAAAACATGATCATAGAGGTAGAAGGTTAAATGCAGATGCAAGCAAGGAAATGATAGATTCATACATGAAGAATATTAATAGCATGCCAACTGAAGATGAAGAGATAAATATTATTGACCAGTGGAATGAAAAAAGAGACTTGGGGAACAAGGAGGAAGAAAAAAATAGCTGAGAAAGATGATGAGAAGGAAGAAAAATGTGATGATTTGGATAAGTTGTGGGAAGAAATGAATACAGCTTTGACAACAAGTTATCTTGAAGGAACAGAGGTGTGACAATTGTTTTCCCTCTCTTATATGATTTTGTTAGTTTTACTGTTCCTTTTTTTAAAAGCCAAGGCCGATTCAATCAGATTATTATATTACCAAATCTATGTTCTGCTTTTTTGACTCAAAACTTTAATTGTTGAAGTTTTTGACAAATTGAATAAGAAAAAATGAGTTATATTTTGATTAAAATACTCTTAATAAATGTCACTTTTAAATGCAAAGTCCATTGAAAATTACTAACACTTCATTGTAACCACCAAGTAAAAACAGACTGCAAATGATGCATGCTTTTAATCTAAGTGAATAATGGGAAAAGAATGCTTGATTATATACCTTGAATGTGTAAAACAACCAATGTTTTGAAACAAAAATCAAAATATAAAGCATTCCAAATTTAGTTTTGGGAGAGAGGGAGTATTTGACTTACAATGGGTGGACAAACATTGACTATAGCTGTTTTCACAAAGCCACATCTGTTGCAGTAAATTCCAATTTCTTCATCCAATCAAAAAATCACGTTCAAACGTCTGCTTGTATTATTTCTCTGTATCAGCACTTGAACCCTGATTTGGTAATATAATAATTGAGCTGAATCGGCCTTAGCCTTTAGTAATATAATAATTGACATGAATCGATGATATTGTGATCTATTCGTCAAATAAGGAAGAACATTAGAGCAGCTGACAATTATGTTGAAAGTTTTAAAGGATAAGAAACTCTATGTGAAGTATTCAAAGTGTGAATTTTGGCTGAAGACTTGCAAAAGGACAATTCTTAAGAAATCATACAGAAGTCTAGAAATCAAGAGGACTATATTCTTAAGAAAGAATAAAAAAAGCAAGAAGAGTTTTCATTCTGAAGATGAAAAGAGGATTAGAGGAATATGAGGTTTCTTGTTTGGTGTTTCATAAAGCGATGATCAAGCAGAACTACTACATACTGTCAAAAGAATGTGAATATTCTATTTCTGCAGTCATTTATAGACTAACAAGTTCTTCCCATTACACTGATATTATTGGGAGGATTTGTTTGGATTATTTATATGTACTTATATTAGTGAGATTGTAAGGTTGCACGAGGTACATTCGAGCATCATTTCAAATAAAGTTTGAGAGTTTACACTTGGAATGTCTTTGACCAAGAAGAAAACTTAAATATGTGAAAGTGTGTGTATATTCTATTCAACCTATAGAAATTGTTGGTTGTTTAGGATATTCTAATTTCAAATGTATCGGTCCAAAAAATATAAGTTGTAATAAGTTTGCTGGAAAGGCATTTTCAATAAGAAAGATGGGCATGTAGGATATTTCATAGGAGAATAGAAATACATCAATGAGTTGAAAATGAAACAAATCAAATAAAAAAATTGATAGAGGTTGACATGTTAACATTTAAACAAGTTTGGCTAAAGATGAAAAAATACATGGTGAAATATATTTATAGAGGGTTCGACATAATAAGTTATGCATCCAAAACTATATATTATAAATACATTTGTTATTGACAATAAAAGTAGAATACACATCATGAGCGAGAAAATCTTAACCATTGTAAAAGACATGAAAGAATGTGGTAAATAAAGAGAAATGATTAAAAGTATAATGGGAGTTAGGCACACGAGCATAATAAAAAAAATTATTGTGAGGAAATAACCATCAAAATGAAGTGCTTCGATAAGACATAGAGACAAAAGGGTGAAAAAAAGACAATAAATCATTGATACCTCGTCAGATGGAAACATAAATTGCCATGTAGATGTTTTCGAATCGAGACAAAACCTGCAAATTGAAATACAAATTGATACAAATAGTAAAAACAATCGATTACTTCTAAAAAATAATATCTATGAATTCAAAATCAACTGTCGATTTTCTTTTATTACATTATTTTATGTTGATTTTCTTACCCATTTTTAATCAAGTAAATTAAATCACAGTTGTTGGATATTTACGTTGGACACCATCACAAGGAACAGTAGAGCGAAGCACAACAAAGAAGGCATAGAAATATACGACAACTTTGACGATTTCCTTTTGATGAAGCTTTCAATAATAGTCAAAACTTTGGATATTATTGTCTCACTCATGGATCTAGTGGAGACAAAACAACGGATTACTAAACATGAAAAAAAATTCGATCAAAATAGATTATATGCCAGAAACAACAAAATGAATCACATGGGTTCAGCGATATATGCAGAATTGATGAGTAGAATGATGTCGTGGTTGATATGCCAAACCTTAACTGATTTGTTAGGGATTTGAGAGATTGATATTTAAAATTTATTTTCCAAAAGACTCTTAAGCTGAAAAATCCCTGTAACCACAAATCATGCATTGTTCATGAATCACAAATGAGTTTGTATGTGTTTACCTCTTGAAGCGTCGAGGAGAAAAGTCACCAATACCAAACGTAGTGTCTTTTTTCAATCCACATGAACAATTGCCTCAAAATGGCGTCGGTGCTAGCTGACGGCTACAGTAAAGGAGGAGGCACAACAAACTAGACTTTCTAGGGTTTTCTTTGAGGAGGCACAATATATCACATATATAATGCTCTTTTCTACCACTGTTGCTTTGTGGGCCTTGTACACTACAAGCCCAATTCCTCTTTATTTAATTAAATAATTGTTTTCCGATTTAACCATTCTATCGTGTGACCCTATAGGCTCCACTTAATTTGAATTAAAATAAAATATGAAAATATTATTAAATTAATGTTAAATATTATACACAATGAGCGATATCTAGAAATACATCATTGTCACCCGATTATGATCCAGCCCAAAAACCTGACCCAACCCAACAATGGGATCCAACCTGACCAAGATGATCCAAGCCCCAACTATAACGGGGGCCCTTACTTGACACCTTACCTTTGTTGCATGGATTGAATCTTACCTTATTTCATGAAGTACACATATCATGATGCATGTGCTTCAACTAACAAGTGTCACCAGTTTATTGCATGTGTGACACCTTACCTTATTGCATGACACCTTGCATGTAGTTTCATTAACAAGTGTCCTTAGCTTTAGTGAATGAAAAACACTTGTCTCTTTGCATGTAACTTCCTCCTACTATAAATAGGAGCTCTTGAAATGTATTACTCAATCATTCAATACAAGTTTATCAATCAAAGTGTGTGTTTCTTAAACAAAGTGTCTATGTGTTTGTTTATGTTCTAGTTCTGATCTATATTGGTATCAGAGCTTAGGTTTGATGAGCTATGAGTGAAAAGAGTGACTAAAATTAATCTGAGAGTAGAGGAGCTTTTGAGTGAGGAAGAGCCAAATCTCGAAACCTCCATTTCTAGTCCAAATTCACCCGAACAAACATTGTTATTGCCCATGTGCCGAGCTCTATTTTCACGCGTTTCTACACACCTCTTGATGGAAGAAGACGAGTAACGTCAGCGTGCCACATCACCTATTAAAGTATTGCCACGTGATAACCCACTTCCACGTCACTATCCCACATGACCTCACACATTACTTGCCACCTCATTTAAACAACCAACCACATCCTTCCACGTGTCATATCTTGCCACACAATTCAAAAAAACTTCGAAAATTGCTAACTAGCCCTTGCACTCTAGCCCCTAATTGTTTTTGGAAAGTTGCATTTTGACCCCAAATATTTGAAAATTCCAAACTTACCCCAAACTATCAAATACCTAAGTTAGCCCTTAAAATGCCTCCAAGACGCCAACCTCAACTTGAAATTGAGATGGAGACTCAAAGGAGACAATTTCAACAATTGCAAGAAACTGTGGCTGCTCCGCAAGCTCTATCAGATGAATACCATCAATGATCAGAAGATAATTCATCTATTATTGCAAGGTGGCATCTCCAAACTCGACACTTGTTCAGGAGTGACAACATAAAAGTAGAAATTCCTGAATTTAAAGGAAAACTCCAACCAGATTAGTTTGTGGACTGGCTTCAAACTGTTGAACGAGTGTTCGAATACAAGGATGCATCTGAGGAAAAGAAGGTCAAGATGATCGTCGTCAAGCTAAAAAAAGAACGCATCCATATGGTGGGAGAATATTATAAAGAACCGTGAGCATGTCGAAAAAAGAAAAATCAAAACACTAGAGAAAATGCAGTGAGAACTGACTAGTAAGCTTTTGCCTTCTCACTATTACCAAGATAACTTCATTCAACTACAAAATCATCGTCAGGAGAATTTGTCGGTGAAAGAATACACTAGAGATTTTGAGAAGTTAATGATGAAGTGTGATGTTCACGAAAGGGAGGAACAAAAACTAGCTCGTTACCTTGGTGGATTAAACCATGAAATTACTCATCCTATTCAGCTCCAGCAATACTGGTCATTGGGTGATGTCATCCGCCTTGCTATTCGAGTGGAGAAATACTTACCCAGAAAATCTCCCAACAAAATTTTTCGCTCCACTAAAAATTATTTTTACCCACACAAAGCACCATCTGACCCAAACCCAACAATGGGATCCAGCCAGACCATCATAATCCAAGCCCAAACTATAGTGGGACCCTTACTTGAGACTTTACCTTTGTTGCATGGATTTCACCTTACCTTATTGCATGAAGTACACATGTCATGATGCATGTGCTTGAACTAACAAGTGTCACTAGTTTATTGCATGTGTGACACCTTACCTTATTGCATGACACATTCCATGTAGTTTTAATAACAAGTGTCCTTAGGTTTAGTGCATGAAAGACACTTATCTCTTTGCATGTAACTTCCTCCTACTACTCAATCACTCTATCCAAGTTTATCAATCAAAGTCTGTGTTTCTTAAACAGAGTGTCTCTGTTTTTATTTATGATTTCGTTTTTCTCTAGATTATCAGGCTTGTTCATTGCATTGAGCTAGATAAGTTATTTTTCTCACTTGGTGTTTTTGTCTGCTTGATAAGGCTGCTGCTGCTACAATATGTTCCGCATTTTAGTGTCTTCGTTATGTTAAGGTTGTACACACTCACGCATTGTTATATTGCCATTTTTATTGAAAGGGAAATTATATTTCATACGAAACGAAATGTCAAAGCAGTTAAATTTAGATCACATGGGCCCAAGGGAGAAGTTAAATAGAAGTTAATTATATTTCACACAAGTGGCTCCTCCCTTGGGCCCATGTGATCTAAATTTAACTTCTATTTATTTTAATTGCTAAATAGTCTTTTTGGTCCTTTATCTTTGTTGTAGGTTTTATTTTGGTTCTATATTTTTTTTTTGGGTCTGTTTTGGTTCCTCATCTTTCATTTAGGTTTCATTTTTGTCCTTTATCTTTTTTTTTCTCCCTTTGGTCCTTTATCTTTCATACTTGTTTCTTTTTGTTCCTTTTAAATAAAAATATAGAAAAATGAAGAACACTATGAATGTGCTCAAGAAAACCAAGAACACTTCGATTTCTTGTTTCTTGAATAACTCATGCAATATCCTCTGAATAGGGCATCAGAGGTCCCCAAAGATCCTTTAAAGCATGCAGGTAAAGGATGCTCAAGTTTCGAACGGCTCCCTTGTGGTTTTAATGGTAGGAAACACAATCACGGTAGCTCAAGATGAAAGTGTCTTTGTGCAGCATCAACTCCCTAATTGAGTTTTGGGCAGGTTGGGTTTTTTTTTGGGGTAGGATCTACAAGGGGAGAGTGGATCTAGTTTAACTAGTTTGCCCTTGTGGTTTTCCTTGTACTTACCTTATGTATGTTTTGCTGTTAGAGCGGGTCGGGTAGTTGGTTGGGCCGTGTGGCCTTGGTTTGTGTTGTTTGGTTGCTATTGGATCATATTGTCCAAAAAAGTACGCATTTGAATCTATTAAATTGTTGAATTAATTTTTTTAATTAGATAATTATACCAAATTTTATTTAATTAGTAATTAATTAATTAATGGTCTAGTTGAATAAATTGTATCTTGTCAAACACAATGTTAATTAACTAATTCACTTAATAATATCATTTATTTTTGTAGTTTTATTTTACTTTTTAACTTACAAGTTAGTATTATAAATAAATAAGTAAAATTAAATATTGTCAGGTACAATAATTGTCCGCTTAAATGGTGCCCAGCTCCACATTGTGGTAGTCGACGAGTATAACATGGAGAGTGTAGAGTTGGGTGATTGCTCTGCATTATATGTATAGTTTGAATAGTTTTTAATTAGTTTTTATTAAGTTTTTCTCAATTATAGTGTGTTTTAAGATTATAATAGTTTGATATTTGTTTGTCAGTTTTCAGATTGAATTTAGTTTGTGTTTGCGTGTTTTGAGTCACTTGGTATGTTTAATTTGTTTGTTTTGTTGTCCTTCGCTTAGCTATGACAGCAGCTAGCCTAGCGATGAGTAAGCCATTGTCGGTGCCGATGTTTACCTGAAGCTCGCAAGGCGATGGACCAAGCTCGCTAGGCGATGAGGAAGTAGTTTCTAGTGTTGGTTCTTACCTGTAGCTCGCCAGGCGATGGGGAAGTCTCGCCAGGCGATGATGAAGCACTTTTCAGCAATTTGTCTGCAGCTCGCCAATCGGTGGAATCATCTCGCTAGGCGAAGGTTAAGCAGTTTTCTATTTTCAATGTTTGTCTGCATCTCGCCAAGCGATGGGACAGTCTCGCCTAGCGATGGGTCACTTACTCAGCTCCTATTTAAGCCCATAACTAAAATTCACTACAATAAAAGCTAGGATTAGCGAGGGACATTTCGGTGGCTAACAGGCCCATTTCCGTCGCTAACTGCCATTAGCGAGGGACCAGTTCGGTCGTTAAAACGCTCCTCGCTAATCCCATTAGCGAGAGAAATGGAGGTCCATCGCTAATTACCTAGGGAGACTTCTATCGCTAATTCCCTCGCTAAGTCTGACATACACGCTTCCCAAACCTGAATGACTGATTGTGTCAGTCGCTTACTTTATTTTTTTTGATGAGTCGCTTATTATTATTATTATTGTTATTGTTGTTGTTGTTGTTATTATTATTATTATTATTATCAACATCATCATCACAAGTATTCCAAAGAGAGAGAGGAGTGAGAGTGGTGGTGGTGGTGGTGGTGGTGGTGGTGGTGAATGGTGGATTAGGTAGAGAGAGAGGTTGTGTGGTGAAGAGAGAAAGAGAAGAAAGAAGATGGTGGTGGTGGTGGTGGTGGTGATGAAGAGAGAAAGCTCCAAAAGAGAGAGGTTGTGGTTGTGGTTGAGGAGAGAGGAAGTATGTTCGTAGGAGAGAGAGAGAGAGAGAGAGAGAGAGGAGTGAAAGAATAACTAATTTGGTGGTGGTGGTGGTGGAAGAGAAATTTGGAAAAGTAGGAGAGAAGAGTCGAAAATGAGAGGAGGGAAGAAAAGTGGGAAGTGAAATATCGTGGTGGGTGAAGAGTGAGGTGATATATGATAAAGGGTAGGTGGAGTTTAGCGAGGGACCACTTAATTCCGTCGCTAAATGCCACACACGCTTACCAAGACTCTGCTGTGCGTCAGAATGGCAGGTATTTAGCGAGGGGCCACCTCAATTTCCGTCGCTAATGTCCTAAAAAAACGTGCAGTTTAAAATTTAAACTCCCGCCCTCTTTTGCCACGGAATTTCCGTCGCTAAATGCCACATTTCCATTGCTAAATGCCACGTTAAACGAGATTCTTAGCTCCCTCGCAAACTCCGTCGCTAGTGTTAGATTTAGTGAGGGACCTAGTTTCCCTAGCTAACGTCCCTCGCTAATAACCATTTTTTTGTAGTGATTTTAGGGCATTCAGCGCATTCACATTACATTGATGATTCAAGCTTGGGAACAAGTCATTGGAGCATCAATGTTGTCATCTTCTTCCTCTAGTTTGATCTTTTCTCTTGTTATCTCTATTTCTATGTCTATCTGAACTTCCAGGTTGTTGAGGATGAGTAGCAATTTATGAATCTCTTATGTTTTTGAATTAAAACCTCTGTTATTTGAATGAATGTTATGATTTATGTTTAAATCTCCGTTCTTAATGCTTTCTAGGATTTGATCACTTTTAGGATGATTTATGATATGTGATTATGAATGGAAGTTTGAATTACATATGCTTGAGAATTGAAACCTGCTTATCTCTAGTCTAGGAATAGTCATTGGTATTCAGAATCATAGGATAATTGTTGTTATTACTGTTTATTTCTTGTTAAGGTCACCTAAGGAATTACGGATCTTCATTAGAAGTAAAGGTTCTTTTACATAAGGAATTAGGATTAGAATATTTATAACAATTTGATCATAGCTCATAACATAAGTTCAATAACATGTTTGATTCGTTAGATATAAGAGTGAAGTAAATTGTAACACGTCCCCAACGCTTTTTAATTCATACAAATTCACACTTATGTTCTGGTTGTTCTTAAATTAAAATTACAAAAATATATTTATTGCTTTTCACTTTAATTTCTTGTCAATTAAATCCAAGTTAGTCCCTAATCAATTTAGAAGTTAAATTTGTTAAATTGATAATTAATCGCAGTCCCTGAGTTCGACACTCGGTCTTTCCGTACTATTACTAGTAACGATCCGGTGAACTTGCCGTGATCCCATCACTGGCTTTTCTTCCTCAATGGGGGCAGAAGCAGGTTGTTTCTTTTGCTACACAACTTCATTTAAGTCAAAATGTCATGTTGATGAACTAGCACCGAACAAGTTGGTGTAAGGAAATTCGCCAAACACGTACAAGGACCTCATATATTTATACGATGTGGGGGTACCCATATCCACACCAAAAAAAATTAATTATTGATAAAATCATCTTGGCTATAAGCCATAGGTTGTCACCGATTATATTCTTCGTTTGCCGTATAATCAAATGATTATCTAGTTGGTTGAAATTCTTGTTGTGTTGGTGTGAAGGAAAAAGAGTGGTGGTGTGTGGGGCAGTGGCTCTTCGTTTTCAATAGCAATTAGGGGAGTCGGTTTGGCGAGGGATATTACGTACTCCTTTGTCGTACGAGCTGATGGGCTGGTCTACTCGGTCGAATGTTTTAATCTTCTGCGACACGGGACCCCAAAGTTTTTCTAGGACGCATAGGTATTGCTTGGAGTTAACCCTGAGCCACACATATATTGGTCACTATGCATGATTGTTCCATGTACCGGCTGACCCCTAACACATCTATTTTTTCTTCCCTTCCAAATCTGAATCCACAGTCCACACATCGTGCCTTTCACCCTAATTTTCCAGGTGACTACATCGCATGACAACACTAAGTATTGTATTCATATCTACAGGTTCCTCTAGTATGTCCTATAAAATGCCAAACTGGAGTTTGACTCTGTTTGTTTGGTGTCATTATATATGGTTTGGAGATAAACCAAAGCAGTGTTTGCAGTCCACATCCAAGAATCCCGGTATGCTTCTAATGAGGTTTGGAAGCTCTCTATGAGGTGTCCACAAAAACTAGCGAAAACAAGTGCATGTTAGTAAGCTGACAAAATTCTTAGATGAATAAAGACTTAAATATCATTTACCCCCCTTCAAGAATATTTTTGTATACCTCGTGTTATTGTATTTGAATAATCCTTAATCTAATACCTAAAAGGTCACCAATAGGAGTACTTGTGTGGTTTACTCCCACGTAAACCCATCAACTAAAAGAATATAACATTATTACTTGGCAAGAGTAAAATAGTGAGTGTTAATAAAGTATGGAACTTTTTTTACCGCTTTACTAGTGAAAACTCACGTTTTTTTTTTAGATAAGCAATAATGTATTGATGGGGCACTAGGGGTGCACCAACCCAAACAGAACATACCAGAATGGAAGGGGGAGGGCCTCCTTAAAACCTCCCTGAGCCAAAACCTATTGGGAGAAAGACTCGGGCAGTGAAAAAGAGTACCTCAATAATCGTATGTGAATGCTTACAAAGTATAAATACATCCTAGTGGATTATTAAACCAGTCCGAAAAAACCAATCCACTAGTTCTCCCCCTTCTAGATATAAACCAACCCCAAGATACAAATTTAATAGATGTTACAATTGAGTTAACATTAGCTACCACCCCTTGGAACATGACCTTATTCCGCGCCTGCCACAACTGCCACACAGTGGCAGACCAAAATATATGTTGCAGCTTAATTGCTTTCCTTCCTTTGACCAGTCCACCCATCTCCTTAAACATGACCAGCCTGTCCTCTTCTGCAATACCTTCCACACTCAACCAATTAAATACATTGTTCCATACCCTTTTGACCATCGGGCATGTGCAGAAAAGATGATCTGCAGATTCGACCGAATGGAAGCAGAATACACACGACATTTCATATGGAGATGTAATAATACCACGCCTCTGCAAATTTTCTCTAGTCGGTAATTTATCCAACATCAACCTCCAACAAAATACCAATACCTTCGACGGAATGTCGCACGTCCACAAAGATTTGCACGCAAGTACCGTCGGATCCTCCACCATTAGTTGATCATTACATAGCTGGTTGCCTATCCAAATATAGCATGATTTTACCGAGAAACCACGAGCTGCATCTGGTGTCCAAATCCACCTATCCTCCACGTCCTTGCAAAAATTAATTCCATGCAGAATATCAAATAACATAGCAGTATTGCCAACATCTGCAGCCACAGCTGGATCGAAAATACTCCACTCCCAGGTCCAGCAACCCGAAGCATCCCATCGGCCCATATCTGTTATAAAATCATCCTCTCCTCCACATGCGTCTAGAACCGTAGGAAATAGTGCAGCAAACGACTCCGGACCAGTCCAATTATCCTTCCAAAATTTCACCGTTTGGCCGTTGCCTACTCTTTTTTTCACAGCATTATTAAACCAACCCACACCCATTGTTGTGTCCTCCCCAATAAGAGCCAAATCTCTCCACCATATTGACGATTTCCTTACCAAATTAGAGGGCCTGTGTTCTCCGAACCAAGGTCTCTCTGAACCATACCTCGCATCTATCACCCTCCTCCATAGCTGTGTATTCTCTCCATGTAATATTCTCCATCTCCACTTGGTTAACAGAGACATATTAAACACACTAAGGTCCTTGACCCTGTTGTGCGAAAAGTAGTTGTGCAAGTGTACACAATCGCAACAAGTAATATAATGATAAGTAAAATTCGTCTCCACAGGGATTGGTATTAATTTTAGAGTTTAAAAAGGAATTACACTTAGAGGAACAAGTAGCAAATAAGTTGAGTAGCAAAGTTCAGTTGAACAAGATTTGATTAAAGTAACAAGTTAGAGAGTAATGTACTATGAGAGAAATAAGTTGGATTGCTTTCACTATGTAAATTCCCAGAAACAAGACGCTATAACGTCACACGCTATAGCGTTAAGCTATTCTTTGAAATATTTTGTGCCTTTCGGTCACTAGCGCCTGTGGTTTCACTACAAGATGCCTATGTCTAGGTTCTAAATAGGTTCACCCTGTATAATCAAGATCCCACGACTCATGCTTTATAAACTATTGCAACTTCTATGTCTAGAGGAAGCAAAAATTGATTAAATGTCTTCAACCAACCTTATCATTTATATTAATCCTTGAGTTCTCTCTATGGTTCATGTGCGAATCCACAGAGGTACTAGTTTTACGTGGCCAAATATAAAACAAGTTTGGAAGAGTTATCACACAAGGATTAAAACACAAAACGTGAGAAATTATATACGAAGCATTAATGGTTCATTACAAGCTATAGCAACCCAACTCAAGGAGTTTAGCTCATGTTGAGCAACATCAAAATAACACAAATAAAACTACTTGTATTACCAGTAGGTGAGAAAGAAATTACAAGTGCAAAAGATACAAGCTTGAAGTCCCCTAATCATCCACGCTAAGATGGCTCATCATCGACCTTACACCATGAGAATAAAGTCTGAGAAAAATACAAAAGAAGAAAGTAAAATAGCAAAAGCTTCAAATGTGTATCAATGGAGAAGAAGAAGTGTCACACTTTCTCTCTCTACCAATACTCTCTCTATCTTCGTTGGGAAGTCTAAGGTATGGGAGAGGAGATCGGCATCTCTAGCATATCTAACATTGGGTACAACTCCTCTTCCAAAAGTCAAGAAAGGTGATGTTTACTTTTTCACCAACTCCACTATTCCTTTACTCATGCAATGACAAGTGTCCACATAAATCCAATAAAATCCGCACATGTATCATTAGGTCTTTGTGGACACAATATATGGAACATGGATTAATGAGCTTGGCGCCAAAATTTCACTTTTCCTTTAGATGCTCAATCATACGCCCTCTTGGCGTTATAGCGTTAGGGATTTATAGCGCTAAACACCGCACTACTTCACAAAATACATCAAAATAATCACAAGGGCACCAAATGTGCCAATTTCATAGCAAAGCGATGTTTAGCCTATCCTATCCTAATATTAATAGAAATGCAATAAATACTATACTAATATTACTTGAGAACTTACTTAATTCAATGATTAGAGGTATAAATAACTCATATAAATATGAGTTATCACACCCAAACTTAAACCATTGCTTGTCCCCAAGTAATGACACTTGCAAAGACAAAGCGATCGACACTATTTACAACACACATGCTCGATCAACACTTCATTTCTAAGCATACTCACTCAAACATTTTCTCAATGGGCTATGAGTCAGATTCACACTCACACCAACACACCAATGCATTTATTCAACTTCTAAGCTTATTTCTTGCTCAATAGTGTGTGTGTGATCTCTTGACTCATCTCAATTCCTAGCTAGATTTGGATTTCTCTTTAGCCTTGGAAAGAATGGTCTTCTGTTGGTAAAATCAAGAACTCTTTCAAAACAATGACTAGATTAACATTTTCACACAGAATGGGGATTTTCGGGCATGACAAAGGGTTTAACTAGGCACTTCAAGTCTATGGTGAGTGTTCCTAACTTATTGAATCTAAGCGAATTTCACGCTTATAGCGTTTGACGCTATAGCGCTTGAACAAAGATAACAGATTTACTATTTGTAGCCCCCTCATTACTTGGCTCCTCAAAATAATTATATATATATATATATATATTTTTTTTTTTTTTTTTTTTTTTTTTTTTACATGAGGCTTTGCCTCTTTCTTTGCCTTTAGGGATGACTAGCTTTTGTTTTGGGTAACTCTGACTTTATAACATATTTACATTAAACTTTTAAGTCACGACCACCCTAAGACCTTTGTACCTAACCTTTATATAGCCCAACACCCCCAAACTTATACTTCAACAACTCTTCAAGTTTTTATTCCAGCCTTGATCTCACCTTGGTTAACTCAGACTAGCCTAAACCTCAGATAGTCCTTGGCTAGCTAAGTTTCTTCTTAAGCACAGAGATTTACGTGTGAGAGCAATAATAAGCAAAGATTTCATCTAAAAGCACGGCTCTCTTACTCACTCACACCATTATCATTACAATCAGCCCAAGGGGAACGCATTCGATGACTATACTTAAAATTGAGGCACTTGAAACAGAACATTTTGAAAAAAAAACATTAACAAAAATATTAACAACTTTAGGTCCTCCCCCCACAACAAAAGTGAGCAGTGTCCTCACTGCTCTTTAAAGAACTAGGGAGAGGCCTGAACTTAACACACAAACAACCTAATGCAAGTCTTAAAACATCTGTGAAGCGCAAGATAGACGCTATAGCGCTTCACAATTTATTTTTGTTCACAAAACCCTAAACTTATACAGCAGAAAATTAAATTCACTTCTTAACCAGACCAGACCTGGTTCTTGAGCTAACACGGGATGGCTGAGGAGGCTTTACAGCCTTTTTCTTCTTCTTCTCTTCCTTTTGCTCTCCCTCAGACGCTATAGCCTCAGACGCTATATAAGCTACCACCAGAGTCGCCTTCTCTTTTTTACGCCTCATCTCTCGCTAGCTTGCTAGCGACCTCCTTCTCTGTTCGGACACTTCCTTTCCGCATTTTGTGCTTCTTGCCGCACTCTTTCTTCATCAACTTCCTCAATCACGATCGGCTTGGCTCCTCGGTTCCTCTTGCGAGATACATACGTTGGCCTTTTGCTTTCGCCACATGCTTCTCTTGACGACTTTACGCTTGGAGTGCGGATGATGGCTTGCTGGGCCTTGGGCTACTTCCCTTGGAGGACTCTCAGCCATAGCTTGGGCTTCTTCTTCAGATCCTGCAATAATGTTAGTTTTTGATTGAGGGCTCCTTTGGGCTTTCTGTTTAAGCCTAGGAGACCTCGTTGCACTTGACACGAGATGAAACGAGGGCTTGGCTGGGCTGCGGCGCTATAGCCTCGGACGCTATAGCGCTAGCGAGGCCTCAGCAGGATTTTGGGAAACAGAATGTTGTGGTGAAACAGGTGGTGGACTTTGTTCTTTTGTGGGAATTGGGGATTGGATTGATGGTTCTGGTTGTGGTGGTTCATTTAGGTTTGGTGTTTGTTGAGTAGGTGAGGGTGACTTTTCTTTTGCTGGTTCTGGTGGAGGCATGGGTGGTTCAGATTGTGGGGTTTCAGGAATGATCTGGTCTTGGGCTTGTGGTGAGGGTATTTGTGGTGAGGGTAGTCTTGTGGGGCTTGGTGTGGGATCGTGATCACTTCTTCATCTTCACTTTCTGATTCTTCCTCCTTCTCTGGGCTCTCTTCACAGACTTCTCTTCACTCTCCAGAATCCTCTTCCTCCTCAGAATCATTGACTTCTTTCATCACCCTTCTTGTCTCCTCTTCATCTTCTTCACTCAGCTCTTCTAAATCCTCAGTGTTGAGGGACTCTTCACTACTCACCTTTGCTTTCTTCTTAGCAGGGCTCTTTACCTTCTTCAAGGCAGGGCTCCTGGCTCTCTTCTTGCTTGGATCTGCAGCAGCCTTCTTACTCACCCTTTCTTTTGGTTGGGGTGGCTCCTTCACACCCTCATCTTCAATTAACCACTCTGGGAACACAGGGGGTTCCTTTAACTCCTTGCCCCTTGACAATTTTTCCAGCACAGCCTTCTCCCATTCAAACTTAGCCTTGACAAACTTACACAGTACCTGCTGATTCTTTTTCAACTGATTGAGCGCTATAGCATCAGACGCTATAGCGCTAGCACTTCTCTGTCTGGGTTTAAAAACAGCAGGAATATCTCCTTGAGGAGTTCTCCTCTCATCACGGATTTCAATTTCAACTTCAGCCTGCTTGCATAATTCGATAATTAAGCAGGAAAGTAGAGATTACCGCGTTTTGAGCCTGCTTTTCTCAATTTCTCTTGCAATGATTTTGCCCACGTCTATGCTTTCACCTTCCAGAATAGCATCAAGCACTATCAACCTGTCCTTCTCCACATTTGTTGTGTGGGAAGTAGGCATGAGTGAATGCCTGATGAAAGTAAACCACATTGCAGCCTCATCCACCAGAAATGCCTTCTTGACTTTAAACTCTGAGCCAAACCTCTCCCATGTTGCTTCCTCCACACAGATCCTCTTCTTAACCTCCTCCATTTCATCACATCCCCACGTATCAAGCTTCTTCTCCAGGGCCTTTCCAGAATAACCCAACTTGAAGTGGTCATTGATAGCACTTGGGCTAAAATCCACCATTTCACCCCTAACCATAGAATAGGTTTGGGGCTTTCCACCTTTTGGAGGAGGAATTCCTTTGTAAAACTCTCTCACCAGAGGAACCACAAATTCCCCTCTGTGCTTGATGAATTTCTGCCACCCTAACGCTATAACAGTGGATGTGAACACGTCAGGAGCTTTTTCAGTTTTGAAACCCCTTTCTGCGATGAAGTTCATCTTCCAGTAGCGCGCAGGATCATCCTTGGGGTCTATGGCTCTTGAGGAACTGGGTTCAGTGGTCTTGGCCTTTTTCTGGGGCTTTTCAATCGAATGCTTCTTTACCATTTTGAGATTTTTGAAGAAACGAAAGAAATTTGGTAATTTGTGAACTGAAATGTGAGATCGGTTGCAGAGATTAAGGAATGAAGTTATGGAAGAATGGGGGTTAGGGAAAGAGAAAGAGATTCAACGGTTAGAAAGGAAGAAAGAGAAAGGAGTGGTTGAGTGAGAGGTTATGGGGAATTGAATGATTTGACCGTTGTTGATGGGTGGAGTGACTGAAGTGACTGGGGCAGTCACACGTGGGCGCATAGGACGCAGCAGTTGAAGTGCACAGGGCGCGCTTGCCACGTCATTATAACTGTCCCATACTTAGAAATAAAAATTGATTCTTCTTGCCAGCTACCTCCTCTTGACGCTATAGCGTCCATATCACACTTCAGGCCTTCAAATTCCCAAATTCCTTAACACAAAAATTTTCCCTCCTGCAAAATAAAATAAAAACAACAGAACTGTTAATTAAAAACCTTGGGGTGCCTCCCAAGAGCGCTTGTTTTAAGAGTCATCAGCCTGACTTCTTCATTTGATGTTAGGGATCTTGAAGATCAATTGAGGTCTTGTCCTCATTAACAGTGTCACCATGGTATTGTTTTACTCTTTGTCCATTCACCTTGAAAGTGGTGTTGGTTGCTTGATCAAATAAATCCACTGCACCATAGGGATAGACCTTGACTAATTTAAAAGGGCCAGACCACCTTGATTTAAGCTTGCCAGGAAACAATTTTAATCTAGAATTGAAAAGGAGCACTTGGCCTCCTTCAATCACTCTGCTCAGTATCTTCTGTCATGCCACATCTTTGTTTTTCTTTGTAAATGGTGAACTCTCATAGCAAAGCATGCCTAATCTCATCAAGTTCATTTAATTGCGGTAGCCTAGCCTTACACCGCCCTATCACAATCAAAGTTGAGCTTTTTATGGCCCAATGAGCTTTGTGTTGCAACTCAATAGGAGGTGACATGCTTTCCCAAACACAAGTGCTGTATGGAGACATTCGGAGAGAGGTGTCTTGAAGGTCATCTGTAAGCCCATAATGCATCATCCGGATGGATTGACCAGATCCTTTCTTGAAGGTCCCACCATTTTTCAAGCATCCTTTTGATTTCTCTATTGGACAATTCAGCTTGCCCATTTGTTTGTGGGTGGTATGCGTTGGCAATTTTGTGCCTCACTCCATATTTTCCCAATAGAGACTCAATCAACTTGTTACAAAAGTGAGAACCCTCATCACTGATAATTGCTCTTGGTGTACCATATCTGGTGAATATGTTCTTCTGCAGAAACTTGCTGACTGACTTGGCATCATTGTTGGGAAGAGCCACAGCTTCAACCCATTTGGAGACATAATCCACAGCCACCAGTATATACAAATTCCCATGAGAAGGAGGAAAGGGACCCATAAAATCCATGCCCCATACATCAAAGAGTTCAATCTCTAAGATGTTGGTTAAGGGCATTTCATGCTTGTTTGAAATGTTCCGAGTCCTCTGACACCTTGCACAGTTCTTTACCCATTCTTGAGCATCCTTGAATAATGTGGGCCAGTAATACCCAAATTGCAGTACCTTTGCAGCTGTTCTAGTTCCTCCAAAGTGTCCACCACATGGTGAAGCATGACAATGCTCTAACACTTGAGGTTGTTCTTCCTCTGCAAGGCACCTTCTTATCACTTGGTCTTGGCATTTCTTGTAGAGAAAAGGTTCATCCCAATAATAATCTTTCACTACATGGAAAAACCTTTTTCTTTGTTGATAATTCAGATCTGCAGGCACAATTCTGCTTACCAAGTTATTCACGATATCAGCAAACCATGGAGCAGTGTCTTCAGACGCTATAGCGTCTGGCGCTATAGCTGCAACCGCTATAGCGTTACATTTTTTTACTGCTACTGCCAACAACTTCTCATCTGGGAAGATTTCTTTAATCTCTCCTGCTCGTACTGCATTGTCTCCTTCAAGTCTAGACGGATGGTCAGTGAACAGTTCTCCACCCCCTTTTATCATGAATTTCCAAGTCAAATTCTTGGAGGAGGAGAACCCATCTTATTAGCCTTGGTTTTGCATCTTTTTAGAGATCAAATACTTGATGGCTGAATGGTGCTGTAAAAACAATTACTTTTGTGTCAACCAAGTATGATCTAAATTTATCAAAGGCAAAAACCACAGCTAATAGCTCTTTTTCAGTAACTGTGTAATTTAACTGTGCTTCAATAAGTGTTTTGCTTGCATAGTAAATGGAATGGAAGATTTTATCATACCTTTGCCCAAGCACAGCTCCCACAGCATAGTCACTTGCATCACACATGAGCTCGAATGGTTTACTCCAATCGGGGCAACAATGATAGGTGCGATGTCGAGCTTTCTTTAACTTCTCGGAAGGCTTCAAGGCATGCATCATCAAAGTTGAAAGTGGTGTCATTTGAAGGAGTTGACATAGAGGTTTTGAGATCTTTGAGAAGTCTTTAATGAATCTCCTGTAGAAACCAGCATGCCCAAGGAAGCTTCTTATACCTTTGACACTTGAGGGGGGTGGCAATTTTTCAATGACTTCAATCTTGGCCCTATCCACCTCTAAGCCTTTCTTGGAGATCCTATGCCCTAGTACAATTCCTTCTTGCACCATGAAGTGACATTTCTCCCAATTGAGCACAAGATTTGTCTCTTCACATCTTATCAATTATCTCTTCCAAGTTATCCAAACACTTCAGAAAGCTATCCCCAAACACAGAGAAGTCATCCATAAAAACCTCCATAGATTTTTCAATGAAGTCGGAGAATATGGACATCATGCATCTCTCGGAAAGTTGCGAGGGCATTACACGTCCAAAGGGCATTCTCCTAAAAGCAAATGTGCCATAAGGACATGTGAATGTGGTCTTTCTTTGGTCTTCGGGAACTATTGCTATTTGGTTATAGCGAATAGCCATCAAGAAAGCGATAATAGTCCTTACCAAAGAAGTCTGTCCAACATTTGGTCAATAAAGGGAAGAGGAAAATGGTCTTTCTTTGTGGCCTTGTTCAATTTCCGTAGTCCATGCAAATCCTCCAACCGATCCACTTTGTTCTTGTGGGAATCAACTCATTTTTGTCATTTGTGATCACGGTGACACCACCCTTTTGGGAACACATTGCATGGGCTAACCCATGCACCTTTGTCGGAAATAGGATACACAATCCCTGCATCTAACCACTTGAGGATTTCTTTCTTCACCACTTCCTTCATTATGGGATTAAGCCTTCTTTGACCTTCAATGCTATGTTTAGCATTTTCCTCTAACACAATCCTGTGCATGCAGATTGTAGGACTTATCCCATGTATATCAGACATTTGCCAACCTATTGCCTTTTTGTGCCTCTTCTTGAGTTGTAATGAGCTCCACCTCTTGGTTTTGGTTCAAACTAGCGAAATGATGACAGTAGAGTCTCATTGTCCCCGGATATGCATATTTCAGGTGCTTAGGTAATTCTTTCAACTCTAGATCAGGTGGTTGAACAATAGAAGGAACACTCTTCTTGAGGTTTGAATTTTCTTGCTCTAGTGACTCATATCTCCTAGCCCAAACCTCATTCACAGCTTGCTTGCCTTCTTGAATTTCTTCTTCTCTCAACAATTCTGTTCCTCGCGTTTTGTTTAGCACCTTTTCCAAGTGGTTGTTAGATTTTTGAAAATGTTTTTGAACCACTTGGTCAAGAGAAACCACAAAGGAACACTCTTGATATTGACATCCTGGAAGTTTTAATGCATTGAACATTGATCTTCACTTCTTGGTCATTAACCTCATTGTCAATTCTCCTTTTGAACATCTATGAGTGTCTTCCTGTAGCCAAGAAAGGGTCTACCTAAAATGATAGGTACCTCTCGCATCTGCTTCAAAATCTAGAATAACAAAGTCAACGGGAAAAACAAATTTATCTACCTTAATTAAAACATCCTCCAAGATTCCTTCGGGATAGGCAAGTGACCTATCCTAACCGGAGGCTTACGAAAATAGGCACGGCGGTTCCTATACCCAATTGTGTGTAAATGGACTTAGGCATTAAGTTAATGCTTGCCCCTAAGTCACATAAAGCACGACGAATAAAAATTTCCAATGGAGCAGGTATTGTGAAGCTACCAGTGGTCCTTTAATTTTCTCGGGAGTTTATTTTGCATCAACATGCTTTGCATTCCCAGTCATTGCCACGCTTTCAAATTCTCCCAACCTTCTTTTCTTTGTCAAAACATCTTTCATAAATTTGGCATAGTTGGGCATTTGTTGTAATGCCTCAACTAGAGGAACATTAATGTGCAATTGTTTTAACACCTCAAGAAATTTATTAAATTGTTTGTCCTCATGTGCCTTTTTAACCTTTGAGGGTAAGGGGGAGCGGGATATTCGGGCACCAATTTAGGTTCGTGTGTTGTTTGCATTTGACGCTATAGCGTCGGGTGCTATAACGTCTGAAAATTCTTTTCATTTCCAAAGAACACTTGACTCTAAATTCTTGGGTGCAGAAGTTACCTCTTTACCACTCCTGGTGGTTATTGCTTTCACATGCTCCTTGCCTGGTGCATGAGATGAAGATGGTTCAGTAGTAGAAGGAAGTCCACCATTTTGCCTTTGAGTGAGAGCAGATGCAATCTGTCCCACTTGATTCTCCAGAGTCTTGATTGATGCTTCATGAGTCTGCATTGTTGTTTTACAATCACTGATGAATGACCTTAGCAGAGACTCCATTGAATTGTCCATAGGAGGAGCAGGAGCATTTTGTCTAGGAGGTTGTTCTTTGTTGTTGTTGTCTTGGGAATCCGGGGAATAGAAGGAGCATTTGTGCTTGTGTTAGCATTATTTCCCCCACACTGAAGTTAGGATGATTCCTCCAACCGGGGTTGTATGTATTAGAATAAGGGTTGTTGCCCCTTGTTGTACCCTACATAATTAATGAGCGGGGTTTGTTGTACATTCTTCATACAGATGAGCGCCCCCACAAGAAACACAACTTGCTTCTCCAGGAGGAGCTTGTTCAATTGCTGCAGCAGCTTGATTTGTATTCAGCGCTATAGCATCGGGACGCTATAGCGTTGGCGATTCAACTCCTTTATCATATTTGTCGAGTAGCCACTGGGGTGAGAGAGCGAAACCTCACTCAATTCATGAACCCCACCACTTTCCTTGTAGAATTTAGCCTTTCAAGTAGGCCATGAAGAGCATTTATGGCAATGCGCTCTATAAGCTCACAAGCTTCATTGTATGAGGAGTTAAGGATCACACCTCCAGATGAGGCATCCAGCATAGACCTTGTAGGTGCCTCTAGTCCATTGTAGAAGGTCTCCATTTGAATTACAATAGGAATTCCATGATGTGGACACTTCCTAAGCAACTCCTTCCACCTTTCCCAAGCCTCATGTAATGATTCACCCTCTTTTTGCTTGAAGGATGTGATGTCATTCCTCATCCTAGCATTCTTGTTTGGTGGGAAATATTTCTCCAGAAACTTCTTTGTCATATCTTCCCAAGTTGTGATAGAATTTGACTCCAAGGAATTCAACCAAGCTTTTGCTCTGTCTTTTAAAGAATAAGGAAACAGTTTCAGCCTGAATGCATCCTCACTCACCCCTGGGATAATGAAATTACTGCACACCTCTAGAAAGTTTCTCAGATGGGCAAAAGGATCTTCTTGAGTGGAACCTCCAAATTGTCCAGTTGTTTGGAGCATTTGAAACATCATAGGCTTGAACTCAAAATGAGTAGCAGATCACAACAGCCTAGTGATACTTGTCTCCATGGACTGTGGATCAAACACAGCATAATCTCTCATTGGCCTGTCTCTGTCATTCACCATTTGATTTGGAGCTTGGTTCAAAAACCTTTCTCTATACCAGTATTCATCATCAGTTTCAGTATGGGTAAAAGGACCTTGCCTTCCACCTCTTTGGCCTCTTCTTCCTATTTGAGAGGGTGTTCTTCCACCCATTGAACCTCTAGCAGTAGGATTAGAGTGCTCAGACATAGTTGGTCTGAGTTGTTGTAGTCTTTGTTGGCGTCTTAGCCTTACGAATCTTCTCCGGTTCAGGATCAAACTCAAAAGTGGGTGGTTCTGATCTGGGCATACGCTATAACGTCAGACGCTATAGCACTTCCTGTAACACACCACAGAAAAATACCAAGGTAAAACCTCCCTAAGGTTGTAATAATTTCTAAACAATAAAAATTAAATGCAATCCCCGGCAACGGCGCCAAAAACTTGTTGTGCGAAAAGTAGTTGTGCAAGTGTACACAATCGCAACAAGTAATATAATGATAAGTAAAATTCGTCTCACACGAGGATTGGTATTAATTTTAGAGTTTAAAAGGAATTACACTTAGAGGAACAAGTAGCAAATAAGTTGAGTAGCAAAGTTCAGTTGAACAAGATTTGATTAAAGTAACAAGTTAGAGAGTAATGTACTATGAGAGAAATAAGTTGGATTGCTTTCACTATGTAAATTCCCGAAACAAGACGCTATAACGTCACACGCTATAGCGTTGCTAAGCTTCTTCACAGAAATATTTTGTGCCTTTCAATCACTAGCGCCAGGGTTTCACTACAAGATGCCTATGTCTAGGTTCTAAATAGGTTCACCCCTGTATAATCAAGATCCCACAGCTCATGCTTTATAAACTATTGCAACTTCTATGTCTAGAGGAAGCAAAAATTGATTAAATGTCTTCAACCAACCTTATCATTTATATTAATCCTTGAGTTCTCTCTATGGTTCATGTCCGAATCCACAGAGGTACTAGTTTTACGTGGCCAAATATAAAACAAGTTTGGAAGAGTTATCACACAAGGATTAAAACACAAAACGTGAGAAATTATATACTGAAGCATTAATGGTTCATTACAAGCTATAGCAACCCAACTCAAGGAGTTTAGCTCATGTTGAGCAACATCAAAATAACACAAATAAAACTACTTGTATTACCGTAGGTGAGAAAGAAATTACAAGTGCAAAAGATACAAGCTTGAAGTCCCCTAATCATCCACGCTAAGATGGCTCATCATCACCTTACACCATGAGAATAAAGTACTGAGAAAAATACAAAAAGAAGAAAGTAAAATAGCAAAAGCTTCAAATGTGTATCAATGGAGAAGAAGAAGTGTCACACTTTCTCTCTCTACCAATACTCTCTCTATCTTCGTTGGGAAGTCTAAGGTATGGGAGAGGAGATCAGCATCTCTAGCATATCTAACATTGGGTACAACTCCTCTTCCAAAAGTCAAGAAAGGTGATGTTTACTTTTTCACCAACTCCACTATTCCTTTACTCATGCAATGACAAGTGTCCACATAAATCCAATAAAATCTGCACATGTCAGCTAGGTACTGTGGACACAATATATGGAACATGGATTAATGAGCTTGGCGCCAAAATTTCACTTTTCCTTTAGATGCTCAACTGCGCTGCCCTCTTGACGTTATAGCGTTAGACGCTATAGCGCTAAACACTGCACTACTTCACAAAATACATCAAAATAATCACAAGGGCACCAAATGTGCCAATTTCATATAGCAAAGCGTTGTTTAGCCTATCCTATCCTAATATTAATAGAAATGCAATAAATACTATACTAATATTACTTGAGAACTTACTTAATTCAATGATTAGAGGTATAAATAACTCATATAAATATGAGTTATCACACCCCCAATCCGCCCATCTTCTTTGGTTTACATATTTGTTCCCATTTAACCCACGCCATATTTTTTGTTTCGCCATCACCACCCCATAAGAAATTCCTTTGCATTTTTTGCATATCCCCTATTACCTTCTTAGGAGCCCTATACATTGAGAACAAATACAATGGAAGAGATGATAATACTGAGTTAATTAAAGCAACCCTACCTCCAATTGATAACTTCATACTTCTCCAATTTGACAACCGTGCTTTGAAAGAGTCTAATACCGGTTTCCAAGTACTTGGCCTCCTTGGATTAGCCCCAACCGGAACACCAAGAAACTTAAAAGGTAGCGTCCCAATGTTGCATGCCAAAAAGGATGAGATTCAATTGATGACCCTATCCTCCACATTCACCCCAATCATGTTGCTTTTGGAGAAATTAACCTTGAGCCCCGAGGCCAATTCAAAGCTTCTAAGAATAGCTTTGACACTCCAAATACTTCTGTCATTCCCATCACACATGAAGATTGTGTCATCAGCAAATTGCAACATAGATATAGATACATCCTCGGACACATTAAAACCCCTTAAGCATCCAGCCTCTTCACCTTTCCTTACTAACCCCGCAAGTCCTTCAGCTGCCAAAAAGAATAAAAACGGGGCCAATGGATCTCCTTGCTTGATCCCCTTTTGAGCAACAAATTCTTCTGTAGGGCTCCCATTGACCAAAAATGATATAGAATTTGAGGAGAAGCATGCCCGCATCCACCTCCTCCACCTAGTGCTGAATCCCGTTCTCCTCATCATGTATTCAAGGTAATTCCAATTAACTGTGTCATATGCCTTTTGGAAGTCCACCTTTAGAATTACACACTGCTTCTTAGATCTCTTTGCCATGTCAATTCCCTCATTAACTACCACCACCCCATCAAGAATGTTTCTGCCCGATATGAATGCATTTTGTGTTTCTGAAATTACCTTCTTTATTACTTTCTTTAGCCTACCAGCTAACACCTTATCCAGCATCTTATACAAACACCCTATTAGTGAGATGGGCCTGTATTCACCAAGATTCTGCGGGTTCTTTACCTTTGTCACACCCAAGATTAAAGAATCAATGTACATCCACCCATGCAAGTATAGAATGGTGTGGTTGCACGACACATTTGCGTTTACAAGTTTGCTAAATAGGCCAAATCCCAACGTATAGTGAAATATGGGAAAATGTGTCTCCCGAAATATGGGAAAATGTGCCTCTCATTTTATCTTGACATGTTACCCCACCCTCTTAGCGGAGGGAGGAGTAGCACCCAAAAGTTGTTCGCATTCTGCGGTCCTATATTATAGGTGCTACCTCTTTTTACGAGTCTTCAATTATCAATAGACCCAACTGTAACACAACATCTTCGAGAGTTATCTACACTCTCCTTTAGGAAGATGAAATGTGTGTTTCATTACTCTAGCGTTCTACCATTGTCGTCACCAATGTTGGGTGCACTCTACAGAACCGAATTTCCCAACATTGATAAGCCCAACTTTTTCCAAGTAGCTAGCATTCATTAGATGTGGTGCCTCGATCCACCTAGTGCTAGGATTGATACGATGCGGGGGTACCCATATCCACACCAAAAAAAATTAATTATTGATAAAATCATCTTGGCTATAAGCCATAGGTTGTCACCGATTATATTCTTCGTTTGTCGTATAATCAAATGATTATCTAGTTGGTTGAAATTCTTGTTGTGTTGGTGTGAAGGAAAAAGAGTGGTGGTGTGTGGGGCGGTGGCTATTCGTTTTCAATAGCAATTAGGGGAGTCGGTTTGGCGAGGGATATTACGCCTTTGTCGTACGAGCTGATGGGCTGGTCTACTTGGCCGAATGTTTTAATCTTCTGCGACACGGGACCCCAAAGTTGTTCTAGGACGCATAGGTATTGCTTGGAGTTAACCCTGAGCCACACATATATTGGTCACTATGCATGATTGTTCCATGTACCGGCTGACCCCTAACACATCTATTTTTTCTTCCCTTCCAAATCTGAATCCATACATGTGCCTTTCACCCTAATTTTCCAGGTGACTACATCGCATGACAACACTAAGTATTGTATTCATATCAATAGACCCAAATGTAACACAACATCTTCGAGAGTTATCTACAATCTCCTTTAGGAAGATGAAATGTGTGTTTCATTACTCTAGCGTTCTACCATTGTCGTCACCAATGTTGGGTGCACTCTACAGGAACCGAATTTCCCAACATTGATAAACCCAACTTTTTCCAAGTAGCTAGCAATCATTAGATGTGGTGCCTCGATTCATAAGTGGTGGCGGCAGTTAATCAAGTATAAAAATTATTGATGATGGAGGAGTAGAGTCACTTACCATTTCAAAGATCTTTTTAGACCTATGAATAAATTAGATTCCAAGCAAAGCCATCAAGGTGGTGCTTAATAGGAATCGATGAAGATGCGGAATTTTTCTAAATGAGAATGGTGGTGAGAAAGATAGACCTCCAAAGTTTGCGTGAATATAGTGTGAAGACTCCGAGTATTTATAAAAAATTAAGAACGCTAATGAAATCATCATCATCATCTTCTTATCCACCTCCATGTCTGCAATTGAGATCTCGATTATGGATTATGCTGATGTCAGCACTATCCTATTCCGCCATTTTCAACAATTCTGATTTGACCAACACTTTCAATAGTGCAGATTTGACTAAAACTTTTAGAGGACTATATTGCATCGACTCATCTAAACCATTTATAGAAAATTCAGAACACGGTTTAGGTCACCACTAATATGTCTGGCAATTAGGAACCCATTTACAAATTCTGTTGATGTTAGTATCATCCTATCCAAACACATTAAACAGTCTAGATTGGACTGACACTTTCAACGGCCTAGACAAGACAAACACTTTAAATGGACCAGATTACACTAACACACACTCAACGTTGACAACCTTAACCAATCTGTTTATTTGAATACTTTAGAGCTCCAAATTAATTGATTTATTGTATTGGCAAACGGGCCTGAGGGACTCTTAGAAGAGATAACAAGCTAAGCTTTTGGGTATGCAAAACGGAAACTAGAGTCGAATTCGCTGTAATTGAATGCGGACAAAAAGCTACTCAACATCTTAATTTTTTTTCTCAAAAATGGTTATTTTCTACCATCATGAGAGCTTTCTAATTAAGTGATTTTTGTATTATTGGAAAAATGGCCTAGAGGAACTCTTAGAAGAGATGAAGATCTAGGATTTTGAATTTGGAATTAGGGAAGCTAGTGTTAAATTCGTTGTGATTGAAGACGAATGACTTACTTAACACTTTTTTTTGCTCACAAATTGTATTTTGACCACATTGAAAGCTTCAAAATTTAATTGTTTTTTGTTTTTCTGAGAAAACGAGCTGGAGGAATTGTTAGAAGTGGTGATGAGCTATGATTTAGAGCTTAGAGTTTGGGAAATTATTGTAAAATTCATTGTGATAGAATGCGGACAAAAGTGCTACTCAACACTTGTTTTATTAAGAAACTGTTTTTGTTACCACCTAGAGAGCTTCCAAATTAACTGAGCTTTTCAGTTTGTAACTAGTGGATAGTGTTAAATTTGTTGTTATTAAATGCGCGAAAAACTACTATTCAACACTTTTTGTGCTCAAAAATTGTTTCACAACATAACACCCCTAGAATTGTTTCGTCAACGATATCATTCATGCAACAACACAACACCCGTTATTGTCTCCTCAAAATCCGAATCAAAATCAATCCAAACAACATTGGTTTGGTTTGGTTTATTTTTTGGAAGTCATGGCCAAACCAACTCACACCGCGAACAACCCTAAAGGAAGCATCAAACTGGTGACAAAAAACATAAATAGCAAAAAATAAACCACCTGCATTACATGAAATTCATCTATTTCTAGTTGTACAAATAAAAATCTTAACTTTTGTATTATTTACTTACATAATAATAAAAAATAAAAAATGCAGGATAGTCTTAATCGGGTTCAAGGTTGGGAGATTACTCAAATTCATCATCGTCACGATTTTGAAAGTCGTAATCGGGCAATGATTGTGACATTTAATAGTTCATTGTAGATGTAGAAACTGATGAATTGTCGAAGCTCGACTGGGATATAATAAGGACTTGCCTTACCCCCTCTTTTTGTTTAGGCATGTCATGTGTATGATCTACTTTTCTATTTTGTAGGAAAAAAAATCCAATGATTACTTGCATGTAGTTTCAATATATCAAACCAAATGACAAAATGAAATATATATAATCAGTAATATCATGGATCAAGGCACATACTGATTTTTGTCGAGAATTACTTGCATTAATCCTTCTAACAGTTAGAGGAGAAGAACAAGCACCACCTGCAGCAATAAAGTAAATTAATAAGTTAAATAATGATCTAAGTGACTTAATAATATATGAAGGTTCTTCAAATGTTATCTTAGATATGTTTAAAATAATACAAACATTGATTAGTTGTTTTGTTTTTGTTTTTAAAGGAATAACATGAACTAACTACCTCAATAGCTTTGGTTTTAGTTCCAACTCTACTGCATATTGTTATTTCTTCTATCTAAACCTCTCAACTGAGAGCCAATTTAATACTTCATCCGTTCCTGATCTTTGGTACTTTTGGCCTCTACTTTTCGTTCCAAAACAATGGTACTTTTAATTAGAGCTGGCAAAAAACGCTACCCGCCCAGATCGGGCCGGCCCACATCGGGCTCGGGCTTTTATAGGGTGGGCCAAAAGGCCCGGGTTAAGATTCGGGCTCAACTTTTGTGGCCCAAGCCCGGCCCTATGCGGGCCACGGGCTTTTCGGGCTAGCCCGTGTTATGCGCAACGTTAATTACAAAATTAATTTTTTTAAAAATAAAATACATGTTCAAGACTTAAAAAAATCAATGTCAATTATGTAATGCCACGGTTAATGTGAATAATTTAAAGTCATTGTTTATTTAGCCATTTAGCTTCATATAACATTATTATATGTTTATGCCTTTTAAGCTTGATGCCACTGTGGTATAGAAAATATATAATTAACAATTTAGAGAAAGATAAAAAGTATTGTAAAAAAAATAAGAAAGATGTAAAGTCGTATAGGTTATGCAAATAGAGAGAATTTGAGCAACAATGGAGATGTAGGAATGTGTTTCACTACAAGAAAAGTCTGATTTAGCCACCAACATTTGCCACGGACTTTATTCCGTCGGTAGTTTGCCACAGACTTGCGACGGATATTAATTCGTCGATCGTTTGCCACTGACTTGCGACGGCAATGTATAAAAACAAGAGGCGTGAAGTTTCCCGCTGGAGTTTGCCACGGACTTAGAAAACGGTCGCAAATTTGCGACGGACTAGCCGTGGCAAGCCCGTCGCAAATGACGTTAACTCAAACCCCAAATACGCGTTCTATTTCTTCTTTCTATTTCTTTCTATTTCTATTTCTTTTTCGCTCGCTCGCTTCCCTCTCCTCTCTGAACTTCCTTCACCGAACCTTCTCCTCCCTCACGTCGCCGGCGCCCTCCAGCAATCCTCCCTCTCGCGTCGCCGGTACGCACAAACACTCTATACGTCGTCTCCCAGATCTCTTAACGAGCTCGCCTCCTCCCTGCACTGCCGTCATCTCCACCACGCACGCCGTCGTCTCAACCACGCACGCCGTCTTCTCCACCATGCACGTCGTTGTCTCTCAACCAGAATCTCTCCGTACATCGTTTCCCTCTTTTCTTTTAGGTTTTAGGTTTTAGATTTTATGGGTTTGGTTCTGTATGGCCTCTACGGCCTTTCCCTCTTTTCTTTTAGGTTTTAGGTTTTAGATTTTATGGATTTGGTTCTGTGCTGGATGGCCTCTGTGTTTTAGGTTTTAGATTTTAGGGGTTTGGAAGCATTGCGTTTTTAAACATTGAGTTTTCAACAGAGAGTGTCAAGCTTGAAGAAACATATGCACACATACACATACACAAGGTCATATCTCTTCTCCAATAATCTAATTTGTAGTATTATCTCTCACTAATTTCATCTAACAACTGTTCATGTATTCACTTTCAGACAAATATTTACTACTCCTGATGGTGGAACCCTTGCTTTGGATTGGCTTACATTACGATGGTAACTATCAATCTATATATAGATTAGTACTAATAATTTGTGTTTTGAAATGGATATATTTGATATGGTAATGGTTCTCGAATTAGAAAGCCTCACACTGACTAGTGTCTGTTCATTTTACAGTTTCTGGTGGTGTTTTCCATGTGGATGATGTTGTCCCTAAAGACGTTTCTACCCCCATTGTCGTGGCCATTCCTGGGTTAAGCAGTGACTCTTCATCTCTTTGTAAGTTATTAATGTCATGCTTCTCTTAACAATACTAGAAGGGAGGGATTCAAGAGACATATCGTTTAACATTTGATGCTCTCACAAGTATTAATGCTAAAAAGGAAAATTGTTTCTGTTAACAAAACTACTTATCAAAATGGATAAATTCTATTAGCCACTATTGTTTTCTTTATTTATTCTTTTGTAAGGATCGGGTCAGATATACTAGATGTTCCCTGGTACCCTTGTAAAGTGTCTATATGACTTCTTTTTGTTGATCAGGAGATTAAATTATATTAAAGTGACCGTTGTGTTTGAGTTTGAGGTTCTCGCCGACGACGACGCTGTCGACCACGCCATAGGGGAGAGATACGAAGAGGAGAGATAGTGTGTTTGAGCTCCATATTTCAGGTAACAACAACACTTATAATATTAGTAATCACAGGGACCAGTAATTAGGATTTGACTGAGGTACATTGAAAAGAAAATGAGAGTTGGGATTGGATTCAATTTTCTAGTAAGGATATTGAGGGTGTGTTCCTTGTAGTTGTATTTGTGGTCTTTTGTTTGAAACACAACTAGATACATTAATATTAGTAATCATAGGGACCAAGGGAATGATAGATGAGCACTTTATCGAGGCTTAAACTGCAATATACACACCAGACAATAGGTATATGGCAACCACCTATTTTTGCAAATATTTTGATTCCTAGGTATAAGACAAATATTTTGCGAAGATGGTGAGATTCTATTGATTGGCTGAAGGCATTATTTATTTTTAACACATTTATGTCTCTCCACAGATGTTGTGTCCATTCCTAAAACAAATGAGAACTTTCGCCTGCTTTATGACACCAAAGGCCGATTCCGTCTCCACTCAGTCAGGGATGATGAGGCAAAGGTACTTCCATTTGATGTTGAGGTCAGTTGAGGTTAAGACACTTTTTTTTGCATTGTAAGGAGTGAAAGAAACTGATTGGCCACTCTTAACTTCAAGCTTCTCTTGAACCACATAACGGGGACATATGTTGTTATTGTTATTACCAATGCTTGCAAGTGTTAATCCACCACCTTTGTCTCTTATGACTGGTAAAATGTAATATTTTACACCTGTTCTTACTTTTTGGCCTGAAATGTCAAGCACTGGTTCAGGTTTTGCATGTTTTAAAAAGTTAGGCCATATCTAAGCAAAGTGGTGGGTTAAGAAAAGGTTATGCACTAACTTGTTGGCCACTTGCAATTTTGGTTACTACCTAAGTGAGAAATCATGAATTGCTGTCATATTTGTTATATTTGTAGTTATATTTGGTTATTGTTAGTTATATTTGTATATTTAAATTGTTGGATACTTGTATTCTTAGTGTTTCTATTGTGTGCTCTGCTATTTCACATGCTTGCTTACTGGCTAAGTGCAAATATAAAGGCATACTATTTTCATTGTTCAAATGGGTCTGCTTTTAAAATTTCGCATTGTTTATTCACAAGATTAGGTCTCATTTAGCATTTGCTTCACTTACTCAAGTTTTGCTTATTGCGGTTGAAAAAATTGTCATCAAGAAAGCGTGGTCGAGGTTGATGATATTCTTGCTGAAGCTTTTCTTAGTGATGAAACCATTTCAGCTGCTGATTTAGAGGTATGTAGGTAACGACTTTATCAACCTAACCTTTTGAACATAGAAAGAATGTAAAATAGAGGAGCATCTCTAGATCCAGTTTGGATAACCACCTTCGTGTACAAAGGACCGATTTCATTGATAACAATCTGTTAAAAGTTTGGACATTCAGTAATTGACTTCAATTATATTTTGAGCTATTGAACTCATGAGAACTAGGCATCTCTGGATTATCTTTCAACAGTGGGAATTGGTCAAGACATTCATCATCATTATTAGTATTATTTTTTATGGTTTTGGGATCATTTTGAGTTGTCCATCTATCCATATATAAGGATTTATATGATTATCTAAAAAAATATATATATAAGGATTTATATGCAACATAATGCAGTTAATCCAAGTGGTGTTACTATGTTTCTTATTAGTTTGTGGGTTGTTTGTAGGAGAAAGTGGCAGACAGTTCTATATCATCAAAACCTCAGTATGTTTCTTTCTGCAATCACTTGCTATTGCCTTTTTTGTGTACACTTTTAAACAATTGATCATGTCATACAATGCAAGCCATGAACCTTGTTCCAAGGTATTGTGTAAACCTGTACCCAAATTTTTGTTTCATGAACCTTGTTTCAAAATAAATAAAACTGCTAATCGCTGGTGTTAGAAATTAAACCATTTTATCATTCTTATGGAAATTGAAATTGTATTCTGTTTTATAAATGCATTTTTTTGGGATGTGCTTGGTTTCCTTTTATGATATCTCAATTAATTTCATCAAAGAAAATACCGGTGGGTGTTAGAAATTAAACCATTCTCAATAGGAATTTGTGAAGCAACCTTGTATTGCATGCCAAAATGGATCATCACAATTTCTATCATTCTTATGGAAATTGAAATTGTATTACATTTTATAAATGCATTTTTTTGGGATGTGCTTGGTTTCCCCTTTGTTTACTTTGGACCATTGAAGAAACGCTTTATGTTATTTCTTTATCTTGTAGGAAGCAAGTGTCATTCCTTTTCTTTGCAGACCGATACTTTGGCGTGCTCTAAAATCTATCGCTAGATTAAGTGAGGGGTATGTTTTTATTGTCGAGATTATGATTTCCATTAGCGAAAATTAGTTTTTCTTTGTTATATATCATTTTCTGCTCATTTAAAGTTTTCATTTTTGTACTTTTATCTCCCACTAAATGTTCAACTTGATAATCACACTCTTGTTTCACTCACTTATATCTTTTAGCTTATCTCAAACAGCAAAGGATATTAGTAGTGGGAGGTGGAGGTGGAGGTGCAAGAGGGTTCTTCGCTATTCACCTTGCATGATTTCTGTGGTTGTCCCGTCACGACTACTTGTGGAAGTCAAAGTGTTGATCGAATGTTAGCGAAAGTGCCGAGCAAGTCGTTGATTATGTTCTTTGAGGTGGTGTTCAATTTTGCTTTGTATCATATTTCCGGACATTAATTCAGATATTTTAATTATTATAGACAATACAATTCGGTTTGATAAATACTTCCTATGCTCTATCTTTTATATATTTTCTCTCTTTGAAATTTGGTAAAAGGAGTTGTATTCTTTGATTTGAATGACTTGCATGTTGTTTGATCTTAATGTGGTTTGATTGAGTGATTAAATGCTTGAAATTGGTTGTTTTGAATGGTCAATGTTGCTGTTAGTAAGTGTTGTTGAGTGAGGATTTACCTCTGATTGAAAGATAACCCAATTTGTGAAGAAGAAGTTCGAGTAGTAGGGAAACTCGCTGCTCCATTTTTTTTTTAATTTTTTTTAAAAATTTGCGACGGATTTGCCACGGATTTGCGACGAAAAAATTGCCACGGATTTGCAACGGAAAAATTTGCCACGGATTTGCGACGGAAAAATTTGCCACGGATTTGCGACGGAAAAATTTGCCACGGAAAAGTCCGTGGCAAACGATTTGCGACGAGCGTTTTTGCCACCATTTTTGGTCCGTGGCAAATCCGTGGCAAATGTTGTTTTGCCACGAAAATTTGTGCATTTGCCACGGGATTGTCCGTGGCAAACTACCGATTTTCTTGTAGTGTTTGCTGGTGTTTTTAGCAAACAATCACTAGTTTTCAATATCGAGACTGTGAGATCAAACTAGAAAATCTCTTTGACAATTGCCATCGAGTTTGTGTTTTTTGAAGTACGTAAGAACAGAGAATGGTAGAAAGAAATAACTTGAGAGCGAAGTAAAAGCAATAAATGCAACAAACGTAAAAGGAAAGTAAAAACTTTGCATTAAATGAAGAAAGAAAAATGGTTCACCAACACGTACAAGGATCTGTTTCACTCGTGTTTCGCTTTGACTTGGAAGTTGAGTTTCCCAGAGTTTTTTGTAGAATGTGGTGACCTTTGTTTCCTATTACAAAGGGGTATTTATACTCCTAGGAACAATCGTGGGGAAAAGGGTAACTGCCTCCTAAAACTACGAGAGAGTAACCGCCCACTATCTTGCTGTTCTGCACTTTCGACTAACCCGTTGTCAACTGCTTGACGAAATGTTGAACCCAACCCTGTCGAAGTGTTGTGTCTTCGCTTGTCGAAGATTCCTTGCTTCATGGCTTTGAGAGCTAAGCTTGTCGAAGATCGCTTGCACTCCTTGCCCTTGTCTGCCTTTCCTGTCGAAATCATGGTGCACTGACTTGAACATTGACCTATGGTCCACAGAACAATATTAAATGTGAAGTCAGCCCCACTTAAAGCTTCATTTAATGTATCGTCGAAATTTTGAGGTAACAGATTGCCCCAAAAATGCTTTTCGATTTTAATAAAGAAAGGAGTTAAGAAAAGGCATTTTTGAATATCGTGCAATGGTCACTTTTACCGCCTTTTGCACTTCAACAAAGGGTCGAAAAGACGATCATCATTACTTGCGCAGTAAAACGAACCGCTTTATTGGCACACGCCGCATAGTTGGTGGGCCATCACGCTCTCCCAAACGCCGCAAACGCGGCGAGTTATGGCTAACGCAAGCAATAATCAATTCACTTCAAACATATATAAACGGCTACAACCCTTTGAATTCCTCTTTCCTCGCTTTGAAACCTTGTGGACGTTCTTCGCGCTTTCCATTCTCTGCGTTTTGCAAAAATTCGAAATCACTAAAGTTTCAAACTTTCGTCTTTTCTCTTTAATCTACACCTGCATTCCACCTTGTATTCACTTTTCCTTACTTATGGCTTCATCATCCGCTCGCTTTACGCAACTCCGGGAGTTCAAAGAGGAACGACGAACCACAAACGCCCAAACCCTCGAGGGTTTTGTTGATGAACGATATCAACGATTTAACGCCTACCCAGGTGGCAAACCTGTGTATTAATCCCTTCTGCTTTGAGATTTATACTCATGCCTAGCTATTTGGGTCCTCTTCCGACATCTTGTTGGAAACTCATCAAGTTTGTGAGATTTTCCCTAGCCATGTTCGCTTCAACCTAGAATCTTTCTTTGAAACCCCTTTTCACTTAGAGTTTCGACTAACCCTTCTAGGTCTTTAGGTCCGCTTCCTAGGCTCGACCAACAAAACTACATAAACGGCTTGACAAAGTAGAAGCTAAAAAGCCAAAGTCCGGAAAAACAGGCATCTTCGACCTCATCCAACTGTCTCAGGTATGGGCCCAAATACGATAGCACCCTACTTTTGGTCGCTATGCGATTCGGGGACTGTACTCACCCATAGCCTTCACACGAAATGTGGCATGTTATCTCCCACTCTGCTAGATGTGGCTGCCATTACTGTGTCCGAAACCCTTAGGAGAGACCTTCGATCCCACACATCCCGACTATTCATACAGCTTTCAAATTCACCAATGCCACCTTTGCCCTTACATTCTTTGAGCACCATAGGCTCGACAATCGAGGAAGTGTCTGTTATGGAACATGTAGCCTTTCTAACTGTGGTGGTTATCTATTTTCCTTCTTCGCACACGCTCCTCCAAGTTTCCAAAACTTACGCCCCCTTGGCATGTCAACTCCATGAACGAGAAGACATCAACCTTGCCAAGTTGATTTCAGGCTCTCTCTACCAGCAACTTGATAATACTGTTATAGAATTGAAAGAGAATGAACCGGCCACCAAATTTTTGGCCTCTCGCCCACTATGGCTGCTGCAATTGTGGCTTTTGGCTACTTTCGAGTCTCGACTAAACTTGTATATCCCAAGTCCGCTCGATTAATCGTGGAGACTAGCGAAGACTGAAGCGGATTCGATTCATGCGCAGCTTTAGGCCTAAGCAAGCAACCCTTCTCGCCAAGAATCCTTTCTCGGTCTACTTCGAAATTTTCTGAACTGTACCACCTTTTCTGATTCAATGGCTCCTTTTCTCCAAAGGTCTTGTGGCCCAGCATGGTTTAAACAACCATTTCCTTCTTCCTCCTGCGATCCTCGTGAGGAAGTTAACCGAATTTGGCAAGCTTACCTCTCTCCTTCTCGTCCTCTCCACTAGGCTCACCCCGCAAAACAAAAATAGTTTGGGAATTACTAGATATTTCCCAAGTTATTTTGCTAGGCGATTTGGCCTTTGTCAATTCGCCTCGCACAAGCAGTGTGCTTTCACAAAGTAGATTTTATGAGTCCAGAATCAGAGGCGCTTATAAACAAGCCTTCGAGAGATTTCACTACAAAGCCTTGAACTTGAACCTCTCTCAGATTCAATCCAAGGTTTTCATGTAATCAAAAATTTCATGAATGGTGGACCGGTTATTACACCAAAATATTTGGGAAGCCATTGATACTTTTTTGGCAACATTGTGAAGAAATTGGTAGCAGCTTTCCCTTCGAACAACATCGGTAAACACTTTTCGACACTCAAAGCTTTTTAAGTCTTAACCACTTATAACTTGGCTTCACTTCCAATTGCTTACCAATGTTTTCGACATTTTCGTAAAAGCCGCGCAACAAAGTTGAAGGTCAAGGTGGGCAAAGCTACCACATCAAAATCTTCTCCCCCTGTTACGAAGGAAGTGGCAGCAAATCCCATTCCAGGCAACACTCCAAAAAAGGTATGGCACTTTCCACTTATCTCAAGTTGTCTGTTGACTATGGCTTTTACTCATGTTGGAAGTTTCCTCCAGGTGACAACCCAAACGGCTAAAACTCTTCAAAAGCCTAAAGCCAAAAAGAAATTGGTTATTCCTTCCAGCTCTGAGGTACTGTATATACGTCGACCTTTCTCTTCGATTTTATCATTCACTTTCTTGTGGCATCACCTGTACCATAACTTGATCTCTTTTGCAGGACACTGAAAGTGATGACAACATTCCTCTCACTCAGAGGTCGAAGAAAAGGGCTTTACCTGAATCTCAAAGGGCAGCTCAAGGCATCACCATCACCGAGCCTTCTGAATCACCTTCTTCTCCTCCAATTAAGAGGCTTAAGGTACATAAGGTAACTTTCCTTTCGACGTCATTTCGTACCTCTTTGATCTTTACCTTCCCAGTTCTAACCTAAATAGTATTACTTCATCAGAAATGTGGTAGTGGACCGCTTCGTCGAGGATCCCGGCGTTGAGTCTTTGATTGAGGTTGCCGAGCGGAAATGTCGGCCCAATGCTTCCTTTCCCTTCTTCGCCTCGTGTATGGATCGACAAGAGGTTTTTCGTGCACTTGCCGACGACCACGGGATTCCTACTTTCAAGAGCTTGTTCCAAATGTGGGAGTAGAAGCGGTTGTCGAAGAGAACGCCCAAGTTCCAGAGCCTAACATTCCGTAAGTCGAAAGACAGAAGCGATGGCTACCTCGTCGAAATTCTCAAGAAAATATGATCGATCAAGAACAAGAGGAGCCTAGAGTGGAGGAGCTGCAGATCAAAGTGCTTACGCCAAAGAGTCATCCAACAATCTTTGTTAGCGATCAAGAATTGGCCGAGCTAAAGAAGACGAATCCTCGCAACCTTGAAGATCATGTTGAGTCTTAAGAGCTCGTCGAGCCGCTTGATTTGCGATTCTTGAACAACTCTCTAAGTTCTATCAATCAGAGACGGCCAAAGCTCGCTTCGCCACAACCAAGACGAAGGTATTAGAAGAAGGGATTTGGTGGCAACCATTGAGAATGACCCATCTGTGTATCTTGAGGTAAAATCCTCATTCACAAGATCACCAAATTGGACCCTCCTCAAAACATCCTTTCATTCTTCATGGAATTCGCCCCATTTTTGAGCAACTTTCTCTAATCACCCAACGGCCGAGCACCTCCAAGCGCAAGGTTCAAGAGAATCAACTCGCTGAAGTGGAGCTCGCTCTCTCAAGGCCGATCAAGACGACATCGAGGCTCTCGAAACCCAAGCAGCCAACGATGATAAAGCAATCGCTGAATGGGATGCAGAAATTGCGCGTATTGACGAAGAGATAAAGACACTTCAACTTAAACTGTCAAACGCTAAGCATCAGAAGGGCCTGATCGTCGACAGAATGAGTGCTGCTTCTTTGTCCACCAAAACCACCAAGGCATTGACAGCTATAGAGCATTTGGAGAAGATTGACAAGCATCAAGCCATTCTCGCCGACCTCGACAAAGAGCTGTACCTTCTCGACACCTCTATCTCTTTGAGCGTTAGCATTATGGAGAGGCATAAGGCCACTTTGTCGAGCTTCTGAGACTGTAATAGTTTAGAATTCTAAAAATGGCTATGTAATTTTGACATTTCTTTACACATTGCCATTTATGAACAATTTTCGTTTATTTATAATTGCTCAATTTTTATCTCAGTTAACGTTGGCTTGTATCGCTTTAAATACTTGCCATTTATTCTAAAGACTCTATTTTCGTCACCTAGCTCTTCGACTTCATAAGCGCCATTCGAAAAGCATTGCAACACGCGAAATGGGCCTTCCCACCCGGTGACCATTTGCCTAAAAACTCTATCTTTTTATCCATAGGTAATAGGACTTTCCACACTAACTCTCCTTCCTCAAAGGTTTTTAACTTAACCTTTTTGTTGTAGGCTTTAGCTACTCTCTCTTCTCATCGAATAAGCATCTCTAAAGCTAACAACCTTTCTTCGTCTAAATCAACTAATTCATCAATCATCATATCCCAATAGTGATCAAAGGGAATTTCACATTGTTTCGAATCCTTGTTGATTGTAAACAAATTTCAACAGTAACACCGCATCATGCCCAAATGTTAACCCGTAAGGAGTAGTGTTTATAGACTCTTTAGGCGACGCTCGACAAGCCCATAACACTTGGTCAAGAGAATCGTGCAACTTTTAGGCTTACGCCCCACGTGCTTTTTGATCAAGTTAATAATGATTTTATTCGCAGCCTCTACTTGACCGCTGGCTTCTTGCGCATAGTATGGCGTCGAAGTCAAGAACTTGAAACCAATTTCAAGCAAACAAAATCTACCATTTTTCGACCGGTAAAAAGCAGCACCTTGGTCCGTAGTAATGGTTTCGTATTCCATATCAGTAAATGATATGGTTTTGAATAAACCTTATCATCGCTTCTTGATCAACGTTGGCTAAAGGTAACGCTCTACCCACTTAGTAAAGTAATCAATTCCTACCAAGATGTACCGTGGCCTTTCGACGACGTTGGTTTTATTTCTCCAATTACATCTAGAGCCCAACCTCTAAATGGCCAAGGTTTCACTATAGAGTGCAATTCATTTGCGGTGTACATGCGGATTCCAAAGATGTTTTTGGCATTCTTGGCAATTTCTTAGCAAATTCTATGCAATCTTTTAAAATGGTTGGCAAGACATTCCTTGTCGAAATAACAACCATTTCATCTTGTGGCCTACTTGATGTGAGCCACATGCTCCATCGTGTGTATCGAATCGCTAAATATGCCTCATTTTCACTAAGACATTTTAATAGTACCCTTCGTGGAGTTTGCTTGTACAATTCGTTTCCAATTAACACGTAGCTTAAAGCTCAGACTTTACTTTTTATTAGTGTTGCCTATAGGATTTTGTAAATACTCGACAATAGGCTTTCGCTAATCATCATCAACCATATTGTCAATAGCAAAAATTTCTGCTAAGTCAACATCGTCGAAAATGTGGCGTTTTTCGACGCGTATTTCATTTGCATTTATTGCCCCCCCAATTTTTGGTGTTGGCAATAGCGTCGAAGGAGTCTTATTATAAAGAGAGTCTTCCGAGATTAGTTTATCTTTTATCTCTATTGACTCTGCTAGGCTTTGCTTTGACACTTTGTAGCCCTGAGGCAATTTGTTAACTCATTTGCCACGTGATTTTCAATTCGTGGTAAATGTTCTAGGTGTACAAATGAAAACCTTTTTAGCAACGTGTTGGCAATGACGAAATATTTAATAAGGTGTTCGTTGATGCATTTGTATTCTTTTGTCAATTGTTTGACAACTAGTTGAGAATCACCTTTTACTTCGACATGGCTTGCCCCCAATTCGAGTAAAATTTTAAGGCCTACTATTAAAGCCTCATACTCAGCTTCATTATTGGAGCAAGAGTCTCGAATTTTAAATTTATACTTCGTTGGAATGTTTTCTGGGGAAATAATTAATATTCCAATGCCCACTCCATTTTTATGGCTTGAGCCGTCGAAGTATAGTTTCCAAGGACGTATGTCTAACGAATGTATTTCATGTTCGACAACAGAGTGGTCCACTATGAAATCAACAACCACTTGTCCTTTGATTGATTTAAGGGTCGATACGTTAAGTTGTACTCTAGCAAAGCCAAAGCCCACTTTCCAATTCGACTATGTAACATTGGTTTTGACAACATATGTTTAATTACATCAAAGTGCGAATAAACATAAACATCTGCTGACTTTATATATTGCTTCAATTTTGTACAAGAGAAATATAAGCAAAGGCATAGTTTTTCTATTGGACTATACCTAGTTTCAAAGATCAATCAAAACCCTACTAAGGTAATAAATGGCTCTTTCGACACCATTATCATCCTCTTGTGCTAACATGCTACCTATTGTGTTATCGGAAAAGTCGCTATATACAATTTTAGCAATTTGTTTCCGATAACAGCAATAAAATTGGTGGTTTGACCAAATAAGACTTGATTGCGTCGAAAGCATCTTGGTGAACCTGTTCCCACTTGAATGCATCTTCTTTCTTCAAATTTCAAGAATGGCGAAAAAGCTTGTGTTTTGCCACTTAGATTTGAAATAAATCTGCGAAGGAAATTGATTTTTCCCAAAGTAGGATCAAGTTCTTTCTTGGTCGAAGGAGCCTTCGTTTCCATAATTGCTTTAGTCTTATTTTGGTTGATCTCAATGCCTTTCTTGTGCACTACAAAACCCAAGAATTCACCCGCACGCATACGTAAAAGCACATTTGGTTGGATTCATTTTCAATCCATATTTCCTCATTCGCTCGAAAGAACGTCGAAGATGGTCTAAATGACCAATTTCGAGGATGACTTGACCACCACATCATCTATGTATACTTGCATAAAATCATCAATAAAATCATGAAACATAGAATTCATTGCTCTTTGATAAGTGGCACCAAAGCATTTTTTAACCCAAAGGGCATTACTACCCATTCATAAACACCCAATGCCCCGGACATCTAAAAGTCAAGCGACACGTCCTCTTCAAAGAATAAAAATTTGATTATACCCCGAGTAGCCATCTAGCATATCGAGATAATCAAATCCCGCCATTGAATCTATTAGCATTTTCGCATGGGCATTGCGTATTCATCCTTAGGCGTTGCATTATTTAGATCCCTAAAGTCTACGCAAACTCTAAGTTTTCCGTTTTCTTCATTCATTATCGAACAATATTAGCTAGCCAATCGACATACCGCGATTCCGATGAATTTGCTTTTGAACAAACCTCTCTATTTCTTCTTTGATCTTAGCCAATATTGGAGGAGCAAATCTTCTTGGTGTTTGCTTTACTTGGTTTTCTTTCCGGTCGAATAGGTATTTGAAGTTCCACCACTTCGACTCGCACTGCATTTCGTTGTACTCCCAAGCAAAGCAATCTTTGAACTCCTGCGAAGTGAAACAACTTGGGTTTTGAAGGCAGCATCGAGGTGTGCACTAATGTATGTTGGCCTTTTGACTAGGCCATCTCCCAAATCCACTTCCTCCACTGGATCTTGAGCTTGCATGCGCTTTGTCGAATCTTTAGGGTCTTTTTCAAAACCTAATGGTTCGTCATTATAAATGCAATCAAGCTTGCCATCTATGACTTCACCATTTTCTTCGAATGAAGTTATGGCTTCGACAGCCATTGTTTGTTGATTTATTTCGGCTTCCAAAGCCGTTTTTACTTTATTTTCGGCCATGTAAGCCGTAATTCTATCCCAAGCATTGGACACTGACATCTAAAAACTTTTTAAGAATCAGTGTCCCATCCTGTTGGAGGTAACACACCCTCAGGATAGACATTTGCACCTTCTATCACCTCTCTTTCCCACACAAAACCATGTGTTGGGTATAGGCGAACAGAGGAAAGCACATTATCTGAAGAAATATATGCTCTAGAAGATGAACATGGCGCAATATTCGCCATTTGTTTTTCGAAATTTTCCTTGGTGACATTATTTACGTCAGCAAGGAAGTAACTTTGGTCTGCTTCAACATATTCCACAAGACCATCTTCCTTCCACATTACCAGCTTCTGGTGTAGGCTTGAAGGGACAGCTCCTACTCCATGTATCCACTCTCTCCCAAGGAGAAGATTATAGCTTGCTTTCGAAGCGATGACAAAGAACATGGTAGTCCTTCTGACAGTTCCTACCACCACTTCAACGGCCCCCAAAGACCGGCCAGATTTACCCTCATAATTAGTCAACACAATATTATGGGGCCTAAGGTCTGTATCATACATCCCTATTATTCTGCAGCAGATTGCTTGAGGCATCGACAACAAAGAGCACCTCCATCGACCAATATTTTATTGACACCCACACCATTAACTTTGGCTTGGACGCATAAAGGCTTCGGATGGTGTTGCATGCTTCCGTCCGCCTTTCGAAAGTGGCCATCGCTTCTTCGACGCAATCGTTGTTCATTACATAATAGCACATTGGCTTGTGATTAGCCATATCTCCAATGAAGTCTTCTTCGACATCGTTTGCATCAGAATCGGCGCCATACTCACAGGCGAGAATGGACACCACGCTGCGGATGACGCCGAAATCGCTTCGAGTCTTCAAGTCCAAGTAACGTCTTCATCCATGTCGAACGAAGCGCTCTTCTTCTTCAATGATGTTAATGGAGGAAAAATTCTCTCCAATGCAGGCCTCTTGGGTTCCTCTATCACAATAGATTTTCCATTAGCCTTATTCCCAACCTTTACCTGATTGGCAGCACCTATGTTTACTTTTCGCTGCTCCTACGCGGCTCTAGAGGTCATATTCTTGGCCGTTTTTGAACCTTCTAGCGTTTTCTCGTCAGAAACAGCAAGTGTTGCCTTCTTCTTCGAGCGCTGATAACGACGCCATTGGGTTTTAGTCATGGGATTCTTCCCTTTATAATTATTCTTGTAATTATACTTTGCGGCCTCACCTGTACGTGGCTTGACCGTTTCAAAGATTCTCGAGCAAAGATTCCTATAGTGTCTACACCCAAAGCATGTATCCACTTTTCGTTGGAGAGATCTGCTCTTGGAATAAATGGCTTAGCAGAGGCGCAAGATAACACGAATTCCTTCTTGATCGACTTTTGCCAAAGAACCGTGGTTTGCTTGTTGAAGCCTTGTTTGAACTTTTGACCTTGTAAGGAAGGTCTCCTCTTTAAAGCTAAAGTTTGGCCTCTTGTCCGCCATTTCCTTTTTAGAGGTTGTCGAACCTCACAAAGATTCGACACTTTTACCGCCTCCTTATCGAACACAAGACTACATCTTGGGCACAACATGACCTCGAGTTTCTCGCTTTGCACTGCTCAGAAGTCTATCAACTCTTCCTCACCGGGGTACGCATTGTACCTTCTCATTATACTCTTCCCGAGTGACATGTTGTACAAAGAACACCCTTTTGCACAACACTTTTGATTTTGTCAATGTAAGGTTTGATAGGCTTTGGAGAATCCACCATTTTTGCATCCACCATATTGATATTCATCTCAATCGGTTCTCGTACATAGCCTCCACTTGATGAAGTGGGTCATTGTCGATTTGCATAGGTGCTTTATTCTTCTTATCCCCAAATTTGAGCCTTCCTTCTTCGATTGCTTTCAACCATGTCCCGAAAAAGAACACAACGGTCATTGTATGTCCCAAAAATTATGAAACTTACAATAACCCTTTTTCTTCCTCTGCTCGAGAGGAGGAACTTTCGAGCCACTTGGCACTATGATTTGGCCATCGGTTACTAATAAATCAAAGATTTCATCGCATTTAGTAACATCAAAAGTGTATGTCTTAGGCACAAATCTATCATTCTTTGGCTCCACGGATTATTCCCATTTGCATGTGCCTTAATAATTTTACAGGCATAGGGAGGACTGTGCTTAAGTTCAGCCACGCCTATCTCCTCGCATTCGACATCACTAAACGCAAAGTCGAATTGCTCATCGACATAGGCTATCTTTTCTTTCTTGTGAAAGCCAACTGAGTTTTCTTTTCTATTGAACTTATTCACTCTAGCCTTTTCCTCTTTAAGCCTTTCAACTTGTCGAACTCTATCGGCTAACTGGGCCATGTCTCTCAAATGAGAGGTATCCAATTTCTTTCTCGATTGAATAATCAAGGCGCTTTGCAGCCCATTTCGACAAGCTCATGCTCAGCACTTGTGTGAAACACCTAGCCTTTAATAGCCTAAACCTATTCAGATAGTCGTCAATGGCTTCAGGCACTTTACGTCGAACACTGGCCAATTCTTTGAGACTAATTTTCGACTGGCCCATTGTTGTGCAAAAAGTAGTTGTGCAAGTGTACACAATCGCAACAAGTAATATAATGATAAGTAAAATTCGCTCCACAGGATTGATATTAATTTTAGAGTTTAAAAAGGAATTACACTTAGAGGAACAAGTAGCAAATAAGTTGAGTAGCAAAGTTCAGTTGAACAAGAGTTGATTAAAGTAACAAGTTAAAGAGTAATGTACTATGAGAGAAATAAGTTGGATTGCTTTCACTATGTAAATTCCCAGAAACAAGACGCTATAATGTCACACGCTATAGCGTTAAGCTACTATTACCAAATATTTTGTGCCTTTCAGGTCACTAGCGCTGTGGTTTCACTACAAGATGCCTATGTCTAGGTTCTAAATAGGTTCACCTGTATAATCAAGATCCCACACTTATGCTTTATAAACTATTGCAACTTCTATGTCTAGAGGAAGCAAAAATTGATTAAATGTCTTCAACCAACCTTATCATTTATATTAATCCTTGAGTTCTCTCTATGGTTCATGTCCGAATCCACAGAGGTACTAGTTTTACGTGGCCAAATATAAAACAAGTTTGGAAGAGTTATCACACAAGGATTAAAACACAAAACGTGAGAAATTATATAATAAGCATTAATGGTTCATTACAAGCTAGAGCAACCCAACTCAAGGAGTTTAGCTCATGTTGAGCAACATCAAAATAACACAAATAAAACTACTTGTATTACCGTAGGTGAGAAAGAAATTACAAGTGCAAAAGATACAAGCTTGAAGTCCCCTAATCATCCACGCTAAGATGGCTCATCATCACCTTACACCATGAGAATAAAGTACAGTAAAAATACAAAAGAAGAAAGTAAAATAGCAAAAGCTTCAAATGTGTATCAATGGAGAAGAAGAAGTGTCACACTTTCTCTCTCTACCAATACTCTCTCTATCTTCGTTGGGAAGTCTAAGGTCCCTCTTGGGGAGATCATCATCTCTAGTATATCTAGCCTTGAGGTACAACTCCCCTTCCAAAGTCAAGAAAGGTGATGTTTACTTTTTCACCAACTCCACTATTCCTTTACTCATGCAATGACAAGTGTCCACACAAATCCAATAAAATCCGCACATGTCAGCTAGGTACTGTGGACACAATATATGGAACATGGATTAATGAGCTTGGCGCCAAAATTTCACTTTTCCTTTAGATGCTCAATCATTTTGCGCTCTTCGACGCTATAGCGTTAGACGCTATAGCGCTAAACACCGCACTACTTCACAAAATACATCAAAATAATCACAAGGGCACCAAATGTGCCAATTTCATAGCAAAGCAAAGTTGTTTAGCCTCTCCTATCCTAATATTAATAGAAATGCAATAAATACTATACTAATATTACTTGAGAACTTACTTGATTTAATGATTAGAGGTATAAATAACTCATATAAATATGAGTTATCACACCCCAAACTTAAACCATTGCTTGTCCCCAAGTAATGACACTTGCAAAGACAAACAGATCGACACTAATTACAACACACATGCTCTCGATCAACACTTCATTTCTAAGCATACTCACTCAAACATTTTCTCAATGGGCTAACAATTGATTCACACTCACACCAACACACCAATGCATTTATTCAACTTCTAAGCTTATTATCGCTCAATAGTGTGTGTGTGATCTCTCGACTCATCTCAATTCCTAGCTAGATTTGGATTTCTCTTTAGCCTTGGAAAGAATGGTCTTCTCGTTGATAAAATCAAGAACTCTTTCAAAACAATGACTAGATTAACATTTTCACACAGGAACGGGGGTTTTCGTGCATGACAAAGGGTTTAACTAGGCACTTCAAGTCTATGGTCGAGTGTTCCTAACTTATTGAATCTAAACGACCACGCTTATAGCTTTTGACGCTATAGCGCTTGAACAAAGATAACAGATTTACTAGCTGTAGTTCCCTCATTACTTGGCTCCTCAGCAATTATTATATATCTTTTTTTTTTTTTTTTTTTTTTTTTTTTTTTTTTTTTTTTTTTACATGAGGCTTTGCCTCTTTCTTTGCCTTGGGGGATGACCTAGCTTTTGCTTTAGGTAACTACTGACTTTACAACATATTTACATTAAACTTTTAAGTCACTGACCACCCTAAGACCTTTGTACCTAACCTTTATATAGCCCAACACCCCCAAACTTTTGCTTCAACAACTCTTCAAGTTTTTATTCAAGCCTTGATCTCACCTTGGTTAACTCAGACTAGCCTAAACCTCAGATAGTCCTTGGCTAGCTAAGTTTCTTCTTAAGCACAGAGATTTACGTGTGAGAGCAATAATAAACAAAGATGTCATCTAAAAGCACGGCTCTCTTACTCACTCACACCATTATCATTACAATCAGCCCAAGGGGAACGCATTCAATGACTATACTTAAAAATGAGGCACTTGAAACAGAACATTTTGAAAAACATTAACAAAAACATTAACAACTTTAGGTCCTCCCCCCACAACAAAAGTGAGCAGTGTCCTCACTGCTCTTTAAAGAACTAGGGAGAGGCCTAAACTTAACACATAAACAAAGCAATGCAAGTCTTAAAACATCTGTGAAGCGCAAGATAGACGCTATAGCGCTTCACAATTTATTTTTGTTCACAAAACATTAAACTTATACAGCAGAAAATTAAATTCACTTCTTAACCAGACCAGACCTGGTTCTTGAGCTAACACGGGATGGCTGAGGAGGCTTTACAGCCTTTTTCTTCTTCTTCTCTTCCTTTTGCTCGCCCTCAGGCGCTATAGCCTCAGACGCTATAGCGCTTCCACCAGGTGCTGCCTTCTCTTTTTCTGCCCTCATCTCTGCTAGCTTGCTAGCAGCCTCCTTCTCCTGCAAAATAAAACACAAATAAAGGAAATGTTAATTAGTAAAACCTTGGGGTGCCTCCCAAGAGCGCTTGTTTTAAGAGTCATCAGCCTGACTTCTTCATTTGATGTTAGGGATCTTGAAGATCAATTGAGGTCTTGTCCCTCATCACAGTGTCACCATGGTATTGTTTTACTCTTTGTCCATTCACCTTGAAAGTGGTGTTGGTTGCTTGATCAAATAAATCCACTGCACCATAGGGATAGACCTTGACTAATTTAAAAGGGCTGCACCACCTTGATTTAAGCTTGCCAGAAACAATTTTAATCTAGAATTGAAAAGGAGCACTTGGCCTCCTTCAATCTCTGCTCAGATCTTCTGGCATGCCACATCTTTGTTTTTTCTTTGTAAATGGTGAACTCTCATAGGCAAAGCATGCCTAATCTCATCAAGTTCATTTAATTGCAGTAGCCTAGCCTTACCTGCCCTATCACAATCAAAGTTGAGCTTTTTTATGGCCCAATGAGCTTTGTGTTGCAACTCAATAGGGAGGTGACATGCTTTCCCAAACACAAGTCTGTATGGAGACATTCCCGAGAGGTGTCTTGAAGGTCGTCCCCAGTAAGCCCATAATGCATCATCCAGATGGATTGACCATCCCTTTCTTCAAGGTCCCACCATTTTTCAAGCATCCTTTTGATTTCTCTATTGGACAATTCAGCTTGCCCATTTGTTTGTGGGTGGTATTAATCTTTCACTACGTGGAAAAACCTTTTTCTTTGTTGATAATTCAGATCTGCAGCACAATTCGCGCTTACCAAGTTATTCACGATATCAAGAAACCATGGAGCAAAGTTGTCTTGACGCTTATAGCGTCTCGACGTTATAGCGCAACCGCTATAGCGTTACATTTTTGCACGAATGACATCACAATTTCTCATCCGGGAAGATTTCTTTTATTTCACCCCGTGATGTACCGCACCTTCCAATCTAGATAAATGGTCAAGAACACAGTTCTCCACCCCCTTTTATCACGAATTTCCTAATCAAATTCTTGGAGGAGGAGAACCCATCTAATTAACCTTGGTTTTGCATCTTTCTTAGAGATCAAGTACTTGATGGCAGAGTGGTCTCAGAAAAACAATAACTTTTGTGCCCACCAAGTACGATCCGAACTTGTCAAATGCAAACACCACAACTAATAGCTCTTTTTCTCGTGATGGTGTAATTTAATTGTGCTTCTACAAGTGTTTTGCTTGCATAATATATAGAATGAAAGATTTTCTCATACCTTTGACCAAGCACGGCTCCCACAAAGATAGTCACTTGCATCACACATCAATTCAAAAGGTTTACTCCAATCGGGAGTGACAATAAAAAGTGCAGATGACTAATGTTGTCTTTAATTTCTCGAAATGCCTCAAGACAGCTTCATCAAAATTGAATGTGATGTCATGTTGAAGGAGTTGACATAGGGGCTTTGAGATCTTTGAGAAGTCCTTAATGAATCTCCTATAGAAACCAGCATGCCCAAGGAAACTTCTTATACCTTTGGCACTTGAAGGTGGTGGCAATTTTTCAATAACTTCAATCTTGGCCTTATCCACCTCTAGGCCCTTCTTGGAGATCCTATGCCCTAGTACAATTCCTTCTTGCACCATGAAGTGACATTTCTCCCAATTAAGCACAAGATTTGTTTCCTCACACCTTATCAATATTTCTTCCAAATTGTCTAAACACTTCTGAAAACTATCCCCAAACACAGAGAAGTCATCCATAAAAACCTCCATAGATTTTTCAATGAAGTCAGAGAATATGGACATCATGCATCTCTGGAAAGTTGCAGGGGCATTACACAGTCCAAAGGGCATTCTCCTAAAAGCAAATGTGCCATAAGGACATGTGAATGTGGTCTTTTGCTGGTCTTCAGGAACTATTGCTATTTGGTTATAGCGAATAGCCATCAAGAAAGCAAGAATAGTCCTTACCAAAGAAGTCCGTCCAACATTTGGTCAATAAAGGGAAGAGGAAAATGGTCTTTCTTTGTGGCCTTGTTCAATTTCCCCGTAGTCCATGCAAATCCTCCAACCTACCAACTGTTCTTGTGGGAATCAACTCATTTTTGTCATTTGTGATTACAAAGTGACACCACCCTTTTTGGGAACACATTGTATGTGGCTAACCCATGCAATCGTCGTAAATAGGATACACAATCCCTGCATCTAACCACTTGAGGATTTCTTTCTTCACCACTTCCTTCATTATGGGATTAAGCCTTCTTTGACCTTCAATGCTATGTTTAGCATTTTCCTCTAACACAATCCTGTGCATGCAGATTGTAGGACTTATCCCATGTATATCAGACATTTGCCAACCTATTGCCTTTTTATGCCTCTTCAGAGTTGTAATGAGCTCCACCTCTTGGTTTTGGTTCAAACTAGCAGAAATGATGACAGGTAGAGTCTCATTGTCCCCCAGATATGCATATTTCAGGTGCTTGGGTAATTCTTTCAACTCTAGATCAGGTGGTTGAACAATAGAAGGAACACTCTTCTTGAGGTTTGAATTTTCTTGCTCTAGTGACTCATATCTCCTAGTCCAAACCTCATTCACAGCTTGCTTGCCTTCTTGAAATTCTTCTTCTTCCAACAATTCATGTTCCTCAGTATTGTTTAGCACCTTTCCCAAGTGGTTGTTAGATTTTTGAAAATGTTTTTGAACCACTTGGTCAAGAGAAACCACAAAGGAACACTCTTCAGTATTGACATCTGGAAGTTTTAATGCATTCAGAACATTGATTTTCACTTCTTGGTCATTAACTCTCATTGTCAATTCTCCTTTTTGAACATCTATGAGTGTCTTCCCCTGTAGCAAGAAGGGTCTACCTAAAATGATAGGTACCTCGCATCCGCTTCAAAATCTAGAATAACAAAGTCAACAGGAAAAACAAATTTATCTACCTTAATTAAAACATCCTCCAAAGATTCCTTCAGGATAGGCAAGTGACCTATCACCTAATCAAGGCTTAGGTATAGGCCCGCAGTTCCTATACCCAATTGTGTGTAAATGGACTTAGGCATTAAGTTAATGCTTGCCCCTAAGTCACATAAAGCACGACTGAATAAAAATTTCCAATGGAAGCAGGTATTGTGAAGCTACCAGGTCCTTTAATTTTCTCGGGAGTTTATTTTGCATCAACATGCCGCATTCCCGATCATTGCCACGCTTTCAAATTCTCCCAACCTTCTTTTCTTTGTCAAAACATCTTTCATGAATTTGGCATAGTTGGGCATTTGTTGTAATGCCTCAACTAGAGGAACATTAATGTGCAATTGTTTTAACACCTCAAGAAATTTATTAAATTGTTTGTCCTCATGTGCCTTTTTAACCTTTGAGGTAAGGGGGAGCAGGATATTCGAGGCACCAATTTAGGTTCAGTGTTCTGTTTGCATTTGATTTATAATACAAGTGCTATAACGTCTGAAAATTCTTTTCATTTCCAAAGAACACTTGACTCTAAATTCTTGGGTGCGAAGTTACCTCTTTACCACTCCCGGTGGTTATTGCTTTCACATGCTCCTTGCACGGTGCATGAGATGAAGATGGTTGAAGAGTAGAAGGAAGTCCACCATTTTGCCTTTGAGTGAGAGCAGATGCAACTGTCCCACTTGATTCTCCGAGTCTTGATTGATGCTTCATGAGTCCGCATTGTTGTTTTACAATCACCGATGAATGACCTTAGCAGAGACTCCATTGAATTGTCCATAGGAGGAGCAGGAGCATTTTGTCTAGGAGGTTGTTGTTGTTGTTGTCTTGGGAATCCAGGGGAATAGCAGGAGCATTTGTGCTTGTGTTAGCATTATTTCCTCCCCACCTAAAGTTAGGATGATTCCTCCAACCGTGGTTGTATGTATTAGAATAAGGGTTGTTGCCCTTGTTGTACCCTACATAATTAATGTATGTGGTTTGTTGTACATTCTTCATACTGCAGATGAGCCCCCACAAGAAACACAACTTGCTTCTCCGGAGGAGCTTGTTCAATTGTCGCAGCAGCTTGATCGCTCAGCGCTTATAGCATCGAGACGCTATAGCGTTAGCGATATTCAACTCCTTTATCATATTTGTCGAGTAGCCACTGGGTGAGAGAGCAGAAACCTCACTCACTTCATGAACCCCACCACTTTCCTTGTAGAATTTAGCCTTTTCAAGAGGCCATGAAGAAGCTGTTTATGGCAATGCGCTCTATAAGCTCACAAGCTTCATTGTATGAGGAGTTAAGGATCACACCTCCGCATGAGGCATCCAAAGATAGACCTTGTAGGTGCCTCTAGTCCGTTGTAGAAGGTCTCCATTTGAATTACTATAGGAATTCCATGATGTGGACATTTCCTAAGCAATTCTTTCCACCTTTCCCAAGCCTCATGCAATGATTCACCTTCTTTTTGCTTGAAGGATGTGATGTCATTTCTCATTCTAGCATTCTTGTTTGGTGGGAAATACTTCTCTAGAAACTTCTTTGTCATATCTTCCCAAGTTGTAATAGAATTTGACTCCAAGGAGTTCAACCAAGCCTTTGCTCTGTCTTTTAAAGAATAAGGAAACAAGCCACTGAATGCATCCTCACTTACCCAGGATAATGAAATTATCGCACACCTCTAGAAAGTTTCTCGGATGGGCAAAAGGATCTTCTTGAGTGGAACCTCCAAATTGTCCAGTTGTTTGGAGCATTTGGAACATCATAGGCTTGAACTCAAAATGAGTAGCATCCACAATGAGCCTAGTGATACTTGTCTCCATGGACTGTGGATCAAACACAGCATAATCTCTCATTGGCCTGTCTCTGTCATTCACCATTTGATTTGGAGCTTGGTTCAAAAACCTTTCTCTATACCAGTATTCATCATCAGTTTCAGTATGGGTAAAAGGACCTTGCCTTCCACCTCTTTGGCCTCTTCTTCCTATTTGAGAGGGTGTTCTTCCACCCATTGAACCTCTAGCAGTAGGATTAGAGTGCTCAGACATAGTTGGTCTGAGTTGTTGTAGTCTTTGTTGGCGTCTTAGCCTTCTGAATCTTCTCCGCTCGGGATCAAACTCAAAAGTGGGTGGTTCGATGCGGGCATACGCTATAACGCCGACGCTATAGCACTTCCTGTAACACACCACAGAAAAATACCAAGGTAAAACCTCCCTAAGGTTGTAATAATTTCTAAACAATAAAAATTAAATGCAATCCCCGGCAACGGCGCCAAAAACTTGTTGTGCGAAAAGTAGTTGTGCAAGTGTACACAATCGCAACAAGTAATATAATGATAAGTAAAATTCGTCTCCACAGGGATTGATATTAATTTTAGAGTTTAAAAAGGAATTACACTTAGAGGAACAAGTAGCAAATAAGTTGAGTAGCAAAGTTCAGTTGAACAAGAGTTGATTAAAGTAACAAGTTAAAGAGTAATGTACTATGAGAGAAATAAGTTGGATTGCTTTCACTATGTAAATTCGTAAACAAGACGCTATAACGTCACACACGCTATAGCGTTAAAGCTATTGCAAATATTTTGTGCCTTTCGGTCACTAGCGCGCTGTGGTTTCACTACAAGATGCCTATGTCTAGGTTCTAAATAGGTTCACCCTCAGTATAATCAAGATCCCACGACTTATGCTTTATAAACTATTGCAACTTCTATGTTCAGAGGAAGCAAAAATTGATTAAATGTCTTCAACCAACCTTATCATTTATATTAATCCTTGAGTTCTCTCTATGGTTCATGTCCGAATCCACAGAGGTACTAGTTTTACGTGGCCAAATATAAAACAAGTTTGGAAGAGTTATCACACAAGGATTAAAACACAAAACGTGAGAAATTATATACGAAGCATTAATGGTTCATTACAAGCTAGAGCAACCCAACTCAAGGAGTTTAGCTCATGTTGAGCAACATCAAAATAACACAAATAAAACTACTTGTATTACCGTAGGTGAGAAAGAAATTACAAGTGCAAAAGATACAAGCTTGAAGTCCCCTAATCATCCACGCTAAGATGGCTCATCATCAGCCTTACACCATGAGAATAAAGTACAGAAAAATACAAAAGAAGAAAGTAAAATAGCAAAAGCTTCAAATGTGTATCAATGGAGAAGAAGAAGTGTCACACTTTCTCTCTCTACCAATACTCTCTCTATCTTCGTTGGGAAGTCTAAGGTCCCTCTTGGGGAGATCATCATCTCTAGTATATCTAGCCTTGAGGTACAACTCCCCTTCCAAAGTCAAGAAAGGTGATGTTTACTTTTTCACCAACTCCACTATTCCTTTACTCATGCAATGACAAGTGTCCACACAAATCCAATAAAATCCGCACATGTCATTTAGTCATTGTGGACACAATATATGGAACATGGATTAATGAGCTTGGCGCCAAAATTTCACTTTTCCTTTAGATGCTCAATCATACGCTTCTTCGACGCTATAGCGTTAGGACGCTATAGCGCTAAACACTGCACTACTTCACAAAATACATCAAAATAATCACAAGGGCACCAAATGTGCCAATTTCATAGCAAAGCAGTGTTTAGCCTCTCCTATCCTAATATTAATAGAAATGCAATAAATACTATACTAATATTACTTGAGAACTTACTTGATTTAATGATTAGAGGTATAAATAACTCATATAAATATGAGTTATCACCCATATAGAACTGCTCATGAAAAGCCTTCTCTAACTGCCCCCATGTGTACATGGAACCAGGGGGTAGAGTGGTAAACCACGTAAAGGCATTCTTAGTTAGAGAGTTTGGAAAATATTTCATTTTCAAACTCTCATTTTGGGCTATGTCCCCTGCCTCAGTCATATACCGGGCAATGTGTTCGACAGTGGACTCATTGGTATCACCCCCAAACTTAGTGAATTTAGGGATTTTCCAACCCCTTGGCAATTCTGCCTGTAGGACATATTCACACAGTGGCGATATGAAATTAGGCCTGTGTAAACCTACATTGAGGCCGTTCTGCGCCATTATGGTTTCTACCAAAGTGGCTATGTTGTCTTGAGCGCAAACGTTATTTCGTTGCACTTGTCGAACAACTTCATCGGCATTTTGGTTTCGATTTACCATAACTACTACTTGAGGACGTGGTTTCCCATCCCTTGTTGTTCGCCCATAACCGCCTGGGCTTCGACAGTAACTGATCTCTGTGGGGTATTAGGCGCATTATTCCCACAATTGGGTAATTGCCTATTGTTTCCTGTAGGAGCCCCAAAGAAATCTGCAATCCTACCCATTTGGTTTGCTAACATTTGGTAACTGGTATTTGTGTTCAATCAAAGGATTAAACACGCATCAATTTGTTGAGTCAGCATATTAACCATATCATGATTGCTCTCGTCTACTTGCTGTCTTAACGCCAACAAGGACGCATTGGTTAATGCAGTAGGATTTCGACCGAGCACGCCCTCAGAAGAGACGTGTGAAGGAGAAAAGGTCGAGACATGTGGCATTCCAAAGAGGCATGCCATATACCCCAAAAGCGGTATGGTGGTAGACTCATGTTCGGAAAGCGTGTCTCCAAACTTTTCCTGTTGCCACATAAGGACTAGAAAGGCGGTCCTATACTTTGTGGCAAGGACATGAACGGTGTCGAACCAAAGATTGGTCATTGACATCGTGGGAACGGTTATTGATGTTCTTTGGGGCCATGGTCCCCGTAACATTTCCAACACCGACATTGGCGAGAATCTCACCGTTGTTCCTTGCACTTGTGATATCACGAGTCGGAACTAGAGGCGTTGTTAGAATTGGTGCGTACCATCCTACCACTCCTCAAGTGCATACAAACACGATACCGATAGAAAAGACACAAAATTAATGGCAAAGGTCCCATGGCGGCGTGCAATTTGTTTCTTTGGTGTTTTTAGCAAACAATCACTAGTTTTCAATATCAAGATCGTGAGATCAAACTAGAAAATCTCTTTGACAATTGCCATCGAGTTTGTGTTTTTGAAAAGCACGTAAGAACAGAGAATGGTAGAAAGAAATAACTTGAGAGCTAAGTAAAAGCAATAAATGCAACAAACGTAAAAGGAAAGTAAAAACTTTGCATTAAATGAAGAAAGAAAAATGGTTCACCAACACATACAAGAGATCTGTTTTACTCGCTTGTTTTGATTTTGTTTGGAAGTTGAGTTTCTACTACAACATTTTGTAGATATGGCAACGCCCCCTTTTCAAAAACTAAAAAAACGTTGTTATACAGCAGTTAAATAGAACGGTTAATTGACCAAAAAAAAGAACGGTTAAGATTATCTAAAAAAAAAATAGAACGGTTCAAAAATCTAAATACATGATCCACCTGTTATTGTTTTTACGCTGTAGCCTGTTCCCATCGCGCTCTTCTCTCGCTCATCTCACTCTGGCTCTTGCTCATCTTCGAGATGCTCTCGCTCATCTCCTTCTCGCTCTGGCTCTCGCTCATCTCCGTCTCGCTCTCACGTCATCAATCGCTCTGCTTCATCACTCTCGTTCATCACTCGCTACGCCATAGAATTTGAGATCTGACTCTTTCACCGTCACTCCGCTCTCGCTTCATCACTCTCGCTCGTTTTGGAGGTACAAATTCTTCTTCAGGTTGAAGGTCGAACAATGAAGTAACTGTAAAGTGAGCACCTCTCTCTTCCCCCTCTCTAGCTTGCATCGAAGTTTTTCTAAGTTGAACCCTAATTTAGCTTGAACATCACACCTTTCTATGTTGATTTCAGTTTTTTAATTTTGATTTTGATTGATTTAGGTTCTTTCCCCCCTTTCTGGAACCCTAATTCTTTTCCCCCTTTCTTGATTTTGATTGATTTAGGTTCAGTTTAATTCAAATCTTGAATAATTTCATAATCGTATTTTTCATAAATTAGTTCAGGTTTAGTGTATGAGAGGAGGCTGTGTCTTCCCCCCTTTCTGGAACCCTAATTCTTTTCCCCCTTTTTTGATTTTGATTGATTTAGGTTCAGTTTTATTCAAATCTTGAATAATTTCATAATCTCGTTTTTCATAAATTAGTTCAGGTTGAGATCAACATTGTGAACAGATACTAATACTATATTCATAGTATTGAAAAGTATGGTGAATATGGTATTGAAAGTACCTGGCTCATTCTAGAGCTGGAACCTCAATTATGCGTTATTGTGAGATTTACAGTTGAGGAGTTGAAGGATGTAAATTCTAAAATTGAGTTGTGCAGAGAAGCTTTGGAAAATAAGAGTTTATGATGTCCCCTTTTGAATGCATGCCATTGCTTAGTGAAATTCTCATTGTGAAATTCAAGAGAGGCTTATGAGTCTTTTGGTTTGTACCTTGCAGGTTTTGGTAAATCTGCTAGTGCAAGTGAAATAGTGAGAAGCTAATTTCTTAGTATATTGTTTGATTTTTCAGTGCATACTTCTTATGAAACCAATGTTCATTTTATACACTTCTACTTATTTCAGGTTGCTTCTGCACTTCATGATAATTGTAGAGCTGTACTTGTTGGAAAACGCACATATGGCAAGGTTTATAAGTTTCATTCATCTTTGCTAAATCTTTTAAACAATGTGTCTACATTGTTTCATCTTTGTACATGTATAAATTACTTGGCTTATCTTGATATATTTGTAAGAGCCTCTTGGCACTATAATGTTCAGTCCTAAGTCATGAAAAGTTTTTATGCTTAACTGGATATATTACTCATACCACTGAAATTAAAAGAATAGAGTTTAAATTTTTCTTGTTTCGTCTTCTTAACCTGTAGGTTTGTGAAATCATGTCGCGCTCTCCGTGCTATGTTTCATTGCCGCTACTGATGCTGTTTTGAAAATGCCAATCGTTTGTGAATGTAGGGTTTTCGAAAAATGCTATATCAATCCTCACCTTTCGATATGGGAAATGTCAGATCTGCTCCTTGTGGTGCATGTGAGCTTGTTTATGGTTTTCGATTCTGTTTTGTAAAATTTTATGTTTGCTGATTTTTCTCTTTTTTGTAATGATGTAGATCTTTAGTCGTCGATCTCCAAAATGAAGAACTCCACAACAAATTACTCAGCACATATGCAGTTGATTCATCATGATGAACATGTAAAGTACCCCAAAATGTTCCTCTGGTTTGAGTTTTATATTACTGTTATACTATGTACATGTTAGTAACGCACAAATGTGCAATTTCAATGATTATTGAGTTTAATAAATATCAATATTGATGATAATTACCTGGTTGCTGTTGAAGTTGTGCTCTATTCTTTTTATCATTATCTTGAGATATTGTTAAGTAATGAATCTGCACTTCCCCTTACTTTCTTAGGTTTATCTACTTACTAATATGGCCTAACCTTGTCTTAACCAACATTATGGCCTGATGATTTTGCAAAGGGGGACTCCGAGTTGAATGTTGATTTAGAGTGTTTCAGTTGATTTCTTAACTTAATATTTGTATTTGATGTCTTTTTGTTTATGGCTTCCTTTATTGTATATGCTATTGAAAGTCTTGTATATGCTATTGAAAGTAGAATGTAGAGTTTGCTAACTTATGAGACATTGTTATAAACCATGCCATATGCTAGTGAATGAATGAACCAAGACATTGTTATAAAGCATGCCATATGCTAGTGAATGAATGAACTGAGATTTTAAAATGTGTGCAGAACCATTTTCTTCATAAACATTGCAGCTGCAGTAGGTGGGAGGGAGTGCTTTCATCAGTTTTTTCAAGCAGCAACATGAGTCATGCACATTCTCATATGGTTTGTTCTTTTCCTCTAGAATACAAAATCAAAATGGACAAAATGTGCGCTTTGAGGCTAAGATTATTCTCATGTGGACAAAATCAAAATGGACAAAATCAAAATCGGAATGAGGATGATCGACAAGCAACATCTTGAATAGAGGCTAAGATTATTATTAGTTTTACTAATATAGTGGTTTTTATCACTAATGTGAGCTTTGAGATTTTTACTTATTCTCTTCCTTGTGTTGATGGGATATATTAGTGTAATTTTTCTTTCAATATTTTGAGAATTTATTGGTCAATGTAATTAATTAATTTTTGGTGTATTGATTTGTGTAATGAATCAAATTTTGTCTTAAATTTGAATATTATATCTAGTTTTTGTTCTCTTGAATATGGATAAAATGTGCATCTAGAAGTGATTAATATTTTTTTTTTTAAAATTTTATTTTCTTTGGCAACGGTTCTAAACTGTTGTATATGAGTGAGATAACGGTTTTTTATTAGACATCGGTCTAAAACCGTTGTCATTAACTGCAACGGTTTTATACCGTTCTCATATAATATTACAAAAACCGTTGTCTTTGTACCCTCAATGGCAACGGTTTTGTGATGGTGTTGCCTTTTCTGGCAAAAAACCGTTGCCTAAAGAAAAGGCAACGCCTGCACATACCACGGTTTCAAAACCGTTGCCTAAAGATACAACAACGGTTTTTTGACTTTTGACAACGCTTTTTAGGCGTTGCTGTTGCCTTAAAATGTTGTAGTGCCCAGAGTTTTTTGTAGAATGTGGTGACTTTTGTTTCCTATTACAAAGGGGTATTTATACTCCTAGGAACAATCGTGGGGAAAAGGGTAACTGCCTCCTAAAACTACGGGAGAGTAACCGCCCACTATCTTGTCATTCGCACTTTCGACTAACCCGTTGTCAATCGCTGACGAAATGTTGAACCCAACCTCGTCGAAGTGTTGTGTCTTCGCTTGTCGAAGATTCTTGCTTCATGGCTTTGGGAGCTAAGCTTGTCGAAGATCGCTTGCACTCCTTGCCCTTGTCCGCTTTCTGTCGAAATCATGGTGCATCGACTTGAACATTGACCTATGGTCCCACGAACAATATTAAATGTGAAGTCACCCCACTTAAAGCTTCATTTAATGTACTGTCGAAATTTTGAGGTAACAGAATGAAATGGAGTTTATGACACTATGTTTGGGATTTAATAACCACAAAAGAGTTATGGGATCCTGACACAAAAATCATGCATAGATAAAAAAAATTGCCAAACCAAATCAAGAAACAGATGCTAATGTTTTGTAGTTTCACATACCCTTATCCAAATGTGATAAATTGTGCAACAATAGTATTCAATTTCAGTGAAAAAATAGGTGGTTTTTCATCATAAACTTAAAAAAATGACAGTAATGCATTATAAGTTTAAGCTTGTTAATCTTAATTTGCGGGCTTGCGGGCTACCCGTGGCCCGGCCGGGCTAGCCCGGGGCGGGCTCGGGCTTTTATGGGTAGGGCTAAAAAGCCCGGATATAAAAACAGACACAAATTTATAGGCCCAAGCCCTATGTTTTTGCAGGCTAGCCCGGCCCGGCCCGGCGGGCTCGGCCCATTTTGCCGGCTCTACTTTTAATATACCAATGTAAAATTTTCCAAAGTTTTCCAAATGTACCCTTTATCTTTATTTAATCTCCAAATAAACTTTAACTGTCCCAATACCTTTTATCTGGAGTCCCAAGACAATGGAGTAGTAACTTCTTTCCATTCCATTTACATTTTCAATACATTTGAACTCTTTCCAACCCCACCCTCCACTTGACCCATTTTATAATTCTTCTCCATTTTTTACTTGAACACAATTTTGAATTTCACTGCAAGTATTTTACGTCAATTTCAATATCTAAACGAATATTGAGAGAAGTAAACCTCCTTTCAATTTGAACCCTAGTCTTTTGAGTTTTGAGAACAAAAAAAAAACACGCAAGTATTTTAAGTATGATGTTATTTCTATCATTTCAGTTCAAACAGATTTACTTAAAGGAAGTCCCTCATTTGGATTAAAAAGTTAAGTTGCAAAAAAGAATGGAAAAGCATAGTGAACCAGTACAAAGAAAATAATACAAAATGGAGTAGAGTTCCAGAAATTCTAAAACCGTTGCTTTTTTTTTCTCTTTATAAGATTAATATCAGCCACCCTTTCTATTTCCAACAATAACAATCATAATTCCACACACAAAAAAAATAGCCATAAATGAGAGTTAATGTTTTTTTTATAAGCAAATGAGAGTTAATGTTATAAAAGGGTACTTTAGTCTTTAGGTAATACAAATTAATTGTTTTTTAATCTGTGTGAAACATGGCAAAAGAACCAAAGATCGTGAACGGAGGAGTAACATTCGAATGTTTGTATGCATGTCAAATTTGTGTGTGCATGTAACATAAGACTTAATCAATTAACCAAAATTAGCCACCTACCGCCTCGGCTTCTTAGGATCTATCTTTTTTCTTCTCGTTGATTATAATTTATCGCACCATTAGTTTGTGCTTGAATTGGCGTAAGTAAGACTAACAAAGAATGCAAGAAGATTTAACTGTTCCTTGTAGATATAGAAACCGATGAATTTTTTAGGCTTGATTGGGATATAGTAAGGACTTTCCTCCTCTTTTTGTTTACGATTGTCATTTGCATGGTCTACTTTTCTGTTCTTTGACAAAAAAAACATCAAATGATTACTTGCAAGTAATTTCAATATATGAAACCAAATGACAAAATGAAATATATATATGATCAATAGTATCATGGATCGAGGCACATGCTGAGTTTTGTCTAGAATTACTTACGTTAATCATTCTAATAGAGGTGAAGAACAAGTACCACCTACAACAATAAAATAAACTAATAAGTTAATAATGAGCTAAATGACTTAATAATATATGAAGGTTCTTCAAAAAGTTGAATATAAAGGGTGATAAATGCTTCTTTTTTTTTATTTAAACAGTAAGCAGACATATTCTACTTAATCATAGATTTACATAGTGGAGATCAGAGTATGATTCTTACAACCGTGCTTGCATATTTAGTTGGAAGCAAAAATCAGTTGGAACTAACATTCATCACCATTAGGCTTATGAACAAATAAAAATTTTCTAGTTGAAAATTAATAAAACAAGACATCATTTACTAATTTCCTATCAGGACCAACCAATCAAAAGATTGATTTCCCATCAACTAAATCCGAAGAAGTGAAACAACAAAGCAAGAGTTAGAATGGGAAAGAAATTGTCTCATGACTCTTAAAGTTCTCAAATCAAACTAGCTAAGAAGTCTATGTCTCTGTCCAAATAAACATATATACATGACAAACAGGCTGAACAAGATTAAGAGGCCATTTGAAGATGGAGTAGACCTACCTGATAGTGACAAACTTGTTGGTGCCATGTTTTGCCCAATAAGTCTTCAAATCATTAGGATTAGAAAAATTATAACCCTCAGCTGCAAGTTTTTCAAAAACTTTCTTAAATGCTCCTATACTCATTTTCCTTCCAGCGATTCTAGCACCATGCCGCTTAGTACTCATAGGCAAAGGATACAATGACTTGGTCATTGTACAGCATGCAGACTGCCATCCACCAGAGCTCCATCTATAACACGGTTGCGGTATCCCGGTGCACAAATAAATAGGATTTGGAATACTAAATATATCCATATCCATCCCATTTATATCAATTTCGGTAGTTTTCTTTGGAACCCTTGGCGCTCGTTGAACCAAAGGATTATTCTCATCTTTCGGCACATGAGAACCCTTCTTTGGTTTCTTTACCTTAGGGGACTTAGGCACCTTAGAGCCCGGCCTCTTCTTACCAGTTCCATTGGCCTTTCTTCCTTTAACAAGTCAGGTGGTTGAATCATTTTCATATGAGGTGGCACCGTGGATGTCTCTGAAATACCGCTTTAACTCGAGTTCCTAGGTATCATATTCATATAGTTCTCCCTTTGACTATTAATCCATGCATCCCCATATAATCCATTTTGTATGTAGCTTGAGGCATTCCAATGTCCCTATGGTGAAATGCACCCACTACAAGAAAATCGCTGATTTGCCACGGACATCTCCGTCGCAAATGCACAAATTTCCGTGGCAAAACAACATTTGCCACGGACAAAAATTGGTGGCAAAACGCTGTCAAAGAAATCGCTTGCCACGGAATTTCGTGGCAAATTTTTCCGTCGCAAACTGCGTGGCAAATTTTTTCCGTCGCAAAGCCGTGGCAAATTTTCGTCGCAAATCCGTGGCAAATTTCATCGCAAATCCGTCGCAAATTTTTAAAAAAAAATTAAAAAAATAAATGGAGCAGTAGTTTCCTACTACTCCAATAGTTTGTTCAACTTAGTTTATCTAAAGCAGTCAATAATCCTCAATAGCACCCATCTTTAACTATACTGAGAAACAATATTTTGGTTGAACTAGTTTAGCTAATTCGAACTGAGAATTCCTTTATTTAAGGGAACACAAATGGTGGGGTCAAAGAAACAATACAGTAAAATTTCAATTTGGTAAGTGAATTTAGCGTATTGATCAGATAGGGTATATACAAATAATGTTACCTATACAACCCTAAACACTATTCAATTAGAAATAATCACCTATTGAACTATAAACTGACAAATAAAAGTACAGACCCGGACTTAGAAATTAGAAAAGCATATGCATCAATTTACTCTTGGGAGGTACCCGGTGGGCCAAATCATCCACACAGTTCACTTAGCATTTCATCTGATCTTCGGCTTTGAGCTTTCTAGATTCACTCCAACAAATTTGTCCAATACGTTCTTAAATGCCTGAACCATACCGAAAAAGAATGGAAAGAAATGAATAAGAAAATGAATATTCTCATTCCATGTAGTGCAATTTCCTCAATTGTTTAACATCTAACAAAATTAGTTTGGTTAGTTTAATTAATACCCTTTACATTTAAATGACAATCTTTTTAACTGAATTACAAAAATCTAGTAAGCCAACTGCATATTCTCTTCCATACATCAAAGGTAAACTAAAGTCTCAATGCACATGCAGGGCAACCAATGCCAGAGACTCATGCACTGAAATAATGATGAGGATAGAGACAATTGAAAAGTGAAAAGATACCCTCATCAAAGTATTTTCAGCAAATCGAAAATTCGATCTTAAGTTATCTCAAAGAAGAATACACTACTGGGCATGCACATCATTAGCAATTAAAACACAAGGAATACATTTTATTATGTAAAGGAAAAAATTAGATGGGTGATCATGATCAACAAACGTTGTTGACTTCCTTTGACCCAACTAAACTAACTAGTGTTACATGGACCACATGGACAAAAGAAAGTAATGTAATTCACAGGTAAACTCCTAAGTCTATCAGACAGTTCATGCCTTCACACACCGGGAGGGTAAATTTGGAAGTAGGAATTACAAAAGATAAAACTAAAGTACAACTTGGCAACTACCTGTTGAGTGAATAACTCCTTCCCTTTTAGAATTGAATCCATTGCTGCAGATTGGTCATCAAATGCAATCGTAGAAAACCTCGTAGAATCTATTCCTCGTAATTAAAAATGTGGCCAAAATAACGGGACGTTATCTTCTTCATAAACAATCGTATGAAACAAACACTTACGAAGATACTACATATTAGAAAGTACCGATCTTCCTCAAGAGTTTGCCCATCCATCTCATCAAATTTCCGAGTAAGAACGTCTGTCCCAACAGTGGTGAAAGTACATGCATGCAGAACAAGAGCCTCTAAAGTTCTTGGGAAGTTATGCTGAAAATAGTAAATAGTCCATCATGCTTAAACTAAAAACATTAATACAACCTAAACAATCAAACAACTAGCTACAATCTAAATAAATAAAAAAGGAAACTAGTAAGTAATTTAAGATGAAGAAGTAGCAAAGAGTCCCAAAGATCATCAATAGTAAGAAAAATTAAGGAAAGCACATAAATAACATTGGAAATAGAAGCATCAAGAATAGAATTTTCAGTTTTCACCAATATGGTTCATAGAGTATACCTGGTAAGATCACGTGGACCAACAGCATTGGTAAAAATTCATGTTCTAGTAAAGTTAAGCGTGATCGATCGATTGGGGCAATAAGGACACCAAGCAATACAAATAAAAACTAATAATAAAACCAGCCATCGTGGCTCTTCCATAACAATTTTTCGATGATTTTATTGACGCGCGCAAAATGGTGATCATGGCTCCTCCATGACATGACGATTCATAACTAATAAATTTCACAAAACATTCAATCATATTTCATTATGCCGCACATCATAAATTTACTTTTTCAAGCATGTTTACATTATGGCAAGATGGTGAAACGTGATTGGCCATGTAAATGTAAAACACCGCCTGTCATTGTATTGTTATTAAACTCGGCATTTATACCTTTTCATATATGTGTGTGCAAAAAACCTCGTAGTGATTACTTGAACAATTGGTTAAGTAAAACACTTAGATTTAAGTCGTCACTTTCTTATAACAAACCAAAGAGCAAAAACACCGATCCACCACAGCAGAATAAATAAAATCAACGAACATGCAAGGGTCCCAAACACCACAAAATGTTTGAACTAAAACAGAAGAAACAAATAATGCCTCATGTTATTGAACGAATAGGAAAATTTACATTTTCAATTTTCTCGAGCATCGCCTAGTTTCGTAATTCGATGCCTCCTCCGCGCAAAGCAAGGCTAGTGCTTGAAGTTTTGGTCAATTCTGGATTGTCTCGGACCGAGAATAACCCGAGCAATAAGAAACACCAAAGATTGGAAGCAATGAAAATAAAGACAAAACAAAAGAAAAGACTCGTAAAAACAAATCGGTCAGAAAAAAGTCTATTCTCCAAAATAAACTAGTGATAGCCAATTGAAAGCTCTATAAGAAAAACAATTTAAATATGGAGAAAATGTATATCAAGTTCACACCATCAAAGTTCGCCCAGTTCTAATTAAATACATAAAAAGTAACTCACAATAGTGTTTCAAGAGATGCACAAGTGTAGACACATTTGAAGAGGGTGGGCAAAGACTTTTATCTTTTTCATTGTACAAACAGGAGGAATTTGATAGTTAGAAATTGGGATATGTTTTGTTCTTTAAATAAACAGGCTAATCCAGATTGTCCGGCAAAGAATACTTAGGAAAAACATATAAAATGCAATCAGATAACTAAGAAACCGGATAAATGAGCATCATCAGCAGCAATTCAGCATACAATATAAGATTCATGCTAAAATAAAATCAAGAAAACAAATTATACTATATGTACACAGAACAATGTTCAGACCTGTCTTTCGTAATTTGTTTGAGCTGCACGCCATTCCCCACTTAACAACAACAACAACAACAACATCAAACCAATCCAAACAAATTTATAATTCAAACATTGGAAATCAGAAAACACACACACACACAAACACTAAATCATCATTAGACACTAATCCATCTGGTTTAATTCTGCCAAAATTCTTAAATTCCTGGTCAATCTCGTCCTCGGTGACGTCAGCAGACAAGTTTCTCACATAAACTGAGGTTATTTCTCCTGGAACAATAATAGAACAGAAATCAACTTGATGATTTAGGACTATAACCTGAGACAATAACAAGTTCAAATCTTAAATGATGATGATCATGCAACACGGTTACGGAAATACAGTTTCCAGAGTGGCGGAACAAAGCACCCAATTTATCAACAAGAATACTAGAATTTCCTTTCTAAGACTCCTATGGAACAAAAAGATTATGCCCAACAACTTCTCGATGTCTCTCGACTTGGAAAATTCTTGCCTAAAAATATTCAACAAATAGGACGGTTGTATAGAAAAGTAAAAGAACGTACACACTTTAAGTAACAAATTTAGCAATCAATAACTAGCCTACAAGGATGATCGGATGAACGAATGATTGAAAAATTCCCACATATCACCAACATAAACATAAGCCCTAAGAAATATACAAACACCAAATATGCCAATAAAACTTCATTTCGGAAACTTAATTATACCTTCTTCCAATTCAGTAGCCTTCCTCACGCTTCTCAAAGACCGGATTCGTAAACATATGCAGTCTTTGAGCTATATCTTTGAACAATGCAGTGTGCTACATGATTCATCTCTCAAGGAGGAGCACTTTTAAAAGATCGTTGTTGAACGTGTTGTGGAGCATGTTGTTGAGCGTGTTGTGGAGCATGTTGTGGAGTTGCCGACACTAGTGGATCGGCCTTTGGAGACTCGTGAATCGCAAATTCATTGTAACAATTAAATTCGCATAAAACGCCACAAAAGGGAAATTTGTTTCCACTTTCTCCAAAGTTGGAGTCCAACGTACATCAAAAGGAAATAAGTTAAACAGTTTTCCAATATTTAATGCCTCAAAGTTTATGATACATAGCTAAAACAAAAGGAGGTTCCAAAGAATAAATTTTGACAAAAAGAAAACCATATTTCCTAAGGACCGTGAATGCAGTTAAAAGAACACCAGTAGCTTTCATTAAATCTAGTAAATTATAACAATAAATACTACAAAGATATCACATATTGACCAGCTAATTTTGCAGGTAACAAAGGGGGAAAAAAACTCTTTTGACTATTATTGCTAACATCTCAAAGGACCAGAATGTAAAGTATGCAAGGAAGAAAAACAACCTTAAAACCTGGAAGTTAAGGTACGTGATCAAAACTCTCAAGCCGGAGCGAAGCAACCCTTTATCTCGCAAAGCATGAGAAAATGTTAGAAAACAAGTTTTCTTAATTTCAAATCTCAAGTCTCCTTTAAGACTTCATGTTACAAAAACTAGAAGCAGAAAGAGAAATTACAAAAGCTGAAAAACCATAAATTACCCAAAATCAAGAGATCTGTATATCAGATAAATGTCAGATAAATGTCGACCATTACGAATCGCGTAGATGCACAACGGTTCCCAGATTCGCTTCTGATTCGCGTGGGTTCTTCTTCACCGGCTCTGCGTGGGTTTCTATTTTCTAAAGAGGAAATCGATCAAGAAAGAAAGGAAGGAAACGGAAAGGAAGAAGGAGAATCAAGGTTTCGTGGTAGAATTCGCGTGGGTTTTCTGTTGTTGAAGATGAAGAAGAAAGCTAAGAGGAAGAAGATGAAGAATAAGGAAGCTATGGGTTTCTGATTCGCGAGACAAAGGAAGCGTGAGCGACTGAAGCGTGTGTGGCTGAAGAGGACGAAGAAGAACGGAGGAGGAGGTCGAGAGAAAGGAGAGAAAGGAGGAGGACGAAGGTGGAGAGAGAAAGGAGAACGTGCGTCGCGAGAGAAAGGAGAACGGAGGAGGAGGTCGTGGGTGGGAGAGTGAGGTATGCGTATTGTTTGAGAGAATCGTGGGTTTTAATTTGGGATTTAATATTTGCCACGGGCTTGCGACCAAATGTCCGTGGCAAATTAGCGACCAACATAATTTCCGTGGCAAATTAGCGACAATTATCATTTCCGTGGCAAATTTGAGCGGGATTTTGAGCGCGCTTCTCCGTAAATGCCTTTTCGTCGAACTGCGTGGCAAATTTGCGACGACTACTCTTCCGTGGCAAAGTTTGGTGGCAATGCAAGCTTATTCTTGTAGTGACCATTATTAGTAGTAGATGAAACCACAACATTTCTCCTCCAAGCATAGGCTTTTGGGCATGGATGACATCAATTGCAACACCGGATGGCTCTCAAAGGATGTAGCAGAGTTCATAATAACCCCAATTACCTATGTTAAGACCATTATCACCATCCATTACAACTACAAATGATGAAGAAAATTGAGGGAAACAATGTACACTATCTTAAATATCCTCACAAATTAACCATGTCCACTTTGATTTCCTGTTAGGGTTCTTGGCTTCTACAAAACGAGAATGAAGAGAGCCATAAATGCTTCTATTTTACAAGAAAATTGAAAAATTATTAATAAAAATGCGTCAAAGTTCACCAACCAATAAGGACCATGTGATGATTTGATTCACAGGGCAGGGTACAAAAGGACCATTTTCAAAGTGCAATATTAATGTAAACTTTACTATATGTAGTTTGTGAATTAGTGGAAGATGTTAAGAAGTAAAGTAGTGAAATACGTGAAGTAGAGATTGATAGAAAGAAAAAGAGATAAGTGTGTTTTGTTTGTATATTTTTTTATAAGCTAATAAAACTGTCACACCAGTGTTATATCATATTACTAACCACATTTGGTATTTACTCTACATTGAATATTTGTCAACTTCCACTTTAAACTTATCTTCAAAATTTCTGTAATGTGTATCAACATACAATAAAAATAATGATTATTCTTTTAATGAGCAAGAATCATAATCAACTCCCAATGTATAAACTAAGGAGGAATAACAACCCATTAAAAATTACAGAGTAAATAGACACTGAGTGTAGAAAAGAGATATTATAACAATAAGAAGAAGAAGTCGGAATCCGAGAGGGAGAAGGGAAAAGAGTTCAGGGAGAAGAAATATAACGACTGATTAGTTTCATTTCCTCTTTCTACACCTACATTATGAAACTAGGAAGTGTGAGGAACTTGCAACTAGGAAGGATGAACAAATAAAATGCTGGAAATTCCATGTAAGGTGAATACACACGACAGTAGCATGAGGAAATCACATGGAGTGGGAACAACATGTCCCAATGAAAATGAACATCCTAATGCAGACTAAAATTTTGGAGTGAAATTGGTGAGTTAAAAGGTAAGGAGGATGCAACGTAGGAGAGTAAATTGTGAATTGAAAGGAGATCAAAAATTGTTTCAACAAGGAAGTGATTAAGGAACATATAAGTTGAAGATATACTCATTGATTGACTCTTTATTGCGCATAAATTATATCGTTGAGGATTAAAACACTATACAAAATTGCCGAACTGTATTTTCGATGGCGCTTTTGTTTTTGTGTTTTATGATTTGGATATGTTTGTTGTGCTATAACTTTGCACCAACTGTAGAATGACAAAAGGTTTTAAATTCTTAGCAAAAGCTTATACGAACAACACGAAAAACTAACCGATCGACGGTGAGTAGATGCGGATCCAAATTAGGATTTGAGTGTGTTGTTGTTGTGTGGGTTTTGAGGAATCCAAGTTGTACTTTTAGAAGCAAATATTAGAAACAAAACACACAAATTGTCGTCGTTATCTATTGGGAAAACAAAGAAGGGTTTTTGTGCTACCCAAACTGGAGTGAGATACAATAAGGCTAATAAAATTAACATTCAAATTCAGAATAATTAATTCCTAATATGAGCAACCAATTGCTACGAACCTTTGATGAAAAAATAGTGATGCAATAGGAGATGACAAGTCGCCGGTTTCAAACAAATTCCCATTCCAAGAAAGAAAGGGAGAACAAACACTGTTGTTGAAATCAAGAACTGAACCAGACAACATGTTTCCACTAACATCAAACACAGTCATACAAGGAACAAGAAAATCTGAGCTAAATTGACCATCTTCAAGTTAACACAAGCACCCCAATTACTTAGAAAACTTCCTTCCAAATTCACCATAGGAGCCCACCAAATTCTCAGCTTTGGAAGAGAAACAACTTCCTCATGCATTCCACCTTCAAAAAATAATTCAACTAGAATAACCTCTTCCAACAAATTAGAATACAAAAAAAGTGTCCTCAACAAACCACAATTACCTAAACTCCTCGAAATCCCTTGAACCTTAGAATTTCCAGAAAAATCCAAATGCTCAACCTTCCCACAATTCTTACCAATCTCTTCAGGAATAACACCACTGAGTTGATTAAATGATAAATACATCCATCTAAACTTCCCAACAAAAACAGGAACAGAACCATTCAAACCATTAGCAGCTAAATTCAAAAACTTCCAAATTCTCAAAACCAGATCAAACACTAGGTACCTCCACAACAATTTTAATAAAACACCAAATTCAAAACCCTCAATTTTTCAAACCTTGAAATAAAATTGAAGATAACCACTAATCAAATTACCCTCTAATCAATTACCTCTAGGATCTCCATGCTCCAAATCTCTTCAGAATTGGACCTCTAACCCGTTGAAAGGAAGTGACAAAACCCTAAGTTTCGTTAGTTCATTGATCAACGACGGAAACTTTCCGCTTCTCCGAACACCAAATCCATAAAGCGGAAACATCGAGAAATTGAATCACAAGGCCGAAAATACATCATTAAACCCCTGCAAATATCACCAAAATAGTGGAAAAAAAAGCGTATTTGATAAGTGAACTAAAATTTGAAGCGTAAGAAAGGCTTAAATATCGTTAACCCTCGCAAATATCACCATAATCCATTTACCCCTGTAAAAAAAAAATCAAAATGCCCCTTGCAAATATAAACCGTTTACGGTTACCCTCTGCTGTTAGATTATGTTGACAGCGTTAATTAAGTGTATAATGGGTATAAACTGTTTACGGTTACCCCCTGCAAAAATATAAATCATTTACGGTTACCCCCTACAAAAATATAAATCATTTATGGTTACCCCACTATAGGGGATAACTAGAAACACTTATTATTTGCAAGGGGCATTTTGAAACTTTTTTTTTACTGGGGGTAAATGGATTATGGTGATATTTGCAGGGGGATAAATGATATTTAAGCCCAGAAGAAATAGTTGAAAAATAAACACAGATCTTGAAATAATGTGTATGTGCATCACAAAAATCACAATCACAAAAAAAAAATATTCATTATTAAGGCAAACAAGATAATGAACTATGGAGAAATTTCCCCGATATGGGAGAAAACATAAACCAAAAGCAAAGGAACTCAAATCGAAAAATAAAACTAATAAAATAATACAAAGAACCTCAAAGGAGAAGAATTTATGGAGGATACCATGTTTGCTCTTATACCATGTTGAAAAACATGGCATCCATAGAAATTAGAGAGAAAAGCTTTAAAGGTCTATTATATTGAAAGTGCTAAAAACTTACAAATCGAAGCGATCATTACAAATTGGTATAGCATCTACCTTAAATTCTAATTAACTAATGGACCTTACTATATAGTATAAATAGATTTGCTGTTGACAATAAAAGTAGAATACACATCATGAGCTAGAAAATCTTAATCACCGTAAAAGACATGAAACTATGTGGTAAATACAGATAAATGAATGAAAGTATAATGGGAGTTTAGGCCCACGAGCATAATTATAAAACCTTATTGTGAGGAAATAACCATCAAAATGGTGGGTTTGATAAGACATAGAATATGGATCAAAAGGTTGAATAAAAAGACAAGAAATCATTCATACCTCAACATAAGGAAATATAAATTGTCGTGCCGATGTTTTCAAATTGGGACAAAACCTGCAAATTGTAATACAAGTTAATAGAAGTAGTAACAACGATCGATTACTTCTGAAAAATAAAATCTATTAATTCAAAATCAACTGTTGATTTTCTTTTATTACATTATTTTATGTTGATTTTCTTACCCATATTTAATCAAGAAAATCACGATCGTTGGATATTTATGTTGGACACCATCAAAGCGTAATAAAGAGAGCTAAGCACAACAAAAGAGGCGAGAAATATACAACAACTTTGACGCTTTTTCTTTTGATCAAGCTTTCAATGATGGTCAAAATTCCGATATTAGTGTCTCACACCATGGATCCAGTGGAGACAAAACAATATATGACTAAACATGAGGGAAAAAAAGTCGATCAAAATAGATTATATACCAAAAACAACAAAATGAATCACCTGGTTTCAGCAATATATGTAGAATTGATATGAGTAGAATGATGTTGTGGTTGATTTACGAAACCCTAACAGATCTATTAGGGATTTGAGAGATTGGTATTTAAAATTTATTTTTCAAAAGAGTATCAAGCGGAAAAGTTCCCGTAACCACAAATCATGCATTGTTCATCAATCACAAATGAGTTTGTATATGTTTACCTGTTGAAGCGTCGAGGAGACAAATCACCAACACCACAAACGCAGTGTCTCTTTTCAGTCCACGTGAACGATTTCCTCTGAATGGCGTCGGTGTTAGTTGATGGCTATAGTAAGAAGGAGGTACAACAAACTAGACTTTCTAGGGTTTTCTTTGAGAAGGTGCAATATATCACATATATAATGCTCCTTTCTATCAGTTGTTGTCTTAGTGGGCCTTGTACACAACAAGCCCAATTCCCTCTCTATTTAATTAAATCTTTAATTAATTAAATAATTATTTTCTGATTTAACCATTCTATCGTTAGATCCTATAGGCTTCCAATTAATTGGCAATAATATAAAATTTTAAAATAATATTAAATACTAAATATGATAAACAATGAGAAGCATCTAGCAATACATCATTGTCACCCAATTAATGAGAAATCAGTGATCCGGTTTTAACCTTACCGTGACCATAATTTCCGTGTCGTAATTGTCCATTCATCCAAATGCCTTAATTGATCACAAAGCATATTAGTGTCATCCTTGTTATGTTCAATTATTTATTTCTCGATCCCCGAGTAGACGCGTAAATGAAATTGAACGCAATATCACACATATTGGTCCATTCTAGCATGGCCATGCCCATGCATTTCCTCGGTCTCACTCTACCGAGAAGCCAAAGACATAACTCTTGTTATATAGGAGGGACGAATCCTATCTACATCACCCACACCCCTCCACATGGTTCATTTTAGGCCCAATAACCTCCTTTTTGATTGTCCTGTTACGGACAACGTTTGATGACTTTAAATTCTACAAATTCACATGTAGGAATCTTAGTGACTTCAAGTCGAAAGACTACTCACAATGGTCGCGTGAGAGTAGCTAATGACACTTACATAACAATTATGTAGCATTCTCATCATGGGTCAATCCAAATTCTAATACTTATAATTGTGTTTTTATTTTATATCTCCATATCCATGACCCGTGAGATGTGGTCATCAATCATCCACACAATAGTCTTTATGCATTATTGTTGTCCTTGTTAACAATAATACTTTGACTACGGATACTTTAAGAATATCATTCTTATTGTTCAGGGAGTCTCACGATCAAATCACATTTGATGTTCCATTAACCAAACTAGGTATTCTATAATAAATGATGCCTTATACATCAACAAGATTGGCCAGTAGGGCTTACACTAACCAGATTGTGTATACAAGCATATGTTATACATATCTTACATATAATTAAGCTATTGATTGATAGATCGGGAAAAAAAAAACTTCTCGCAAATGCTATGAATGTAATATGATGATGATATAGAGAAAGGGAAACCTCTTCCAGTTTTTGAAAAACACACCTATGAAGTATTCTCAAAGTGATGAACATAGGGATGACAAAAATATCCGGACCCGTGGGCAAAACCTGTGATGGGTACAGGGTGGGTACGTAGTCAATTGGGTACCCACAGGTTGAATAAACGAATAGTCAAACTACCCGTCAATAAACGGGGCGGGTCCGGGTAGCGAGGTACCCATACCCGTAACAACTATACTTAAATACCCCTCATTCATAAATGTTTAGTGCAATAATTAGCTTGCTGGAAAAGCATTTTCAATAAGCAGAAGGGTATATAGGAGAATAAAAACTTTTCACGGACTCAAAAATGAAACAAATAAAGTAGAAAAATGTGACAATATGTCAACATTTAAACTAGATTGGCAATTGATAAAAGAAGATACGAAAATATATGGTAAAATTTATTGTAGAGAGGATGGCATAAATTTTGTATCCAAAACCAGATAGTACAAATAGGTTTGCTATTGACAATAAAAATAGAATACGCAACATGAGCTGGAGAACTTAATCACTATAAAAGAAATGAGAGTAATTTGAAAATAGAGAGAAGTGATTAAAAAAATTTAAAGGAAGTTAGGGACACAAAAAAAAAACCTATTGTAAGGAAATATCTATAAAAATAAAAAGCTTCAATTTGGCATAGAAAATGGATCAAGAGGAGGAAATCAAGACGAGAAATCATACCTCATCCAATGGCACAACAAGGTGTAGTGCAGGTGTTCAAATCCAAAATGAGTAGTAAAAACAATTAATTACTACCAAAAAGATAAAATCTACTAATTTATTTTGACAAGAAAATCGACTAATTTAAAATCAACTATAAAGGTAAATATAAATATGGAAGTAATATATGCATAATTTTTATAATTATTACCTTCTTTTATTTGTATTTTTTATCCATATTTAATCAAGGAAATTGCTATCATTGTAGATTTATGTAGCACACTATCAAAAGAAATTATAAAGCAAAATACAATAGAAAAGGCATAGAAATATAAGATAACATTGAGGATTTCCATTTGATTAAGCTTGCAACGATAAAAAGGTGTAGAAATATAATATGGATTCTATACATGAAAGAACTTGATAAATCACCTTTGATTAGCTATATATAAAGTATTGATATCAGTAGAATGAAGTTGTGGTTTATGTACCAAACTATAACATGTCATCATATATGCGATTAAACCATACAAGCATATGTGATAAGATATCTTACATATAATTAAGCGATAGATAGATAGATAGATACATTGCAAACTCGGCAAATGCAATACAACGATGATAGAGAAAGGGAAACCGAATCATTCAACTTTCGGAAAACGACGCCGATGGTTGCTAGTATTCTCAAAGTGAAGAAAACGATCACATATTTATATGGAATGCACTAGAGGAAGGACTTATGTTAGGTTCAGTTTTCACGTTATTTAATTTTTTTTTTAAACAAAAGAAAGGGAAATGGAGCCTCGTTAAAACCTTTTGATGCAAAACCCTCCTTAGGAAAAAGCACCAGGAAGGAAAGAGTACTCCCCCTAAATTTTATTGATAAAAAAGAGAAAAAGTACAGGAAACATAAGGGGACTAGACCAAAACTCATGAGCATAAACATCAAGATAACTGTACAAAATAAAAGCAATCCTATCATGGTGTGCAAAAACATTACTATAACGACTCTCATCCCAACTAGGTCGGCACCATAGCCGCTAACAATCATCTACAGCACACCAAAAAAAGGAGGCCAAAGGCGAATCCAGTCCATCTAGGTCGTAAATTTAAAAAAAGAATGACAGGCCGTAAACACCAATAACACCTGAAAACGTGAGTCACTGTTCACAGTACCAGACCTACAGAACTACAGCTGCTCTATAGTCGCAGACGTAGGCAAAGATTTGTCGAACTGCGTGAACAATATCGTGTCTCCTTTTCAATGCTTAGTCTCTATTCTAATCACTTTAACATGGTATCTAGAGCCTACGGTCACAGAGGTCGCCAAAGTCCTCAAAACCCTAGCCGTCACGTCACCAAAAAAAAAAAAACCTAGTTGTCTTGTCTAAAGTTCAGATTAGACGACCCTAGGAGCTTTGAAAACCACACCATCGGGAGCGCCACCCCAAGATCGGCCTACCACCAAGCGCCGCCTCCAAAGCCTCCGTCCACTACATCCACGCTGCGTTTGATCGGCCAAGATACCGCGCGCCGTGGCGTGAGGTCCACGCGCCACCCTTCACAACTCCGTTTCACGCGCCGCGGCACCATTCTACTCGAATTCGAGATCTTCCTGCTCGATGGTTTTTGGTCGTTAGTGCGGCGTTTCGTGTTTTTTTCGCTATTTTACATTTTCGTGAATAGTGTTAGCCCTTTTTGGTATTGTTTCGGTTTTTTTTCCGTAGGTCTAGCATCGTGAGCAAGTGGACTCACGTTTTGTGTGTTATTGGTGTTACTACTACTGTCATTCTTTTTTTTTTAAATTTATTATTGTTCTTGGTTATCTCATCATCATCAAAAATGAGTTCGTCTTCAGAAAAGGACAAGTCTGGATCCTCGAGTAAGAATCTTGTGTCTTATGTTTTCTCCCGTAATCCCTCTATAACAACAGAGAAACTCAATGGTGATAATTATTTGAATTGGTCGGCTTCCGTTAAAATGTGGTTTTTGGGACAAAGGCATTCAGATCACCTTACTAAGAATTCTTCAGACATTGAAAAAGATCTGCGTGAAGATTGGGAACAAGCAGACTGTCAATTAGTCTCTCTTTTGTAGCAAACTATTGAACCCTCTTTGTTGGTCCACTATCGCTCATACACCACTTGTTATGATATTTGGCAGAAAGCTAAGAATGTGTATTCTAATGATATTCAGCGTCTTTATGGTGTTATTCACAGTTTAGCCACCCTTCAAATAACTGAAGACAACATCATGACATATGCAAACAAAGCTCAGTCAGCTGTAAACGAGTTCAAGCTCCTTGTATCCGACAACGACTCAAAGAAAATGCTTGAGAAACTGGACAATGTTTGCATATGATCTATGTCCTTCATGGCCTTCATCAAAAATATGAGTCAGTCCGGAGCAACATTCTTTCTGCATCAGATATTCCCTCCACAGAGGATCTTATCAGACGCCTTATACGCCTTCCTAGTCTAGAAGGATCTGGAGGCAATGTCTCCCAAACAGGCATAGAATCCTCGGCTCTTGTTTCTAATTTTGCAGGTCATGGGGGACGTGGTCGTGGTCGTGGGGGTGGTCGAGGAGGTCATGTTGGAGGACGTCCTCAGTGCACTTTTTGTAAGAGACTTGGTCATACTGAAGACAAGTGTTATTCCCTTCATGGCTTTCCAGAGAAACTAGTAAATGTGACTCAGGTTAATGATTCTGAACAGAGAAATACTAAACAAAACGTTCTTTCTGATGAGGAATATATAAGGCATTCTTGCAGTTTAAGACTTCTCAGGCTTCATCATCGGCAACAATTGCTCATTCTGGTAATTCTACAGTCTGTTTCTCTCAATCATCACCTGTTGACTCTTGGATTATGGACACTGGAGCTTCCGATTGCGTGGCTGGTAATCCATCTCTTTTATCCAAAATATCCCAACCTAACACCCCACATTATATTACTGTTGCTGACGGATCAAAAGTTAAAGCTAGTTGCATTGGTGAAGCCACTCCTCTTCCATCCTTACCTCTTGACAATGTTCTTCTTGTACCCAATTGCCCATTTAATTTAATTTCTGTTAGTCGTTTGACTCGACGTCTCAAATGTTCTGTAACTTTTGATGATGATTATTTTGTTATACAGGATCGGAGTACGAAGCAGACGATTGGTACAGGATATGAGTCACATGGACTTTACTACCTCCAGCCCATCCAGCCTTCATCTACACTTGCTTCCACTTCTACTACAGAGTCTCCAAGTCTTCTTCATCGTCGGTTAGGTCATCCAAGTCTCAAGAAGTTCAAAGTTATGGTTCCTCATTTGTCTCACCTGCAGTCATTAGATTGTGAGTCTTGTCAGCTTGGGAAACATGTTAGTTCTTCATTCCCTAGCAGTACTCAGTCACAAGCTCGTTCTCCTTTTGATGTGGTTCACTCAGATGTATGGGGACCAAGTCGAGTCACTTCAGTTGTAGGACATAGATATTTTGTCACTTTTACTGATGAGTTTAAATAGGCTACTCTATATGTAAACCTAACGGGCCTGATAAATGGGCCCAACACATATATAAATAAATCTACTATTTACAACATATCTCAACACTCCCCCTCAAGCTGGAGCATATAGATTGTAGGCATCCAACTTGTCACATATGTAAGTTATCCTTGGTCCTCGAAGAGCTTTTGTGAAGATGTCTGCCAATTGATCATTAGAACCAACAAATGAAGTAGCAATGTCACCGGACACAATCTTCTCACGAACAAAATGACAATCAATTTCAATGTGTTTGTTCGCTCATGAAAGACAGGATTGGACGCAATATGTAGGGCTGCCTGATTATCACAAATGAGACTCATAGTGCCTATTTTACAAAAGCGCAACTCTTGAAGAAGATGTTTCAGCCATGTGAGCTCTTGAGTAGTAAGTGCCATAGCTCGATATTCAGCCTCAGCGCTGGATCTGGCAACAACATTTTGCTTTTTACTTTTCCATGAAATTAGATTTCCACCAATAAGAACACAATACCCAGATGTGGATCTTCTATCAAAGGGACAACCATCCCAATCAGCATCGGTGTAAGCAACAACATTTGAATCACCTCTATCCGTGTAAACAAGACCTTTTCCAGGAGCTCCTTTGATGTACCTCAAGATTCTAACCACGGCATCCCAATGATCATCACAAGTGGGAATTTAGGAATTGACTCACCACACTAACAAACAGATGAAATATCCGCCTCGTCATGTTCAAGTAATTCAACTTCCCAACTAGCCTCCTATACCTTCCTGGATCTGAAAAGGACTCCCCCTGATCCGGTAGGATCTTGACATTAGGATCCATAGGAGAGTCATTGGCTTGCAATCTAACATCCCGGTTTCTTCTAAGATATCCAAAGCATACTTTCTCTAAGAAATAGCAATCCCTGCCTTAGAATGAGCTACCTCAATGCCAAGAAAGTATCGTAACTTACCAAGATCTTTGACCTGAAAGTGATGGACTAGATGTTGTTTAAGTCCAAAAAAAAAACTTTCTGAGATTACACTTCGTCAAAAAAAAACTTCGTAAATTGCTAATCAGCCCTTACACTTCCCTTATTTACCTTTAAGATCCTAAACTTTCTGAGATTACAATTCAACCCTTAACATTTTAAAAATTGCAATCTAACCCTTAAACTTTCGGGATTTTGCACTCTAAAATTGCTTTTTGACCCCAAATATTTGAAAATTCCAAACTTACCCCAAACCATTAAATACCCAAGTTACCCTTAAAATGCCTCCAAGACGCCAACCTCAACTTGAAATAGAGATGGAGACTCTAAGGAGACATATTCAACAATTGCAATAAACGGTGGTTGCTCTGGAAGCTTTATTAGATGAATACCATCAAATATCAGAAGATATATCATCTAGTAGTGACTCCTCATCAACAAGGAGGCATCTCCAAACTCGATATTTGTTCAGGAGTGACAACATAAAAGTAGAAATTCCTGATTTGAAGGAAAACTCCAGCCAGATTAGTATGTGGACTGGCTTCAAACTGTAGAACGAGTGTTTGAATACAAGGAGGTATCTGAGGAAAAGAAGGCCAAGATCATCTTCGTCAAGCTAAGGAAGCACGCATCCATATGGTGGGAGAATCTTAAAAAGAACCATGAGTGTGTCGGAAAAAGCATATTCAAAACACTAGATAAAATGCGGTAAGAACCGACTAGTAAGTTTTTGCCTTCTAACTATTACCAAGATAACTTCATTCAACTACAAAATCTTCGTCAGGAGAAATTGTCGGTGAAAGCACCATCTGACCCAACCCAACAATGGGATCCAGCTACCATCATGATCCAAGCCCAAACTATAGTGGGGCCCTTACTTGAGACTTTACCTTTGTTGCATGAATTGCACCTTACCTTAGTGCATGAAGTACACATGTCATGATGCATGTGCTTCAACTAACAAGTGTCACTAGTTTGTTGCATGTGTGACACCTTACCTTATTGCATGTTTTAATAACAAGTGTCCTTAGGTTTAGTGCATGAAAGACACTTATCTCTTTGCATGTAACTTCCTCCTACTATAAGTAGGAGCTCTTGGAATGTATTACTCAATCATTCAATCCAAGTTTAACAATCAAAGTGTGTGTTTCTTAAACAATGTGTCTCCATTTTTGTTTAGGTTCTCGTTCTGCTCCATATTATCCTGCTTGCTCATTGCATTGAGCTAGATAAGTTATTTTTCTCACTTTGTGTTTTCGTCTGCTTGATAAGGCTGATGCTGCTACAATGTGTTCCGCATTTTAGAGTCTTCGTTATGTTGAGGCTGCACACACTCACGCATTGTTATATTGCCATTTTTATTGAAAGGAAAATTATGTTTCGTACGAAACGAAATGTCAGAGCTGTTAACATCTTTATCGCAAGCTCCAGTACCGGGGTGAGTTTTTATTGTTTTCCTGTGTTTTTCTGACAATCTGTACCGAAAGTATTCTTAGTGGATAGCATAGTTGTTTTTGAAATTCAATAATGAAGCATATTCATATCCATATTTGTTATTTTTCTTGAGCTCTAATTACTTTCAAGTTTCTCTATCTATTCTAATTCTTTGCCAGAGCATCCTGAAGTTTCCATTAACTCTTGTACCATGTATTGCCAAAACCTTTCTTTATTGTGTTCTGTTTTTGCAGTTTCAAAGAGAGGTATGCCTTCATACATGTTTGATTAGTTTTTGATGGGAACTAGAGGATGGTTCCCATGTGGTTGGGCTGGTGGACGACTACATACTCCAACAACCATAGTGGTTGCATATGACTATAGCTTTACTATGTATTGAGATTTACTAATTCTCTATGTGATAGGTTTGGTTGGAGGCTTACGTTGGTCCCAAACGAGGAGGTATGTTTGAGTCACGACTCAAGACTATAACCACTCAAATGAAGCAACAGTTCAATGCTTAACCAACAAAAAAAAGCCGCAATTCAAGACTTAATCACTTGGAGGAAGCAACAATTCAACGCTATTGAGCCTTACTAACTATGTTGAGAAGAGAAGAAGGCAAATGATTCTACCACTTACCTTATATACTAACCAACTAATGAGTCTTACTATCTAATGGGCTTTACTAACCAACTAATGGGTCTTACTAACTATATACGAGAATTCGACCTTTTAAGTGTTTGGCTTGTGCTATGTGCACACAGGCCCAAGCCTGACCAAATTTTTTAGGGCCCCAAAATACATTAGTTGTATATATAAATATAGATATAAAATAATTGACATTTTGTAAACAATGTTAGAGCTAGCGCAATGGTTGGGCTTATTTTACGTGTCCACAGTGGAGCCATTTTAATATTTTGCATCAGTTTTAAATAAGTTTGGAATTTCAGCAAAAGCCAAAAGCTAGGAATCAAACTCATGACCTGTTATTTGATTCTAAGAAATGACCACAGTAAGGAAAAATAAAATATCACATGTGAGGGAAAATATACTCAAGCTGATTTATATATTACGAGGCACTCGACGCACCTAAGAAATCACAATTCAAAGGTTTAACATTCAACCTCTTCTCTCAGTGTACATTCAGAACAATGCGGAGATGCTGATCATGATCCACAATGGACTTAGTGTACATCAAGATGTTATCAGTGAAAATTTCAACAACTAATCTAAGTACGGGTAGAAAACGCGGTTCATGTAATCCATGAATACCGTAGGAGCATTAGTTAGGCCAAAGGGCATCACTACTCGCTTGTAATGTCCACATCTAGTATGGAAAGCTGTCTTTGGAATAACTAAAGCCCTAACCTTGAATTTAAAGATAACCCGACCTTAGACCAATATTTGAAAACACTGCTGCACCTCGGAGCTGATTAAGCAAATCACTTATTCTTGGCAAGGATACTTATTCCTAATAGTAACTTTGTTCAACTGGAGGTAATCCATACACGACCTCCTGCTCCCGTCTTTCTTTTCAACAAGTAACACCGGAGCACCCCAACTTGTAGTAAACTAGGGAACATTACCTTTCGGTCTTCTTAGATACAATATTATTAGAACTTCGGGTTATACTCTGTCACTACTGTGTCCATGACAAACTCACAAATAGGTAAAGTTTGTGGAAAAATTTCTTGAACCTTTGAATATAAAATAGTTTTATTACATACCCATAGGAGTTACTTTCTTTGCTAACCCGAAATACTAACAAGACGTATCTTCACCTCGCGACTCAGTCTTTGAATTCAATTACTAAATTCGGATGGTCTCCATGAGATGTATGGCTTTCGAACCTATCACTAGTGCGAGAAAAGGCTTTTTGTATCGGTTGTTTTGCACTTTTAGTATCGGTTATCTGTCGATACTAATTCGACCGATACTAAATGTCTGACATTTAGTATCGGTTAAATAACCGATACTAAATGTCACTTTTAGTATCGGATTTTCAAAAAACCGATACTAAATGACGTTTTTTTGGTGATTTTTATGTCTTGAAAACGTACATTTAGTATCGGTTATTTAAATAACCGATACTAAATGTCTTTTCAACATTGTGTTTACTCTCTAAAAATTGACATTTAGTATCGGTTATTTAAAAAACCGATACTAAATGTCACTTTAACATTGTGTTTGCTGTCTAAAAAATGACATTTAGTATCGGTTTTTTAAATAACCGATACTAAAAGTGACATTTAGTATCGGTTTTTTAAATAACCGATACTAAAAGTGACATTTAGTATCGGTTATTTAAATAACCGATACTAAAAGTCTATTTTCTTAAAAAAAAAAAAGGTTCTCAGTTCACATTTACCACACACACTACATATAGTAGTGTGTGGTAAAAATGTTGAGAACCAAAACTAACATCAAACAACTAAAAATTTGAGGAGAGCAAAGCAATAATTTATGAGAATCAAATAAGACTTCTTTCAATCCTACTAAAAAAAAAAAGACAGATAATGTATAATAGTAATCACAAAATAATTTAGATTTCTACTTAGCACTAGTGGGGATTAATACCAGCAGACTATATCAAACAGTAGTTCCCCTATTGATTGAAAAAAAAAAGCGATAGTTCCCTGTAATCTTTAAGTACCATATGCATGACCATTGTGTAATGCATGTAAGACCGTGAAGTGTTAAAGGCTTCAAATTTCACAATACACGTTATCTGCTTGTTCCCCGAGAATATTCTAGGATAATTACTAACATCTTTTAGTTACTCTCTGAAATCTCGACGCTTTTCAATCGCTTCTTTTCCTCGGAAATTCGAGCTCGCTTCTCCGGTACAGCCTCCGGCGTCTATCGTCTATCAACCCAATTTCACGGCCCAAAGGAGTGAGGCGGCTATCAGCATTATCGGATCTCGAGAGCAACCGATGCTCGAACGACTAAACATCAAGAGACAAAATTTTCAAGTTGTCAAGAAATGAAAATCTGGAATAAAGCAAACATACATGCATCTATGACCAGAAATGTTGTAATCTGGGTTCACATACCTTGTTAACATGCGGTAAGGTTCTCATGAGTCTTTGGTAACTAGATCATCTATTAATGTTCCTATGTAAGCGCTCTCTCTCTCAAGTACAATGAGTGGTTTACCATCCTGCATGTCTAGCGGCATTGATACGAGAAAGAATGCCCTAAAGGATGAAAAATAGTAGATTGTAAGAAGAGAGCTTGCTAGTTAGCATGAAGCGCACATAAATAATGACCTGAATTAACACCACAAAGTATACAACATGCAACACACATACCAAAATAAGTAATAAACTAGGTTTATTATAAGCACAATAAGAACTTTGAAAGAATACGTGCAGCAGACTTCTTCGTAACTGTTGTTCCATTTATCCGACACGAGAAGAATAAACCTTGTATTTTTCTTCGTCATAAGAGACCTAGAACATTGATAAGCGGGTAAAAATCATACTCCACCACGGCATATGCGAGCCTCAACAAAACTATTTTTCACTCTTTCCATGTTTCATAAAGTTGGTAAAACTTCAAAATATCTAACAATTAATTAATGCTTAACAAGGTCACGAGTCCCGACACAATTGCGATCTTGTTCATTCATACTCGGATGTAGGATGCTTCAACGATCCTCACCTTCTCGTAAGCAGTGCACGTATATTTGTTCCAAGTAACCACTTACGTATTTGGTGACTACTTTTTCTCAAAACTATATCAATTTGTTGGTTCTTCTTTATGAATCTTTACCATACTATTGTATTTGACTAACCCGCATCCCCACCCCCCAATCAAAACGAAAATAAGGCGTACCAAATGTTCCATCGGTGTATTTGGATTCGATTATCATAACCCCGCAAAGAAACCACATCAAGCATTAGATCATGAAAATAACGAGTCCAGTCATCGTAAAACTATTGAGTGAGAAAAACATAACACATAGCAAAAGCAAAAAGGAGTTAATATCAAATTATTTGATATGTTTGCATCCCAAAAGTTTAGTCCAATTGTTTCTGATTTTTTGTCCTTGGTGGGCCTATTTTCAGCATTTTTGGTGCTTGATGAAAATAATACATGAAGGATTTGGGAATCAAGCTTTTGCATATGCAAGGTAAGGTCTCACAATAAATCAGTAATAAGTCTCACTCTGTTTGGTTTGGTGCACTTTCCACAAAAACAGTTCCCATGTTTAGTGTAATGATCGGAGGAAAATACTTTCCTAGTTAAGCGTCACTAGTCTACACATCAAACAATTGCTTCACTCATTACTTCCCTCCATAGTCCTACAGAATTCATCCTTAAGTCATAAACATCGCAGCGAAGCAACTATGTACTTGTGCTTCAATAAGTAATCGAGCACAAAGTTACCTTAGCAGACTAGTTTGTAATATTGGTGAGACTTGAATTCAAATTGCTAACTTGTAATTTGCTAAGGGTAGAAGACGATGTTCAAGTTATCTCCTCAACATAAAAGGGAAGTTAGAACACAAAGTTACCTTAGCAAAGCTGACTTGAAGATCCCTGGCGGTCATATCCAATGCTAGTGCATAACTTTGATATACCAATATGCCATCTTCACTCTATCGGTTGTAATAAAAAAATAATAACCTTCTTGCAACTATAACTTTTTGTGTAATTGAAAATGCTGTTAAAAAAGGTACTTTAACTCAAGATAACAATAGAGCATATTACATCGAATTACGAGTCTTGATCAGCAAATAAAGTTAAATAACAAATGAAGTTAAAGAACAAGTAACATAAGGCCCACCATATCAACAATAGATTCGAATTCGATCAACGAAACAAGAATGGAATCGAGTAAAGAAAAGAACAAATCAAATTTCACATTTCGCAATTCACAACAAGTTAGAATCTATAAACACCAAACAAGTTTTCAAGTAAGCTAAGATCAATACCGCAACATAATCCATAGCGAGATGATTCCGTGAGTGCGTCACGAGAGGGCAAATTGAAAAGGATACGCATGACATACGAAATAACAACAGAATAGCTTGAGCTTGAACCAACGTTGGACTTTCAAACCCCATCCTTTCTATTCAAAACAAAAATTATAACAATTAATCGAAACGATCGAAACAGATTAAAACTTTGAATCATGATTAACAACAATGGCAACACGAAAGAAAAGAGTACCCACGAAGTTGGTCGCATAAGCAGAATGAACCACACTATCAACAAAAGTAGTGAATACTCATCAATCTTTGTCAAATAGCATCTATCGAGCTATAGCATAGCAAAATTTGAACAAAAGACTATTTTCGCAATTTCCTATGAACAACACTTTGTTGTGGAAATATTATGTGTGTGACAAGACACAAAAACAATATAAAGCAAAATGCAAATCTTACATCATAAAAAGTCGGCTTTGGGGGCTATCGTTCACAATGACATTTTGGGCATCCACTCTCTGCGGCGAATACTAAAATTTGGCGGTGTGTCGGCATTGCTTGAATTGGAGGGGGTGTCCATCACTACCAGATTTTCACATTTCATCTCCCCGCTCTCCATGTACTTTGTCACAAATATTAAGATTTGGTGGGGTGTTCTCCACTATTAGGCTTTCAAGATTGATCTCTTGCTCCTATTTTCTTTGTCACACGTGCTCAACCTTGTGGCGTGCTATATCAAAATGTTCATAGGACCATGTGCATTCGCCATGGAAACATTCAATCAACATAAGCATTTCAAAGAGCCCTTACAATAGTTGAATGGTTAACATTTTCATCATCTTATAGTTTAAATACAAACAAAAATCTAGTAAATCGAACTTCAAAATTTAACTCACGTTATTCATTTATGTAGTGATGGAATTAAGTAATTGAAAACAATTACCCTAAAAATTACAAGAAAATCCTTTCACTTAATTAATATGAAGTAAGAAACTTTCAATTTTTCGATCCCCTGCTAGAACTATCTAATCTCTTTCACTAGGTTATACCCCCTCATTTATATGACCTGCAATGTTTATAATGAATCAACAGACCATACATAGCTTATAGACCAAAAAATAATTACATACATGATGGAAGAGAAGCACAAACAACAAAGGCGAGTTAAATTATGTCGTCCACTACCTACATTTGGCACATATTGAATGCGATCGAGGCCTAGGGGTTCGTAAACAAAAATTGAATGCCATTGAGAAATCAATCAACAAGTTGAATCAAAAGAGAACATATCTTTGCGAAAATGAAAAAACAAAAAGAAGATGAAAGAGAAGAACCTCAACAAGTCGTTCAACGATCTAGTGTGAAGTAATTGATGATCAAGCTTTCAACTATGAATACCGATTGAAAACCCTAACACGAAATCTTGAGGAATATCAACGATCTTGAGCAATCTCCAAATTTTCAAATCAATGTATGTAACACCCTTACCTTGAAATCTTGAGCAATTTCACCAACAAGGCGCGAGAATGAAAGCTTACGGATCTCATTTGAAATCAAACATAAAACACCAAAAATTCAAAACATAAGCAAATCTGCAAATAGAACACAATTTAGGGTTTCAAATTCAAATACCATATTCTCACAAATTCAAAATAAATACCAGAAGCACGAAGAGAAGAAGGGAAGGGAAGACTTACGCCTCGCGCAAGCTTGCTTAATCAAATCGCAAGCCATTATGAAAACTTAGGGTTTAAGTCACAGAGATGGTCGTGAGTGAGAGAGAGGCGGTCGTGAGTGAGGAAGGCGAAAGTTGAGAACGGAGATGATGAGAGTAGAGAGAGCGGGAGATGGTGAGAGAGTTCAGAGAGTGAGAGAACATAAAACTCTAACCTTGGAAGTTTGAGAGGTATGGAGGTTGAGCTTGCGGCGAGAGGATCTTGAGACGGAGGTTGGCGAGAGTGAGACGGAGGTTGATCTTGAGACGGAGGTTGAGCGAGAGTGAGGCGGAGGTTGATCTTGAGACGGAGGTTGAGCGAGAGAGTGAGACGGAGGTTGAGCGAGAGTCGATGGAGATGGAGAAATGAGTGAGTGACTTGAGAGAGAAAAGGAGAGAAGAGAACGCGTTATGCTAAATTAAGCGGGCCTTTTAGTATCGGTGGTAATGAAGACCGATACTAAATGTGTTTGAAGAGAAGGAGATAACACGTTTACAAAAATTAAACGGACTTTTAGTATCGGTTGTTTAAACAACCGATACTAAATGTAAGCGTGAAAATTGAAAACTTCCATTTAATTTCAAAATTGCCACCGCGTCTACATTTAGTATCGGCTGTTTAAACAACCGATACTAAATGGTGCTTTCTAAAGTCATTTTTGCACTAGTGTATAAGTCAACCGACTATTCTCTTGAACTGAGTCTACTATTCATTCACTTAAGTATGAGAAGATCTAAACAATAAAGATCTCTCGCTTGATACATGCTTGACTTTCCTAGTTAAGTAAGACTTACTAGAAAATTCTAAATTTTTTCCATCATGTTGTATTGTTGACTACTCTAGGCGGAACATGCACATTTGGATTAATCACAGAGTTGAGCTAATTATTATAACATCAAAGAAATAATCAAAATAGAAGGATTCTTCCACGGAATCAAACGGGCACAAGATAATGCTTCCAGCGTTGATTCTGAGAACAATTCTCACTATTTTACTCATTCCTTTGGTCCCACAATTTGCCAAACTCCACAATTCTCCAAACATAACCATAACCCCTAACATATCCATTCGGTAGGGAACATGTCTCATCTATCGAGAAGTAAGGTGTTTAACACTTCATTGATTCAATCTTCCTATAGGATAACACCGCTTCCAATACTTTAAGTCATAGAAAGTTCCATCCTTGTAGTATACCTAGTATACTAGGAAAATACCTCATTGTTGTTAGCTTTTGAAAACTCTTCTGATTGTTGAAAGGCTATGACTACTATTAACCATTTCCATGAAATAGATCCATTTGAAAAGTACAATGATCATCATTCTAAACCGGGTTCTAAGAATCTATTCTTAATGACTGGAAGTCCTTGTCCAACTCTCCGGACCTCTAATGGGTATATGGCCAATAAACACTTTAAGGCTTAACAACTTAGAGTAAGGCAGAAGTACATTTCAGAATACCATTGAACAATTAGTTCAAATCCTTCTCAGATGTGTAGACATCTTCGTTAGCTTTCCAACGCATCCCGGAACATAAAAATCGGAGTCTTAGAATTAAAAGTTATAAATAAAACAAGTCGGAGAACTGACGAAAATTTCTCACAAACCAAGATTGGCTTGCTCATATTCCCAAGGTAATGATAAGGTTATTTCAGTTACCATAACCTACTAATCTCATCTTGAATGGAATTTGGTTCAGAAACCGTAATAGGGAACTGACTCCATCAACATTTGGTTCTGTAGCCAATACTGAAATTGCACTACAGCTTACTAGATCGGATTCATGGCATTTCGAAATGTGGCTTTGAGGAAAAGAACACGATCAATACTTGCGATTATCGGAAAGAATGTCTCTAATCTGCGACATAAGTCGGGTTTACTTTAACCATAAGGTAAGGTTATCGTAAAACCGTATTTGCAGAATCGATAGATCGACTAATCAATGGTCGAGATTTGGGGTTTCAATTAATCTTAACGAGATCTAATGATATCGCACTATTATCGCCCAAAGGCTTTGCTTAATTGTAGTTCCTGTAGAACCTACAATAGCATCCACCGCCATTCTACCATTGCGAGTTCATTGAATGAGCGATGCGCCCATAGTTTCCTCGAACCAACACTGGTTGCCCATTATGCGCTTTAGAACACCATCGTAGCTCTTTGCTTCCGCACGTGCTCGATAAACCGAGAAGGCGAATTGTCATCATTTCTCGTAACTCATATGAAACATTGAGTGGATCGACTCAATACTTCACATAATATCTTGAAAGGTTTCGACATTTAATTGTCTAAGTCCCTAGTTGACTCTATCTAACCTTTTGACCACAAGGTCTCTACGTCCGACAGTCGACTCGCTCTCGATACCAAAATGTAACACCCTCATATTTCTATCAAGTAGAAATACTAAAGTGTACCTAATGGCATACATCGAGTATAAAAATTCTGTTTGGATATTGATTTGACCAAAACTCTCAAATCCAAATCAAAGAGTCGTAAACATAATATAGTCAGAAGTTCAATATCCCAAAACAAGCCAACAGCGGAAACGATTACATAACTCAAATACAAATTCAAGTTATAAATCGAATACAAAGATACAAGGGAAAACCATAACTAATAATAGAAGAACTACGTCTTCCATTTCCTTCTCGAGCACGCCATCCACTCGTGCCATAAAGGATCTTCTTTCCCTCTGTTTCTCTGAAAAACAACAACATTTGTAGGGTGAGATAACAAATCTCAGTGAGTCTTACCGTGACCCCTTACCTATCACTCGGTCCATTTATAAAACCATAATTAGTAATTCAAAAAGAATTACAATATACAATCAATCATGTGTAATCCGATAAATGAATTACATATGAGTCCATAGTCCGATTCTTGATGACTATGTACTATCCTCTTTATTAATCACTTGTGACATGTCACCAACAACCTAAAGAAGCTTGAGTGACAAAATCACAATATACGCATTTAAAGTTTTATCAATTCTAGCACATCACCAACAACCTAAAGAAGCATGGGTGAACCCCAACATAGCCAATAAGTGTACAACTCTTAAAGGCGGATAGCTTTAATTTTAACATGGGGGCCTAGGACCAGGGCGCATGACTTCCCTCTCCTAGTGTACTAAACGCATGGAGGTCGTCACCTCAATTCGATATTTCTTATATATCGTGAAACGTGGACCGGTTTAGATGAACATAATCATCCCGAGTCAATTATAAATTAAGAAATGGAACATTTTGTTCAATTCACTTTCCATATATACAACCATAACTCATTCTATGATAGGTTATAATATCAATGAATTCATGAAATCAATCCAATCAACATTTAAGTTATAAAACATTTGGTTCCCACGTACTCTAGGTTTTACGGTTTTTGAAATATTCATAACAATAACCGCTTAATTCAAAACCACTTTGGATATGTATCAAAAAGTTCACTACAAGAATAAGCTTGATTTGCCACAAACTTTTGCCACAAAATCGATTTCCGTCGCCAATTTGCGACGGACTTGCGGCTGATTTGCCACGGAATGCATTGTGAGAAAAGCCTTGGTCGATTTGGTAAGGATTTGCCACGGACGTTGATAATTTGCCACGGGCGTTGATATTTTGCCACGGACATTCCGTCGCAACGCCGCCGCAAACGCGTTTCAATTGGGATTTTAAGTAAAAGGATCCTCGACCCTTTCTTTCACCCACTCTCACTCTCACACGACCTTTCACTCTCACTCTCCTCACCTCACACCTCCGCGCCTCCTCACCTCCACTTTGCACCACCACCACCGCGCCTCCTCAACCCCTTTCACTCTCCTCTCTCAACATCTCGCTCACGAACCGATCTCTCAACCCTCTCTCACTCTCCTCTCTCAACCGATCTCTCACTCTCACGAACCCTAACACCTAAGCTTCTATCCTTCTTTCTCTTGCACTCACAAATACCAAAACCCTAGCCTCACAAATCAAAAACACAAAAATGAACTCAAAAGAAAGGAGAAGAACGCTAGAGAGAATATCGTCTCTCCACCATAGTTCTTTGCTTGTCGTTTCTCTTCGCAATCGCCGTCGTCGTTGGTCGTCGCCGTAGCCTTTAGTGGAACGAAATCTTCAAAACCCTAAGTTGCTCGCTGTTAGTGTCCTTGCTTGTCGTCGCCTTCAGTTCTGGTATGTATATTTGAGAAAAGTCTATAATAGAGGATAGTTGATACATGTTTATCTTGATTCAGATGCACATTGTTTCTTTTCTCTCTTCTCATGGGTTGAGTAATCGTGACTGCAATTTCTAAAGGTTAAGTGCTTAGGTCTTCCTTCCTCCTAAACGTTGCTTGAATTTGTATCTTATCTGAATGCTTTTGTTAATCTTCATTAATATGTTCTGTAGAATCTGCACATTGTCCTAACTCTTCCTTTGAAACAGACTTGCTCAAAGAATTGTTCAAGGAGATGTCCCTCAAGCTTTGATGAATCGAAAGGTATGTGCTTTGTCTTATTAGACTATTCTTATATTATTGATAACCTCAAATTTGAAGAAAAAGAGACAAAAATTGTGATGATAACTGGCTCTAATATCACTTTTGTCTTTGCCTTTAAGGTGTTCGTTAAAGTTTATATGAAAACATTATTATCATTGTTTGGAAAAAATAGTTATTGTAGTTTGGTTTATTATCAGTGTTGATAGTTGATGGTTCTACTAGTAGAGTTATCCTTGAAATCTTATCACTTGTTCTTGGGATTGGTGATCTTAAAATCTTATCCTTGAAATTTGTGGTTTCTCCTTTTTGCAACGTGCAAGTTGTTTGTTGCTTCATTTGTGATTCTTATCAGTTTTGGCAATCAGTAGCACTTTAGTTCTTTGTGATACTATAGCTTTTGCTGTGTGTAATGGGAATTTATCCCTTTTTTTGAGCTGAACATATGATTTTGGTTTCAGCCATCTTACGGCTACTCCATAGCACATGAACATCACTTTATCTGAAGAAGCAATTGACATATATGCTCCCACCAAATAACAAGGCATCTTTACTTTTTATTTTTCTTTAGCTTTGGTTTGGTTCTCACTCTGGAAAGTTCACAAAACTATTATCCTCTCAATGTTATATCTCTTCTAGCCGGGAAAATTAGTGTAAGGACAGGTATCTGGGTTAGGGATTACTTTATCTACAACAATTCCTCTTGGAGACTTAATTACTGTGTTGGCGGAGAGGTATTAGCTCTACTCATATCCCTCCTATGATTGAAAAAGAATTGCATTTTTGTTACTTAAATACAAGAATCATATGAAACCTATTGATTCAACATTATGGATCTGAGTAACTACAATGTTCCATTTAGACCGCCTTATGTACTTGTTGGGATATCTTGCAAACCAAAGTCGGGTTTATTTGATTGACAAAGAATTTAAGTAAGTGGATTTGTTTGTTTCAATTATTTAAAGTATCAAATTGCATGATAATCTTAACTATTTCTTTTTATTGATTGTTTCCTCGGTGTTGTGGGATACACATCGCTTTTAAGCTTGATTGAGTACAAGACACTTGTGATGCGTGGTGATTTCAAATAAGAGCAATCTGTGTTATTTTTGTTTCTAACCAAATAATGCCAAATATTTGCTAATCTTTCATTTAAAAATTGACTAAACAACATTCGATTGAAACAAATTTTTGAAAACTCACATTTCGATCTTTGTTTCATGGGTTTCTCACTTTAATGAGGTTTTAGGGAGAATTCACAAAGCGGGAAGATCAACATAATGTGGTCAACGAATTGAAGAGCATTCTTGAAGAAGGTTCATCTTTGAAAATTCAAGGTATTGTGGATTATTGCGACTTTGTGATAGTTCGGATATTACAATTGTTTGTTTTCTTCTTGTTATAGTATAGTGCCCGAGGTTTGGTTTATGTTTTGCTGGTTGATGAGTTGCCTTTAGTTGAGATTGAGTTGAACAAGGCTATTTGCCGAGAAAAAGCTTCTAAGGCAAGTTATTGTTCTTAGTTCTTACCAAAGCTGTTCCTCATTTTTCTTCTTTTTGAAAAAGGATATTGAAAGATAAAGGCTTCTTAGTATAAGGGGCTATTCAAATTTGTAATAATACTTGCTCAAACAATTTTTGCGGAGTTCATGTTTTATTCTGTTTGTTTGGTTTTTTTCTTTGAAAATATTTACATCGTAAAGATGACAATTTGATTCTCTTCTTTTAGTTGTTGGTTTCTCAATCAAAGCAACTTAAAATATCTTTGGAAGAAAGAAAGATGCTTGAATTAGTTTTGAATAAGCGCAAAATATGGTTTGGATTCACTTGATGTTCGAATTTTTGGGAATATTATGATCTATACCATTGGAGTGTTATTATCGATTAGTTTTTGTTTTATTTATGTGGGACTTGAGCTTGTTATGTTTATCGCCTAAGTTAGTTAGTGATAAGTCATATATTGTTGATGAACTATAGCAACAATAATAAATGTTTCCTTCAAATTCAATTGATTATGTATATCAATGTATATTTGGAGAGTGAAGATTTAATTTTTTTATTTTTTTATTTTTGCGACGGATTTGCCACGATTTGCGATGAAATTTGCGGCGACTTTGCCACGAGATATTGCGACGGATTAGCGGCGGAAACATTTGCCACGGAAAATCCGTGGCAAACGATTTGCGACGACAGCGTTTTGCCATCGATTTTTGTCCGTGGCAATGTTGTTTTGCCACGGAAATTTGTACATTTGCCACGGAAATGCGTGGCAAATCGGCGATTTTCTTGTAGTGGTTCTAACCAAAATTCGGCAGAGCTTCCTCTGGAAATATGGACATCCCAAAATAATACATTTACCTGTATAACCAGTCCAGACATCAATTTTGTTCAAAATCATTAATTCCCGCACATATACAAAATTTACGGTTTTCCAAAAGATTTGTAAATTCAACTAAATCAAACCAAACAACTTAAAACCACATCCAAATCATAACAATATCATCCTTATATAATTATAATTGGTTAGGAAAAGGATTGGAAGAAGTTTGAAGTCGAACGGTGCGCAGAAACAAATTTTTGGTAATAGGTGAATTGAAGCCGCACGGCCGGTGGCAAGAAATTGCACGCGACCCGCGGCCGATGGCGTGTGAGAGTGCCAATTTGTCCATTTTCGTTTCGTTTCGTTCTCCGATCGATCCCAAACCGTGTTCCGATCTAAATTCAACCACAAAACAGATAAAATATACGCATATTCAGACCATTAAATATCCATTCCATATCAAATAAAATAGTGGTTTCGTTATAATTCTCAAAACACGAAATTTCCCCAAAAACCCGTAATCAACTCAAGTTTGACAAAACGCGGAAATTCGAAAACCTTTTTAAACCAAGCACACCAACAAAATTTAAAACCCTAAACGTGAGTAAACCTCACCTATCGTGATGAAAATCATGAAAAACCGAAACTCTCCGAAGCTCGATCGACCCGTAACACACGAACACGCTCCGAATTCATTCCAAAAGCTCCAAAACCGAAAACCAGCAGCTCTTACACTCTCCACTACTGCCCAACAACCCAAACAGCTCCCCAATCAAGCTTTGAACTTCCAAGGACCTCAATCTAACTTCAAGTGTGTTAAAACTCCATTGGAGATGCTTGAAAGCTTCAAAATCCATGAATGGTGAATTTTAAAAGAGATGGAATGAGAGGTTGAAAGTGGTATCAAAAGAAAGAGAATGAAAAATGGAGTGGAATAGTGGAGAAATTACTTACATGTGATGGAAGATGATGGTGATCTCCCTTCTTATTCCTCTCTAGGTTGTCCCTTTTCTTTCTTTCTTCTCTCTTCCATTTCTCTCGACCTCACTCTTTCTCTCTCTCTCTATTTCTCTTTCCTTTCTTTCTTTTCTGTCCGTGCTCTCTCTTTCTCTCTTTCTATATCTCTCTCTTTTTCTTCCTTTATTCACACAAGTGAGGGATGAGAGAGTGTTTGGATATTTTTGGGTCTTTGGATCTCATTTAGTGTGAGTGGTATAAAGATTAAAATACCCCTAGTGTTCTAATTTCCACTCAATTATGTATTTAAATTATTGTTGTGCGAAAAGTAGTTGTGCAAGTGTACACAATCGCAACAAGTAATATATTGATAAGTAGAGTTCGTCTCCACAGGGAGTGGTATTAATTTTAGAGTTTAAAAAGAAATTACACTTAGTGGAACAAGTAGCAAATAATTAAGTAGTAACGTTTCAGTTGAACAGAGATTGTTTAAAGTAACAAGTTAAAAGGTAATTTAAGATATGAGAGAAGTAAGTTGGATTGCTTTCACTAAGTAACTTCCCAGAAATAAGACGCTATAACGTCACACGCTATAGCGTTAAGCGCTGTTGCAATTGTTTTGTGCCTTTCAGTCACTAGCGCCAGGGTTTCATTACAAGATGCCTATGTCTAGGTTCTAAATAAGTTCAACCCTGTATATTCAAGATCCCACAGCTTAAGCTTTATGAACTATTGCAATTCTATGTCTAGAGGAAGCAAAAATTGGTTAAATGTCTTTAACCAACCTTATCGTTCATATTAATCCTTGAGTTCTTTCTATGGTTCATGTCTGACTCCACAGAGGTACTTATTTTACGTGGCCAAATATAAAACAAGTTTGGAAGAATTATAATACAAGGATTAAAACACAAAACGTGAAAAGTTATATACGTAATATTAAAGGTTCATTACAAGTTCTAGCAACCCAACTCAAGGAGTTTAGCTCATGTTGAGCATCATCAAAATAACACAAACAAACATACTTGCATTACCGTAGGTAAGAAGGAAAACACAAGTGCAAAAGATACAATCTTGATGTCTCCTAATCATCCACGTAGTGATGATACAGCAGCAGCAACTTTTACACCGTGAGAAAATGGCAGAAAATTATCAAAGAAGAGAAAATAAATCCAAAGCTCTATATGTTTCAATGGAGAAGAGAATGTGTCAAGTTCTATCTCTCTACCAATACTCTCCCTCTAACTCTCACACTTTTCTTCAAGAAAATCCGAGTGTGATCTAGTACCCTAGCATGTGGTACATGTCTTCTCAAAAGTCAATAAAGTTGATGTTTGCTTTTTCACCAACTCCACTATTCCTCACTCATGCGATGCCAAGTGTCCACACATATCCAATAAAATCCGGGCATGTCAGCAAGCACAGTGGACACAAGATACGGAGTCTGGATTAATGAGCTTGGCGCCAAAATTGCACTTTTACTTTAGATGCTCAGCTGATCTACCTTCTTGACGCTATAGCGTTAAACGCTATAGCGCTAAACACTGCAATACTCACAAAATACATCAAAACATTCACAAGGGCACCAAATGTGCCAATTTCATAGCAAAGCAGTGTTTAGCCCTTTCTTTCCTAATGCTAATAGAAATGCAACAAATACTAAACTATTATTACTTGAGAACTCACTCAATTTAATGATTAAAGGTATAAATAACTCATATAAATATGAGTTATCAATTATATACTCAAGCAATTATAAATTGCTTCCGCGACAACCTCACATCCGTGACTTGATTTATTACCTATTCGAGTAATAAATCACTCGTTAATTTCTTAATTCGAAATTAACGAAATTAGGGATGTTACAATCACCCCAACTTGGGAATTTTGTCCTCAAAATTGAACAAACATACCTCAAGAGAACAAATACGAATATCTAGTCCGCATCTCGTTCTCCAATCCCACATAGCTTCCTAGACCGGAAGAACCATCCCAACCACTTAACAATTGGGGTTTTCTCGTCCCAAGCATCTTCTCTCTACATTCTATGATATGACTTGGATTGGAAAGGTATTTCCTCAATTGGAATACGTGAAACACATCACGTAGATTGGACAATACAAAAGGTAAAGCTATACAAACACACCACTAGCACAATACGCTCGATGATTTGGAAAGATCCAATATACCAGAAGACGATGTTCTCATTGTAACAATGATTGATGAAACTCTTACAATACGGGGTCACGATTTGACTCTAGTGGTCTACTCCTTTTGACAACATATTTCTGTTGAATAATTCTGAGCTTTCTTACATTCTCACTATATACTCAATAGTTTTCAATTTAAAGTCATGAGTCAAACAGTGCTCCTCATGAAACTTCAATTGCCTGGATTCATAAACTACCACTTCATCGATGTTGCTTAAGAACACATCCTAAACCCTACTCCGAGGCGTCATTGTAACTCTGAAACCTCAGGGACGGATCCTGAAGTATTAGGATGGAAACATAAATTAGCCTCTCTTGCAACTCTAGAGAACATTCTCCACAATCAGAATCTCATTCACACGGTACCGACCTTACAAGTTAAGCAGGAGTGGAATAACTAATCTGCGAGAATTCTCGGATGAATCTACGATGAAAACCAGTTACCTTCCATGCAAAACAACACTTCTTGACTGATTCCTTTTTGAATACCATAGATATAGTTACATTATATATAGCCAAAGCGTCATTACAATATCGCAGATATTTCGTACTCTCCTCCATATTTCTGACCTCGTGCATAGTTTACGCTTATCAATATTATATACTTCAAAATGACCTCATCATCATTGTCCTCGAATCATCATTTAAGGCATTGACCTTAACCTTCCTGTACTATTCTACACAATGGTTCCACACTCCCCATACGACTTATAGGAACTTGATTAACATCTTTTATTCCATTCCGAAAAACTCGTTTCCCATCAAGCTATGTAATGGACATGGCGCCGATAAGCTGGATGGCACTCATGACCTGTTATTTGATTCTAAGAAATGACCACAGTAAGGAAAAATAAAATATCACATGTGAGGGAAAATATACTCAAGCTGATTTATATATTACGAGGCACTCGACGCACCTAAGAAATCACAATTCAAAGGTTTAGCATTCAACCTCTTCTCTCAGTGTACATTCAGAACAATGCGGAGATGCTGATCATGATCCACAATGGACTTAGTGTACATCAAGATGTTATCAGTGAAAATTTCAACAACTAATCTAAGTACGGGTAGAAAACGCGGTTCATGTAATCCATGAATACCGTAGGAGCATTAGTTAGGCCAAAGGGCATCACTACTCGCTTGTAATGTCCACATCTAGTATGGAAAGCTGTCTTTGGAATAACTAAAGCCCTAACCTTGAATTTAAAGATAACCCGACCTTAGACCAATATTTGAAAACACTGCTGCACCTCGGAGCTGATTAAGCAAATCACTTATTCTTGGCAAGGATACTTATTCCTAATAGTAACTTTGTTCAACTGGAGGTAATCCATACACGACCTCCTGCTCCCGTCTTTCTTTTCAACAAGTAACACCGGAGCACCCCAACTTGTAGTAAACTAGGGAACATTACCTTTCGGTCTTCTTAGATACAATACTATTAGAACTTCGGGTTAAACTTTGTCACTATTGTGTCCATGACTATTTCACAAATGGGTAAAGTTTGTGGAAAAATTTCTTGAACCTTTGAATATAAAATAGTTTTATTACATACCCATAGGAGTTACTTTCTTTGCTAACCCGAAATACTAACAAGACGTATCTTCACCTCGCGGCTCAGTCTTTGAATTCAATTACTAAATTCGGATGGTCTCCCGCAGATGTATGGCTTTTCAGAACCTATAAGTCAACCGACTATTCTCTTGAACTGAGTCTACTATTCATTCACTTAAGTATGAGAAGATCTAAACAATAAAGATCTCTCGCTTGATACATTACAGCTTTCCTAGTTAAGTAAGACTTACTAGAAAATTCTAAACTTTGTTCCATCATGTTGTATTGTTGACTACTCTAGGCGGAACATGCACATTTGGATTAATCACGGAGTTGAGCTAATTATTATAACATCAAAGAAATAATCAAAATAGAAGGATTCTTCCACGGAATCAAACGGGCACAAGATAATGCTTCCAGCGTTGATTCTGAGAACAATTCTCACTATTCCTTTGGTCCCACAATTTGCCAAACTCCACAATTCTCCAAACATAACCATAACCCCTAACATATCCATTCGGTAGGGAACATGTCTTATCTATCAAGAAGTAAGGTGTTTAACACTTCATTGATTCAATCTTCCTATAGGATAACACCGCTTCCAATACTTTAAGTCATAGAAAGTTCCATCCTTGTAGTATACCTAGTATACTAGGAAAATACCTCATTGTTGTTAGCTTTTGAAAACTCTCCTGATTGTTGAAAGGCTATGACTACTATTAACCATTTCCATGAAATAGATCCTTTTGAAAAGTACAATTATCATCATTCTAAACCGGGTTCTAAGAATCTATTCTTAATGACTGGAAGTCCTTGTCCAACTCTCCGGACCTCTAATGGGTATATGGCCAATAAACACTTTAAGGCTTAACAACTTAGAGTAAGGCAGACGTACATTTCAGAATACCATTGAACAATTAGTTCAAATCCTTCTCAGATGTGTAGACATCTTCGTTAGCTTTCCAACGCATCCCGGAACATAAAAATCGGAGTGCCGAATTAAAAGTTATAAATAAAACAAGTCGGAGAACTGACGAAAATTTCTCACAAACCAAGATTGGCTTGCTCATAATCCCAAGGTAATGATAAGGTTATTTCGGTTACCATAACCTACTAATCTCATCTTGAATGGAATTTGGTTTGAAACCGTAATAGGAACCGACTCCATCAACATTTGGTTCTCAGCCAATCACGAAATTGCACCACTGACTTACTAGATCGGATTCATGGCATTTGAAATGTGGCTTTGAGGAAAAGAACTCGATCAATACTTGCGATTATCGGAAAGAATGTCTCTAATGCGACATAAGTCGGGTTTACTTTAACCATAAGGTAAGGTTATCGTAAAACCGTATTTTCAGAATCGATAGATCGACTAATCAATGGTCGGGATTTGGGGTTTCCATTAATCTTAACAGATCTAATGATACTGGCACTATTACTGCCCAAAGGCTTTGCTTAATTGTAGTTCCCTGTAGAACCTACAATAGCATCCACTGCCATTCTACCATTGCACCGAGTTCATTGAATGAACAGTCGCCCATAGTTTCCTCGAACCAACCTGGTTGCCCATTGTCTGCTTTAGAACACCATCTGTAGCTCTTTGCTTCCGCTACGTGCTCTGATAAACCGAGAAGGCCAAAATTGTCATCATTCTCAGTAACTCATATGAAACATTGAGTGGATCCTGACTCAATACTTCACATAATATACTGAAAGGTTCTGACATTTAATTGTCTAAGTCCCTAGTTGACTCTATCTAACCTTTTGACCACAAGGTCTCTACGTCCGACGAGGTCGAACTGCTCTGATACCAAAATGTAACACCCTCATATTTCTATCAAGTAGAAATACTAAAGTGTACCTAATGGCATACATCAGAGTATAAAAATTCCTGTTTCAGATATTGATTTGACCAAAAACTCTCAAATCCAAATCAAAGAGTCGTAAACATAATATAGTCAGAAGTTCAATATCCCAAAACAAGAAACAATGAAACGATTACATAACTCAAATACAAATTCAAGTTATAAATCGAATACAAAGATACAAGGAAAACCATAACTAATAATAGAAGAACTACGTCTTCCATTTCCTTCTCGAGCACGCCATCCACTCGTGCCATAAAGGATCTTCTTTCCCTCTGCTTTCTCACGAAAAACAACAACATTTGTAGGGTGAGATAACAAATCTCAGTGAGTCTTACCGTGACCCCTTACCTATCACTCGGTCCATTTATAAAACCATAATTAGTAATTCAAAAAGAATTACAATATACAATCAATCATGTGTAATCCGATAAATGAATTACATATGAGTCCATAGTCCGATTCTTGATGACTATGTACTATCCTCTTTATTAATCACTTGTGACATGTCACCAACAACCTAAAGAAGCTTGAGTGACAAAATCACAATATACGCATTTAAAAGTTTTATCAATTCTAGCACATCACCAACAACCTAAAGAAGCATGGGTGAACCCCAACATAGCCAATAAGTGTACAACTCTTAAAGGCGGATAGCTTTAATTTTAACATGGGGGCCTAGGACCAGGGCGCATGACTTCCCTCTCCTAGTGTACTAAACGCATGGAGGTCGTCACCTCAATTCGATATTTCTTATATATCGTGAAATGTGGACCGGTTTAGATGAACATAATCATCCCGAGTCAATTATAAATTAAGAAATGGAACATTTTGTTCAATTCACTTTCCATATATACAACCATAACTCATTCTATGATAGGTTATAATATCAATGAATTCATGAAATCAATCCAATCAACATTTAAGTTATAAAACATTTGGTTCCCACACGTACTCTAGGTTTTACGGTTTTTCGAAATATTCATAACAATAACCGCTTAATTCAAAACCACTTTGGATATGTATCAAAAAGTTCTAACCAAAATTCGGCAGAGAGCTTCCTCGAAATATGGACATCCCAAAATAATACATTTACCTGTATAACCAGTCCAGACATCAATTTTGTTCAAAATCATTAATTCCCGCACATATACAAAATTTACGGTTTTCCAAAAGATTTGTAAATTCAACTAAATCAAACCAAACAACTTAAAACCACATCCAAATCATAACAATATCATCCTTATATAATTATAATTGGTTAGGAAAAGGATTGGAAGAAGTTTGAAGTCGAACGGAGCGCAGAAACGAATTTTTGGTAATAGGTGACCTGAAGCTGGCACGACCCGTGCAAGAAGTTGCACGACCCGTGCTGACTGTGCAGAGTGCCAATTGTCCATTTTCGTTTCGTTTCGTTCTCCGATCGATTCCAAACGGTGTTCCGATCTAAATTCAACCACAAAACAGATAAAATATACGCATATTCAGACCATTAAATATCCATTCCATATCAAATAAAATAGTGGTTTCGTTATAATTCTCAAAACACGAAATTTCCCCAAAAACCCGTAATCAACTCAAGTTTGACAAAAACGCGGAATTTCGAAAACCTTTTTAAACCAAGCACACCAACAAAATTTAAAACCCTAAACGTGAGTAAAACTCACCTATCGTCATGAAAATCACGAAAAACCGAAACTCTCCGAAGCTCGATCGACCCGTAACACACGAACACGCTCCGAATTCATTCCAAAAGCTCCAAAACCGAAAACCAGCAGCTCTTACACTCTCCACTACTGCCCAACAACCCAAACAGCTCCCCAATCAAGATTTGAACTTCCAAGGACCTCAATCTAACTTCAAGTGTGTTAAAACTCCATTTGAGATGCTTGAAAGCTTCAAAATCCATGAATGGTGAATTTTAAAAGAGATGGAATGAGAGGTTGAAAGTGGTATCAAAAGAAAGAGAATGAAAAATGGAGTGGAATAGTGGAGAAATTACTTACATGTGATGGAAGATGATGGTGATCTCCCTTCTTATTCCTCTCTAGGTTTTCCCTTTTCTTTCTTTCTTCTCTCTTCCATTTCTCTCGACCTCACTCTTTCTCTCTCTCTCTCTCTCTCTCTCTCTCTCTCTATTTCTCTTTCCTTTCTTTCTTTTCCGTCCGTGCTCTCTCTCTTTCTCTCTTTCTATATCTCTCTCTTTTTCTTCCTTTATTCACACAAGTGAGGGATGAGAGAGTGTTTGGATATTTTTAGGTCTTTGGATCTCATTTAGTGTGAGTGGTATAAAGATTAAAATACCCCTAGTGTTCTAATTTCCACTCAATTATGTATTTAAATTATATACTCAAGCAATTATAAATTGCTTCCGCGACAACCTCACATCCGTGACTTGATTTATTACCTATTCGAGTAATAAATCACTCGTTAATTTCTTAATTCGAAATTAACGAAATTAGGGATGTTACACAAAGAATGCAAGAAGATTTAACTGTTCCTTGCAGATATAGAAACCGATGAATTGTTGAGGCTTGACTGGGATATAATAAGGACTTTACTCCTCTTTTTGTTTACGATTGTTATTTGTATAATCTACTTTTCTGTTCTGCGACCAAAAAAACATCAAATGATTATTTGCATGTAATTTCAATATATGAAAACAAATGACAAAGTGATATATATATATATATATATATATATATATATATATATATATATATATATATATATATATATATATATATATATATATATATATATATATGAACAATAATATCATGCATTGTTGTGTCAAAAAAATAATAATATCATGGATCGAGGCACATACTGAGTTTTGTCTAGTATTACTTTCATGAATCATTCTAACAGTTAAAGGTGAAGAACAAGTACCACCTGCAACAATAAATTAAATTAATAAGTTAATTAATGAGCTAAATAACTTAATAATATATTATGGTTCTTCAAACAGTTGAATATAAAGGGTGATAAATGCTTCTTTTTTTAAAAATAGTAAGCAGACATATTCTACTTAACCATAGATTTACACAATGGAGATCAGAGTATGATTTTTACAACTGTGCTTGCATATTTAGTTGGAAGCAAAAATCAGTTGGAACTAACATTCATCACCATTAGGCTTATGAACAAATAAAAAATTTCTAGCTGAATGGTAATAAAACAAGATATCATTTACTAATTTCGTATCAGAACCAACCAATCAAAAGATTGAATTCCCATCAACTAAATCTGAAGAAGCGAAAAAACAAAGCAAGAGTTAGAATGGGAAAGAAATTTTCTCATGACTCTGAAAGTTCTCAAACTACAAACCAGCTAAGAAGTCTATGTCTTTGGCCAAATAAACATATATACCTGACAAACAGGCTGAACAAGATTAAGAGGCCAGTTGATATGGAGTAGACCTACCTGATAGTGACAAACTTGTTGGTGCCATGTTTTTCCCAATAAGTCTTCAAATCTATAGGATTAGAAAAACTATAACCCTCAGCTGCAAGTTTTTCTAAAACTTTCTTAAATGCTCCTATACTCATTTTCCTTCCGGCTAGTCTACCACCACGTCGCTTAGTACTCATAGGCAAAGGATACAATGACATGGTCATTGTAAAGCATGCAGACTGCCATCCACCAAAGCCCCATCTATCACTACAAGAAATTTGGTTATTACTGGCGGACACAATCCCTCAGTAATGCTAGAAATCGCGTAAAAGAAAAAAGAACATTCTTGGCGGATTCGATCCGTGAAAGTCGCCGAAAACGCCGCAGTAAACTTATTCTTGGCGGATTTTCCGCCGAATTATCGGCAGATTCTTCGCAGACTTTACTAAGAATTATTCCGACGGAAATTCCGCCAGTAATGTATTTAATTTTTTTTTTTAAAAAATATTTTTTATGCGTTCTCTCTCTCTCACAGGTCTTCTTTCTCTCTCACAGGTCTTTTTTTTTGACAATGAGGTCTTCTTTCTTCTCACCACCATTAAACCACCACAACAACAGGTCCTCTCTCTCTCACCACCGAGCCACAGCTCCTCTCTCTCTCACAGGTCTTCTGAAAGGAAAAAAATAGAGAGGGTGAGAGGATAGAAACTAAGAATAAAAGAACAGAGAAGAGTCACCACCATTACCCATCGTTGTCGTTTGCTTGACCACCGTGGGTCACCACCATACCCCTTCTCTCACCACCGCAAAACCGCCATCACCTCCTCCATCTCATCCTTTCCAACACCATCTCCCCCTCCCTCGACCTCTCACTCTCCCTTCACATAATCACCTTTACAACAGCCCCTCACCGCCACAAACCACCCCTCACCGCCACAAACCACCATCGTGACCTCTCACCACAACATCCCCTCTTTCTTATGCTCTGCTCTGTTTGTCTCCTCGTTTCCCTTTCTCTCGTCGCATTTCTCTGCTTCTTTATCATTATGTGTTGGTGTTGCAGTTCTAGGGATTTCATTCCCAAATTACTATTTGGTTTCTATTTTACAAATGAGGGAGTGGTGGATTGGAGGAAGGGGCGACAATGGTTGTAGAGAGGAAGGAAGAAAGAAATAAAAAATGGAGTTGGGAGATAGACAAGTGAAAGTGAGAGAAAGAAACGGTGGGAGAAAGAAAGAGAAGGAAAAGAGAAAAAGATGAAAACAAATGGTGTAGATGCCTCGGGAAGATACGAGGACGTGTCTGACAACTGAATTGAAATACATCAGTAATTACTGGCGGAAAATCCGCCCGAACTTGTGCTAGAGGAAGAAATTTTTGCCAGTAATTCCGCCAGTATCTACTTGCAGAAAATCTGCTAGTAAACATACTGGCTGATTGGATCCGCCAGAAATGTTATAGGATCCGCCAGAAACGTACTGGCAGACTAAATCCGCCAGAAAACGCCAAAATCCACCAGAAAACCTCATTGGGCGGATGAATCCGCCGAAATGTTCCTTGATAATTCACGTAATTCTTGTAGTGTATAACACTATTGAGGTGTCCTGGTGCACAAACAAATAGGAATTGGAATACTAGATATATCCATATCAATCCCATTTATAGCAATTTCGGTAGTTTTCTCTGGAACCCTTGGCGCTCGATGAACCAAATGATTAATTATTCTCATCTTTCGGCACATGAGGACCTTCTTTGGTTTCTCTGCCTTAGGGGACTTAGGCACCTTAGAGCCCTGCCTCTTCTTACCAGTTCAATTTGCCTTCTCAACAACAAGTGCCTATTCCATTGGCCTTTCTTCTTTTAACAAGTCAGGTGGTTGAATCATTTGCATATTAGGTGGCACTTGTGGATGTCTCTCGAAATACATTTGTAACTCGAGTTCGTAGGTATCATATTCATATATTTTTCCCTCAGACTATTAATCCATGCATCCCTCATATAATCCATTTGGTATGTAGCTTGAGGCATTCCTATGTCCCTATGGTGAAATACACCATTATTAGTAGTAGATGAAACCACAACATTTCTCCCCCAAGCATAGGCTTTTCGGGCATGGATGACATCGATTCTGCAACCCCTGCAGATGGCTCTCAAAGGATGTAGCGGGTTCATAGTAATCCCAATTACCTATGTTAAGACCATTATCACCATCCATCACAACAACAAATATGAAGAAAATTGCAGAGAAACAATGTACACGATCTTAAATATCCTCACAAATTAACCATGTCCATTGCATTTCCCTGTTAGGGTTCTTGGCTTCTACGAAATGAGAATATAAATGCTTCTATTTTACAAGAAAAATGAAAAATTATCAATAAAAAATGCGTCGAGGTTCACCAACCAATAAGGACCATGTGATGATTTGAGTCACAGGTTAGGGTACAAAATGACCATTTTCAAAGTGCAATATTAATGTAAACTTTACTATATGTAGTTTGTGAATTAGTGGAAGATGCAAAGAAGTGAAGTTGAGATTGATAGAAAGAGAAAGAGATAAGTGTGTTGTGTTTGTATATTTTTTTATAAGCTAATAAAACTGTCACGCCAGCGATATATCATATTACTAACCACATGTGTTATTTACTCTACATTGAATATTTGTCAACTTCCACTTCAAACTTATCTTCAAAACTTCTGTAATGGGTATCAACATACAATAAAAATAATGGCTAATGTTTTAATGAGCAAGAATCATGATCAACTCCCAATGTATAAACTAAGGAGGAAAAACAACCCATTAAAAATTACAGAGTAATTAGACACCGAGTGTAGAAATTGATCGTACCTTGACCAATGAAGTGTTGAAGTGTTTGTTGCTTCGTCTGATGGGCCGGTCGTTGAGGGGGTTGAAAGGACCGGTCCCCGGCTTCACGCGTTGAGCACCTCGGGTGGTACGCAAAGACACTCCGACGATCTAGTGAGAGGTCGCTCAGGCGCAGATAGCACAAGGTTAGAGAACGTGCACGATGCCATGTGCGAATGGCGTATATATCTGATGATGTCCGACCGTTATGCGAAGATTTCGCCGGCGCGAAGTGCGCTCAAGCAGCGTGTATGGGCCGATCGAGATGGGTCGGGCCGCAGTCCAATTGCGTTGGCGATCCTCGTATTTGCTAATACACCCGAGAACGATTGCCCCCAAGCCTAGGTCGCTTAAGAGCGGCCGAGGCTTGAATCGATGCCCCGGAGTGAAGTTCCCTTGATGAAGCGGACGTGGTCGTTGCTTTTTCTGAGGCGGTGTCGACCGCTCGTCAACCATCGGCCGAAATTTCGCTGCGGACGGTTGGTCTTTCCCGACATTGAAGGCGTGGCGTTTGGTGTTTAGAAAGGTCGTGCGGAGACAACCATTGGTGGGAAGGCGAAGCGTTGTGACTCTTCGTATCCGGTCCCCCTTCGCGCCAGATCTCGTGCTATAAATAGCCCTCTTCTCGAGTTCATTTCTCACACTTCCAAGGTTTGCTCGCTAACGACCGACTAAATCGCCGCCGACTTGCATTCAAGTCGTTTACGTCTTCTTGCGACCAATCTTCAACATCCGCTTAAGGTATGAATCGATCGCTCCCTTTATTCTTTTCAACTTTAGTTTTTCTTTAAAGTACTTCGTGCTTTTCCACGCCTCGTGATAGGGGTGTCGTCGAGGATGGCGGCCGCGCCTCTCATGAGCGCTTTGCTCGATCGACCGACTCGATCCCTTTATCACGTGTTTGTGTATGCCACGGACAAAGCTAATCGCCCGTATTCTCGAAAACCGCCCCAGTCTTTTGCCACATACATGTCGAGGCCGGGCGAAACCAATTCCCAAGAGGCGGAGTCTAAGTCGTCTTCGGGCGACAAAAGCTCTAACTCTTCAAGCAGTTCTTCGAGCAGCACGAGCTCGAGTTCTCATTCCTCCGGTCGGGGATCGGCCAGCCCCAAGAGCCCTGATTCCAGATCTGCCCATTCTGCCGAGCGGCCGAGCAACTCTCCACCGCCCGAGGACGTCGTATCCCGAGTGGAGGGAGAAGAAGAAGACGCCGACGTGATTATTATTGACGATGATGAGGCGCAGAGTGCCGTCCCGGTCGTGGACGAGGAGATGATGGAGGCCGAAGGGGGCCAGGCCGAAGACGTCCCAGGAGAAGAGGTGGCTCAGCCCGAAGTCAACATTTCTGGTTTGGAGGCCAACATCGGAGGGTCGCACGAAGGGTCGGCCGAGGTACAAGCCGATGTAGCTCGAGATGTATCTGATATGTCTTGGGTGTCGGAAACTCTTTGCTCCAACAGAGCATTCTCACGATCGGCCACGATGCCTTGCGTTCGATCTACGGAGCCGTCTTGAAGACTCACCGGTGGAGGATAAGAGGCATGAAGGAGGCGAAGATATCGCGACTTACTCTTCCAACTTCAAGTTCACGATGTATCGGCTCGTGTTCGAGAAGATGAAGATTACCCTCCTTTCACCGAATCCGGTACGACGTCTTGCGCCATATTGGGGTCGCCTTCACGGCTTCATCCAAACGCATGGGCGTTTTTAAAGACCTTTGAGGTGTCACTTGACTGCTTGGGTCGGCCGGTATCGATGATGCTTTTCTTTGCCATCTTCGAGCTGAGCTGGCTCAGGGAGAAGGCCAACAAGGAGAAAAGGGAGCAAGTCTCCTTCAAGATGCAGAAGACCCATCACCGATTTTTCAAAGCGTTCCAGGAGTCGTTAGGAGCGGCCTGGAAAAGCCAGTACTTTTGGATCGTTCCAACTGAAGAGGCCGGCAAGGCCGTTTGTGAGGTTCAGCCGGACGGGATGCTGGGTCCCCCTTACTTCCCTATCATGTGGAATGAGGCTCATTTCTGCAGGCGGCCGGGAGATTATATCTATACAGTGAAAGATCTGGGAGAGGCCGACCTGGAGACTTTGGAGATGATCAAGTCGCTGGCGGGCATGATGCGTCCAGATCCCAAGGGCGACATACCTTACCCAGCCCCTTTGTCTTGTACGAAGGCTATGAACTGGAGGCCGAGATTGGTTCGCTTTTGAACTTTTTCGTCCTTATATTCTGTTGTTGACTTTCTTTTTTTTCTTCCAACTCATGACTCGTTATTTCGCAGAAAGGATGGCCGGCAAAAGCTGGGAACTGCTCGCTTCCGTCCTGAAGCCTGAAGGAGGGGCTAAGGGACCTGACGCTTCTCGGTCGGGGGGTAATCCTGAACCTTCCTCCAAAGTCCCCCACACCCCTAAGGGCCAAGGGAAGAAGCCGGTCGGCAGGCCTCGGTCGCCTCCTCCCAGTGCCGATCGCTCACCCAAGCGGGCCAAGCGTGACGTTCGGGTCCCGGCCTCGCAACGGAGAGAGGTTCCCATCATCGGCTCGAAAGCTTGAGTGCGGCCGATCCGGAGGAGTACCGGCGAAGCCCATGGCGCTCTGCGCTTCTCTCTGTATGGGGGTCGATAAAGTCATGGCCGAGCTGGTGGCCGAATCTGATGGTAATTTTACTTTCTTAGTCTTGTAATTTCTATCTTACCTTTGTTCGACCGACTAACCAACCTTCGACTGAATTCGCAGGAAGGGCAAGGCTTTGGTTGAGGCGCAGCAGAAATCGACAAGCTCCTCCGATCGAAGAAGGAGGCCCTCAAACGGGGAGGATGACCAGGCCGTCACAAAGAGGAACAAGGAGCTTGCCGGCCAGGTGAACACTCTGAAAACTGACCTTGGATCCGTCGAGAAGGAGAAAGCCAGGTTGGAGGCCGTAAATGCCGAGCTGCAGGCGAAGATTCAGGTGGTGGCCAAGGCCGGTCAGGAGGCTGCAGTCGAGCAATTTTACAACGCTCTTGGCCAGGCGCGGGTGTTGAATACCGACCTGCAGATCAATTTCGATGACAAGATGATCAAGCCCACGCACTATGTCGAAAATAACAAGATCATGTTGCCTGCAGAATATGACGAGCAGGGCAACGTCATTCGCCCGGCCACCATTCTCTTTTGAAGCCCGCCTGCGAGCGGTGTAATTTTGTAACTTGCCGGGCACGACAATATTTACGCGCCGTGCGTTCTTTTATTCGTGGCGCTCGGCCGGCGGCGTCCCTATTTGTAATGACAATCTTTATTTGCTTTTCATTTATGCCCGTTTGAATTTATGTTGCAATCTCTGCGTACTTGCATTTATTCGCCTTGTTCATTTTGAACTTGTGGGCCGCTCGGCGGCCGTTTCGTGCTACTTCGATAGCGCTCGTTTTCGGTCGCTTTTCTTTGCGCGCCTTGTATGTTTATTTTTCTCTAAGTCTTTGAGCTTTAAGACCGTTCGGTCGTCATTCGCGCTTATTTCGAAAGCATCCATTTTCTGAAAAGTTAATATCCCAACGGGGCCTTGGATCGCTCGGCGACCTTCAATCAGGCCCTTTCGATGGCATTTAAGGTAGATCGTTTCGACGGCCTACCGCGATGGGTTATTACTTAACCTTTGGGCCATTTTCGATGGCGCTCGGTTGGGACCGTTTCGACGGTCGCTCGATTCAGATCGTTTCGACGACCTAAGGTTTGCGGGTTTTAACCCTTGGGCCATTTCGATGGCACTCGGTTGGGACCGTTTCGACGGTCGCTCGATTTGGATCGTTTCGACGATCTAAGGTTGTCGGGCCATTTCGATGGCAACCGTTGGGATCATTTCGATGATCTCTCGATTGTAGACCGCTCGGGGCCTACTCTGTTTGTGGGTCCTTCTGACCCTTGGGCCATTTCGATGGCGCTCGATTGGGACCATTTCGATGGTCGCTCGGTTTAGATCGCTTCGGCGATCCGTTTATGTTTGACCAAGTCGATAATCTTCGATCGCTCCTTTGCGTGAGGCGATCTTGAGCGACCGGTCATACATTCTTGCGAGAAAGTAAAGAACACCATGTTTCTAAAGGTCAGGCCTCTGTAAAAAACCCAGTGGGAAAAAGAGCGCCTGCCTGCTTTTCATTCATAGGTCGGTCATTCATTACACTCAAATTGTTCATTACATTCAAACGTGGCACCGAGCATCCAGATCAGAGGCAGTGACTTGATGGCCATCACTAGTGCTTCGAACATTTGGGCCAAGGTCTACCTCATCACAAATTTCTTTGATGCAGTCTTGGCCGTCTTGCGGCCTCAAGGTCGGCCGCCGTGGTAACTACTGGTCGTCCCTTGCTGTAGAATTTCATCTTGGTGTCTTTGTTGATACCACGGCCTCTAGCTCGCCCGTGGTCGGCCTACCAATGATGCAATCGATAGCATGATTTGAGGGGAGTACGAGGAACGTCGTGCGGACCAAATCTGTACAAGGTGCTATCTCGGCGTCGTCACCAAATGTGACCATGAGTTCGATCGTTCCCAGCGGGTAGGTGGCCGCTCCATTGAAGCCCGTCAAGGGTGTTGGCTCGGCACGGGAATTATCTCGCTCCGATCAACCTTGATCTTGTCAATTAAGCCTTCAAACATGATGTCGGCGAGCTACCCAGTCGACTGTGATTCTTTGAACGGTATTGGCCATGATCGCCACGATTACAAGCGGAACATAATTGTTTGGCCCGCCATCGTGCGTGTCGTTGTCCCCAAATGAGATGGAAGTGCATTTCGAGACCGGTGGGGATCATTGATGTTGAACCGACCATCGGGAGCTCGCCCCACTTCTTTTTGGTGGCTTTCTTTGATTCTCTACGGCCCCAAGGTTGCCACCGTGGATGACCATAGCAACATTGCGACGACCTCGGACCGCGGGGCTTTCGACCTTCGAGGCCAGGTCTTTTTCTTGGACGCTTGAAACAAGTAGAGCGCCCTTCCCTCTGTCAGGATCAGTTTCCTTCTGCTTCTCTTGAGGTCGGTCGCCTTCCTCCGGCCTCACATACTTTCCCAACTTTCCTTTCTGAATGAGCTCTTCAATATCATCTTTGAGGGCCACACAGTCGTTAGTATCATGACCCTTGCTTTTGTGGTAACGGCAGTATCTTTTAGTCGGTCGTGCCCCCTTCTTGAGCACGAGTGGATCGGGCCGCTTTACTCCCACAAATTCATTGTTTTGGCACTCGCTATAGATCTGTGCAATAGAGGCGTTTAGCCGAGTGCGATGATCGAACGTCTTATCTCGAAAGTCAGACCGATTGTCGCGGCGACCTTCATGCCCTCTGGCCGGCTTGCCATTTTCTTCTTTAGGTCGTGCGCGGACGGCCTTCCTTGCTGCCAAGGTTTCTTCGTACGCCATGTGGACGTTAGCCTCGTTAAGTATGCCGAGATCTTGGTAATGGTTAAGAGTGAATTCCTCCACGAACCGGTGGTCGGTCGGACACCACGCCAGATATTTTAGCTTGTCCTTATCTGACAGTCACGAACGGACCTCGGCCTCGGTATTAAACCGGTCGATATACTGCCTCAGCGTCTCATTATCTCCTTGAACAACAGAGTCCAAGTATTCTTCATACCGATATTGGCAGCGGTTTGCAGTGTAGTGAGACAGGAATATTCTGATTAGGTCGTCCCGGGAGGAGATGGTATTGGGCGCAAAGACTCCCACCATTCCAATGCTCGGCCGCCCAACGATCGGGGAAAAAGCCGCATTTCATGGTCGGTCCCAATTCCTCAGTAAATAAAGCAGTAATTATTGAAGTAACGGAGATGCTTGTCTGGATCACCTCGGCCGTCAAACTTGTTGAGGTTGGGCGGCTTGCGGAGATCTCTCGGAATCTTATAACGCTGATCTCCGCGAGAGCGGGCCATGTTCATTCTCGAATGCCGTTCGACCCAAAGGGTTGCATTGCGAGGCATGCCTCGCGTTGCCCGGCATTCCATAGAATCCTCCTCGGATGGGCGGTTGGCGGTAGGCGAGGAGGCCTTACGGGTCGCTCGCTTTGGCCTCTCCTAGGCCGATCGCGAAACGCCCCTAATTCTTCCATTTCGCACTCTTCCGGCTCTTCACGAGAATCCCAAGATCCGCTTCTCGACCAAGCGTGACCCGGACGACTCATTAGAGGAGTATCGGTGGGCGAGCGACGTGTCGGGGCGGTAGGCTGGAATCTTCATAGTCAAGCGGACATTGAAGCGGCGCTCACGCCGCGTTCTGCTCGCCGGGCGACTGCGTGCCACGCTTCTTCCGGCCGGAGAATGATGAGTAGTGTTTCTCTCGGCGTGAAATGCTCCTGCGAGGAGGAGCGGTGTCTTCGCGCCGGCCGGCCGCGGTGAAGGTTCTCCGTCTTCGCCGCGCGCGCGCGCCCGAATCGAACCTCTTTCATACGGGAGATGAGTGCATCTCGATCCGCGATCACTTGATTCTTGTTTTGCAAGATCGCAAAAGCGGCTTGAGTAACATGGTCCGCGAGAGGTTCTCGGATGCCCGCTTCAATCGGCTTCGGCGGTAGGTCTCGTGAGCGGCCGGATGGATCTGGCTGGAGGACCGGTCCACGGCCGATTTGTGTATGAAGGTTCTTGCCGTGGAAGTCCTTGAGATTCATGGACCGTAACGCCACGCCTTCCGGTCCGGCTGCTGGAGTTCGCCGGAGGATTGAGTCGAGAAGTGGCCAGCGTGCGGGGCCGGTCGCGTGGAGCCATAAGAGAGGTAGGATAGCGCACGGGCCTCCCCCATCGTGGTCGCCAATTGATCGTACCTTGACCAATGAAGTGTTGAAGTGTTTGTTGCTTCGTCGATGGGCGGTCGTTGAGGGGTTGAAAGGACCGGTCCCGGCTTCACGCGTTGAGCACCTCGGGTGGTACGCAAAGACACTCCGACGATCTAGTGAGAGGTCGCCGCGCGGATAGCACAAGGTTAGAGAACGCACACGATGCCATGTGCGAATGGCGATATATACTGATGATGTCCGACCGTTATGCGAAGATTTCGCCGGCGAATTGCGCGCCCAAGCGGCGTGTATGGGCCGTCGAGACGAGACGGGTGGGCGCGCAGTCCAATTGCATTGGCGATCCTCGTATTTGCTAATACACCCAGGAACAGAAATAAGATATTATAACAATAAGAAGAAGAATTCAGAATTTGAGAGAGCGAACGGAAAAGAATTCAAGGAGAAGAAATATAATGACTGATTAGTTTCATATCCTCTTTCTACACCTACATTATGAACTTCTTTCTTCAAACTATCCTTGGAAGATATGAGTTTTCTCAATAAATATGTGATATTCCCAAGTGAGAGATTAAAAAAGGTAAAACGACTCTACTACAATACAATCAATTAAATAAAAATCAACTTATAGGTCCCAATAATCATCATCCATATCCAAGTAGGTTTGATGGAAAGTTAGAAAGTTGAAGCGCAACCATCACAACAAAGCAAATCTCCAACATCTCCACAAACCATACACATATCGTCATGTGTGTCATCATCACTCACATTTTTATTAAGCTCATTGTTTAAGCTTTTGTGATGTGTCAACACTATTTTTACTCTTCACGGCAACAGATAATCCATCTTTTTCCAACTCTTTACTAGAAGATGTCATCGTATTAACACCATCATCTCCATGTGTCATCTCCTTCTTTAATCTCGTTGTTTACTCCACAACCCTCCTCTTGAGTTATTTTTTTACCACCTTCTGGATCTCCATACCCTCTTTGAGATTGCAATCTTATTTTTTTTTTAAGAATACTAACCCTCTACAAAAATGAAACAACTCGTTAGTTTCAAATTAAGTCAACCAAAATTAAAACAAATGCATAACAACACATAATTTGAAAATTCTAAGCAAAACCCTATACGCACAGCACAAAAAAACTAATTGCTCAGACGGTGAGTAAGTGCAGATCCAAATTAGAATTTGAGAATCTGGGCTTAAAAAAACACATAAGATGTCGTCGTTATCTAAAGGGAAAATGAAAAGTGTTTTTGTGCTACCCAGACTGATGTGAGATACAATAAATGGCTGAATTTGAAGAACTTAGGTGTGTTGTTGTGTAGGTTTTGAGGAATCCAAGTTGGACTTTGAGAATATGAGTTTAGAAAGAAAACATACAAGATGTTGTCGTTATCTTTAGGGAAAACGAAAATGATTTTTGTGCTACGTACCCAGACTGAAGTGAGTACAATGGATGGCTGAATTTAAAGAATTTGAGTTTGTTGTTGTTGTGTGGGTTTTGAGGAATCTAAGTTGGACTTTTAGAAGCAAAGCTTAGAAAGAAAACACACAAGATGTTGTCGTTATCTTTAGAGAAAACAAAAAGGATTTTTGTGCTATGTACCCAGACTGAAGTGAGTACAATGTATGGCTGAATTTAAAGAATTTGAGTGTGTTGTTGTTGTGTGGGTTTTGAGGAATCCAAGTTGGACTTTTAGAAGCAAAGCTTAGAAACAAAACACGCAAGTTGTCGTCGTTATCTATTGGGAAAACGAAAAAGGGTTTTTGTGTGCCCCCCCAATGATAATGATGACATCTTGTGTGTTTTTTTTCTAAGCTCAGATACACAAAGCCCAACTTGGATTCACCAAAATCAACAAAACAACACACCCAAATTCTTCAGATTCAGTCGTCTATTGTATCTCACTTCAGGTAGCACATAAACCCTTTTCGTTTCCCCCCAATTTAATAACGCCATTTTGTGTGTTTTGTTTCTAAGCTCGGATCCTCAAAGTGCGACTTGAATTCCGCAAAACCCGGGCTACAGCACACCCAAATTCCTCAAATTCAACCATTCATTGTATCTCACTCTAGTCTGGGTGAAAAGGATTTATGTGCTACGTGGTGTGAGATACAAGGTTGTATTTCGCTTTGCAAACCTTCCTATAAGATAGATAACACCTACCTCGCACAAATCATAGAGAAATGATGTAATTGTTAGCTTAGAATTGACAAGTGTATCTTAGAGAAAATACAAATGATTGAAATGTGCATATTAGAGAAATGATTTAATTTTTACTTTGATAGGAACTCGATGGCTCATTATAACCATAGAGGATGTTGGAAACAGATCGAGAATGAAGGAGAGTCAATAGTTCACAATGAAACTTCTAATATCTCGAAACCATACAAATGATAAGACACATGAAAGTCATATAAACACAATGGGGAACATGGCAACAACAAATGATACAGAGCAAAGATTTTATCTTATGGGAAAGTACACCATGTGAAGGATTTTATTTTGTTATATCCTATTTGCTTCCAATAGAGCAAAGATTGCTTGAACTGAATCTTCCACCCTTTCTAGATCAATTTGTGGTGGTGTTCATCGATGATATTGTGATCTATTTGTCAAATAAGGAAGAGCATTAGAGCATTTGAGAATTATGTTGAAAGTTTTGAAGGATAGGAAACTCTATGTGAAGTATTCAAAGTGTGAATTTTGGCTCAAGACTTAAAAAGGACTATTCTTAAGCATACACGAAGTCTAGAAATCAAGAGGACTATATTCTTAAGAAATAATACAAAAGCAATAAGAGTTTTCATTCTCAAGATGAAAAGAGGATTAGAGGAATATGAGGTTTATTGTTTGGTGTTACATAAGGCGATGATCAAGCACTAGGTTGGAGTTATGTTTAGCCTACTTTCCTCATATCGATGATCAATCTTAATGAACTACTCAACCATTAATGATTTATTGAGACACGTGTGTATTGGAACAAAAATAGGAAATTGGAATGGTTTTCTTCCACTAATCGAGTTCACCTATAAGTGCCATTTATACTAAGTTATCATAATGGGGATGTCCTTAAGTACCAAAGAAGAAAACTTATATGTGAAAGAATATGTATATTCTATCCAACCTATAGTAATTGTTGGTTGTTTAGGATATTCCTATTTCAAATGTATTGGTCCAAAAATATAAATTGTAGGATATTTAACAGGAAAAGCATCCAACAGTAGAAATGATAATCTAAGCTTGCTAAAAAAGCACTTTTAATAAGAAGATGGGTGTGTAGGATATTTAACAGGAATAGAAATACTTCAATGACTAAAAAATGAAACAAATAAAAAAATTGATAGAGGTTGACATGTTAACATTTAAACAAGATAAAAGATGAAAAAATATGGATATATATGGTGAAATATATTTGTAGAGGGTTCGACAAAACAAGTTATGCATCCAAAACTATATAGTATAAACAGATTTGTTGTTGACAATAAAAGTAGAATACACATCATGAGCTAGAAAATCTTAATCACCGTAAAAGACATGAAAGTATGTGGTAAATACAGAGAAATGAATAAAAGTATAATGGGAGTTTAGGCCGACGAACATAATAATAAAACATTATTGTGAGGAAATAACCATCAAAATGATGTGTATGATAAGTCATAGAATATGGATCAAAAGTGTGAATTAAAAGACAAGAAATCATTCATACCCAATCAGAAGGAAATATAAATTGTCGTGTTGATATTTTCAAATTGGGACAAAACCTGCAAAGTGAAATACAAGTTAATAGAAGTAGTAAAAACAATCGATTACTTCTAAAAAATAAAATCTATAAATTCAAAATCAACTGTTGATTTTCTTTTATTAAATTATTTTATGTTGAGTTTCTTACCCACAACTCAAGGTTTAACTCGAAAGAAGCAACAATCCAATACTTAACCATCAAGCAAAAGCACAACTCAAGGCTTAATCAATTGAAGGAAGAAAAATGATTAACCACCATAGGGTAGAAGCAAACATCAACACCAAAGGCTTAACCACCAAACAGAAACTATACCTCAAAGTTTAACCATTTGGCAGAAGCACATCAACACTTAACCATCAAGAGTACTCAATCACTCAAGACAGAAGAAAAATCTCAATGCTTAACCATTTATAGCAAAAGGATCATGCTTAACCACCATAAACAGAAGCTAAAAAACAAGCCAATAAGGCTAATGAAATTAACATTCAAATTCAGAATAATTAATTCCTAATATGAGCAACCAACTGCTATGAACCTTTGATGAAAAAATAGTGATGCAATAGGAGATGACAAGTCGCTGGTTTCAAACAAATTCCCATTCCAAGAAAGAAAGGGAGAACAAACACTGTTGTTGAAATCAGGAACTGAACCAGACAACATGTTTCCACTAACATCAAACACAGTCATACAAGGAACATGAAGTTCCTTAAAAAGCTTACCAGTAAGATTGTTTGAGCTAAGATCAAGCAAATGCAACATCTTGCAGGAACCAAGTTGGTTTGGGAATTCCTCAGTGAAGAAAATCTGAGCTAAATTGACCATCTTCAAGTTAACACAAGCACCCCAATTACATAGAAAACTTCCTTTCCAAATTCACCATAGGAGCCCACCAAATTCTCAGCTTTGGAAGAGAAACAACTTCCTCATGCATTCCACCTTCAAAATAATTCAACTAGAATAACCTCTTCCAACAAATTAGAATACAAAAAAAGTGTCCTCAACAAACCAAAATTACCTAAACTCCTCGAAATCCCTTGAACCTTAGAATTTCCAGAAAAATCCAAATGCTCAACCTTCCCACAATTCTTACCAATCTCTTCAGGAATAACACCACTGAGTTGATTAAATGATAAATACATCCATCTAAACTTCCCAACAAAAACAGGAACAGAACCATTCAAACCATTAGCAGCTAAATTCAAAAACTTCCAAATTCTCAAAACTAGATGAAACACTAAGCTAAACAGAAACAATTATTATTTGCAACGGGCATTTTGAAACTTTTTTTACAGGGGGTAAATGGATTATGGTGTTATTTGTGGGGAAAATGATATTTAAGCCCAGAAGAAATAGGTGAAAAATAAACACAGATCTTGAAATAGAAAAGGTGAGACTGTGTATGTGCATCACAAAAATCACAATCACAAAAAAAAAATATTCATTATTAAGGCAAACAAGATAATGAACTATGGAGAAATTTCACTGATATGGGAGAAAACATAAACCAAAAGCAAAGGAACTCAAATCGAAAAATAAAACTAATAAAATAATATAAAGAACCTCAAAGGGGAAGAATTTATGGAGGATACCATGTTTACTCTGATACTATGTTGAAAAACATGGCATCCATGGAAATTAGAGAGAAAAGCTTTAAAAGGTCTATTATATTGAAAGTGCTAAAAACTTACAAATGAAAAGAGATCATTACAAATGGGTCTAGCATCTATCTTAAATACTAATTAACTAATGGACCTTACTATCTGCTTTAATGATCCTTACTAACCAACTAATGGGCTTACTACCTATATGTTAACATGGTTTTCTACCACCGATCGAGTTCGCCTATCGATTGCCATTTATACTAAATTATCAGAATCTTAATGTCTTTGACCAAGAAAAAAACTTATATGTGAAAGTGTATGTAAATTCTATCCAGCCTATAGAAATTGTTGGTTGTTTAGGATATTCTTATTTCAAATGTATTGGTCCAAAAAATATAAATTGTAGGAGAATAAGAATGCATGAGTTTTCGAAAGTCTCTTGAGTTCTCATCCAACAGTAGAAATGATCGTCTAAGCTTGCTGGAAAAGCATTTTTAATAAGAAGATGGGTGCGTAGGATATTTAACAGGAGAATAGAAATACTTCAATGACTAAAAACTGAAACAGAACAAAAAAAATTGATAGAGGTTGACGTGTAAACATTTAAACAAGATTGGTAAAAGATGAAGTAATATAAGGATATATATGGTGAAATATATTTGTAGAGGGTTCGACAAAACAAGGTATGCATCCAAAAATATATAGTATAAACTGATTTGTTGTTGACAATAAAAGTAGAATACACATCATGGGCTAGAAAATCTTTTTTTTTGACAAGGAGCTAGAAAATCTTAATCACCGTAAAAGACATGAAAGTATGTGGTAAATACAGATAAATGAATAAAAGTACAATGAGAGTTTAGGCCCACGAACATAATAATAAAACCTTATTGTGAGGAAATAACCATCAAAATGATGGGTTTGATAAGACATAGAATATGGATCAAAAGGGTGAATAAAAGACAAGAAATCATTCATACCTCATAAGAAGGAAATGTAAATTGTCGTGTTGATATTTTCAAACTGGGACAAAACCTGCAAATTGAAATACAAGTTAATAGAAGTAGTAACGATCGATTACTTCTGAAAAATAAAATCTATTAATTCAAAATCAACTGTTGATTTTCTTTTATTACATTATTTTATGTTAATTTTCTTACCCATATTTAATCAAGAAAATCAAAGTCATTGGATATTTATGTTGGACACCATAAAACAGAACAGTAGAGCGAAGCACAACAAAGAGGGCGTACAAATATACGACAACTTTGACGTTTTCCTTTTGATCAAGCTTTCAATGATGATCAAAATTTCCGATATTATTGCCTCACTCATGGATCCAGTGGAGACAAAACAACATATGACTAAACATGAGGAAAAAAAAGTCGATCAAAATAGATTATATACCAAAAACAACAAAATGAATCACCTGGGTTCAACAATATATGTAGAATTGATATGAGTAGAATGATGTTGTGGTTGATTTACGAAAACCTAACATATCTGTTAGGGATTTGAGAGATTGATATTTAAAATTTATTTTTCAAAAGACTCTCAAGAAGTAAAGTTCCCGTAACCACAAATCATGCATTGTTCATCAATCATAAATGAGTTGTATGTGTTTACCTGTTGAAGCGTCGAGGAGACAAATCACCAAAACCACAAACGCAGTGTCTCTTTTCAGCCCACGTGAACGATTGCCTCTGAATGGCGTCGGTGTTAGTTGATGGCAATAGTAAGAAGGAGGCACAACAAACTAGACTTTCTAGGGTTTTCTTTGAGAAGGTGCAATATATCACATATATAATGGTCCTTTCTATCAGTTGTTGTCTTAGTGGGCCTTATACACTACAAGCCCAATTCCCTCTCTATTTAATTAAGGGTTTTTTTTGTACCCCCGCCCTCTTCACTTATACCCCCACGTACCCCATGAAAAGACCCCAATACCCCTAAAACATTACAAAATCCCCAAATATTTACCATTTCTCACATATATACGTTTGACCACCATCCAATCGTATATACCCCTTGAGACGTATATACGAGCGAGCCAATTTCTAGCCAATCGTATATATGTTTCACCTTACATATATACGATCCAACCAAATTAAGCCATCGTATATACCCCTTCAGGACGTATATACGAGAGTGAGTTTTCAGGCCAATCGTATTTGCGTCATATACACGTATATACGACCTTACAAAAGTAAGAATCGTATATACCTTCTCCTTACATATATACGATGTGTTTTTTTGTTACTTTGTAGTGTCCGGTAGGTATCGCGGTCAGAGGGACCAGGGTCAGAGAGGGAGAGGGGAGGCATCCACTTGTTTATTTGCATGCGTGCTAGCGACTTGGATGCGTGCTAGCGACTTGGATAGGAGACAGGCTGACCAGAAAAGGTATACGAGTGCAAGAAATGCAAGTGAGCTTCGACAAGCTTAGCTCTCAAAACTGTGAAGCAAGCAAAGCAAGAAACCTTCGACAGAGCAGAGTTCAACACTTCGCCAAGCGGTTGACAATGAGTTGGTCGAAACGTGCAGAGAGCTTGATTAGTGGGCGATACTTCCCTATTTTTAGGAGGCAGTTATTCTTTTTTTCCCACGATTGTTTCAAAGAGTATAAATACTCTCTTGTAATAGGGAATCAGGGTCACCACATTTCACAAGAACTCTGAGAAACTCAACTTCCAAACTAAAGCGAAATACGAGTGAAACAGATACCTTGTACGTGTTGGTGAACCACTTCTCCTTTCAATTAATGCAATATTTACTTTCTTTTTACCTTCGTTGCATTTCCTGCTTTTATTTTGTTTTCAATCTGTTTCTTTCTACTTTTTACCGTTCTTACGCACGTCAAAACACAAAACTTAAAGGCAATCGTCAAAGAGATTTTCTAGTTTGATCTCACAATCTCAATATTGAAAACTAGTGATTGTTTGCTAAAAACACCAGCAAACAAATTGGCACGCCCAGTGGGACCTTTGCCATTAACTTTGTGTTGTTTCTATAAGTGTATGTATTTGTATGCACTTGAGGAGTGGTAGAATGGTACGCACCAGTTCTAACAATGCCTCTAGTTCTAACCCTGTGGTATCACAAGGGCAAGGAACAACTATAGATTCTGCAAGTGTCAGTGTGGCCCTAGTAACATCAATAACCGTTCCCACGATGTCGATGACCAATGTTGGGTCGACACAATCTATGTCTTTGCCACAAAGTATAGGACTTCCTTCTAGTCCTTATATGGCAACAGGGAATAGTTTAGAGACACGTTTCCAGAATATGAGTCTACCACCATACCCCTTTGGTGTATATGGCATGCCTACTGGGATGCCACACGTTTCGACCTTTTCCCCTTCACATGTGTCATCTGAAAGTACACTTGGTCGAAATCCTACCGCATTAACCAATGCGTCCTTGTTGGAGTTAAGACAACAAGTAGACGAGAGTAATCATGATATGGTTAATATGTTAACCCAACAAATTGGTACTGTTTTCAATCCGTTGATTCAGAACACCAATACAAGTTACCAAATGTTAGCAAACCAAATGGGTAGGATTGCAGATTTCTTTGGGGCTCCTACGGGAAATAATAGGCAAATACCCAATTGTGGGAATAATGCGCCTAGTACCCCACAGAGGTCAGTTACTGTCGAAGCCCAAGCGGTTGTGGGCGAACAACAAGGGGTGGGAAACCATATCCCTGAAGTAGTGATGGTAAATCGAAACCAAAACGCTGATGAAGTTGTTCGAGCAGTGCAACGAAATAATGTTTGCGCCAAGACAACATAGCCAATTTGGTAGAAACCATAATGGCACAAAACGGCCTTAACATAGGTTTACATAGGCCAAATTTCATATCACCACCGTGTGTGAATATGTGTTGCAAGTGAGTTGCCAAGAGGTTGGAAAATTCCCAAGTTTACTAAGTTTGGGGTGATACCAACGAGTCCTTTGTCGAACACATTGCCTGTTACATGACTGAGGCAGGTGATATAGCCCAAAATGAGAGTTTGAAAATGAAATATTTTCCAAATTCTCTAACTAAGAATGCTTTTACGTGGTTTACCACCTTACCCCCTGGTTCTATGTATACATGGGGGCAATTAGAGAAAGCGTTCCATGAACAGTTTTACATGGGCCAGTCGAAGATTAGTCTCAAAGAATCGGCGGTGTTCGACGAAAGTGCGAAGCTATTGATGATTATCTGAATAGATTTAGGCTATTAAAGGCAAGGTGTTTTACACAAGTGCCTGTGCACGAGCTTGTCGAAATGGCTGCAGGTGGCCTTGATTATTCAATTAGAAAGAAATTGGATACTTCTCATTTGACAGATATGGCCCAATTAGCCGATAGAGTTCGACAAGTTGAAAGGCTTAAAGAGGAAAAGGCTAGAGTGAATAAGTTCAATAGAAAAGAAAACTCAATGGGGTTTCATAAAAAAGAGAAAATAGCCTATGTCGATGAGGAATTCGACGTCGCGTTTGATAATGTCGAATCTGAGGAAATTGATGTGGCTGAACTTAAGCCTGGTCCTCCTTATTCCTGTAAATCATTAAGGCCTGCAAATGGGAATAACCCTGTAGAGCCTAAAAATGATAGATTTGTGCCTAAAACATACACTTTTGATGTTACTAAATGTGATGAAATCTTTGATTTGTTAGTAACTGATGGCCAAATAATAGTGCCAAATGGCCTGAAAGTACCTCCTCTCGAACAGAGGAAGAAAAAGGGTTCTCGTGTAAGTTTCATAATTTTTTGAGACATACAACCGACTGCTGTGTACTTTTGGGGACATAGTTCAAAAGGATATCGAAGAAGGGAGACTTAAGTTTGGTGATAAAAAGAACAAAGCTCCAATGCAGATTGACGCTGACCCACTTCATCAGGCGGAAGCCATGTATGCTGAACCGGTGGAAATGAATATAAGCGTGGTTGATGCAAAGGTGGTAGGTTCTCCCAAACCTGCCAAACCTTCTACTGACAAGCTTAAAAGTGTAGTGCAAAGGGGTGATGCTGTGCAAAAGCTTACTCAGGAGGAGTATGAAGAGAAGGTACAGTTTGTGTACCCCAAAGCTGAAGAAGAATTAATAGACTTCCTTAATAGGTGCAAGCTTAAGAATTCTGAGGTAATGTTATGCCCCAGATGTAGTGCTGTGTTCGACAAGGAAGCCGCCAAAAGTGTCGAAGGATACGGAGTTCGACAACCTCTTAAAAGAAAATTGCTGGACAAAAAGCCAAACTTTAGCTTCAAAAGGGGGGACCTTCCTTATAAGGTCAAGAGTTCGAACAGGCCTTCAATAAGCAAGCCACAGTTTGCTGGTAAGAACACAACCAAGAAGGAATTTGTGTTATCAGCCTCTGCCAAATCGTTTGTTCCAAGGGCTAACCTTCCAAACGAAAAGTGGATACATGCTGGTTGTAACCACTATAGGAATGTTGTGCCACAAGTTGAAGTTGTGAAGCCAAATGCAAGTGAGACTGCGAAATATAACTACAAAAATAATTACAAAGGAAAAAATCCTATGACCAAGACCCAATGGCGTCGCTTTCAACGCTCGAAGAAGAAAGCAGCACTTGCTTCTAACGAGCAAACGCCAGGAACTTCGAAAACGGCTAAGAATATGACTTCTAAAGCCGTGGGGAATACAAAAGTGAACATAGGTGCTGCAACCAAGTGAAGGTTGGAAATAAGGCCAAGGGTAAATCTATTGTAATAGAAGAACCAAGGAGGCCTGCAATGGAGAGAATCTTTCCTCCACTGCCATCGTTGAGGAAGAAAAGTTCTGACTTCGACATGGATGAAGATGTCACTTCAGATTTTGAAGACTCTGAAGCTAGTTTTGATGTCATTTGCAATGTGGTGTCTATTCTACCCAGTGAATATGACGTCATTCTGATCCCCAAATGATGTCGAAGAAAACTTCACCGAGGATATGGCTAATCACAAGCCGATTTGTTACTACGTAATGAACAACTACCGTGTCGAAGAACAAATGGCCACTTTCGAGAGGCCGACGAAGGCATGCAGCATCATTTGAAGCTCTCGTATGTCCAAGCCAAGGTTAATGGCGTGGTGTCAACAAGATATTGGTAGATGGAGGCGCTGCGGTAAACTTGATGCCTCAAGCAATGCTGAAAACCATAGGGATGTTCGACACAGACCTTAAGCCTCATAATATTGTGTTAACAAATTATGAAGGCAAATCTGGCCGGTCTTTGGGGGTCGTCGAAGTGGAGGTAGTAGTAGGTACTGTCAAGAGAACTACCATGTTCTTTGTTATAGCCTCCAAGGCAAGCTATAACCTGCTCCTTGGCAGAGAGTGGATTCATGGAGTAGGTGCTGTGCCTTCAAGCCTACACCAGAAATTGGTGATGTGGAAGGATGATGGTCTGGTAGAATATGTCAAAGCGCACTCAAAGCTACTTCCTCTGGCGATGTCAACAATGTCACCAAGGAGAATTTTGAAAAACAAATGGCGAATATTGCGCCATGTACGTCTTCCAGTCAGGCATACATCTCGTCTGATAATGTGTTTTCCTCTGTTCGATTGTACCCAACACATGGTTTTGTTTGGGAGAGGGAAATGGTGGAAGATGCAAGTGTCTATCCTGAGGGTGTTCTACCCCCAACAGGATGGGATACTGACTCTTAGAAGGTTTTAGATGTCAGCACCCAACGCATGGGATAGAATTACGGCCTATATGGCCGAAAACAAAGTGAAAACGGCTTTGGAAAGTGAAATAATTCAACAAACAATGGTCGCCGAAGCCATAGCTTCATCTCAAGAAAGTGGTGAAGTCATAGATGACAAACTTGATTGCATTTATGATGCGAACCATTAGGCTTTGAAAAGGATCCTGAGATTCAACAAAGCGCATGCAAGCTCAAGATCCAGTAGAAGAAGTGGATTTGGGAGATGGCCTAGTCAAAAGGCCAGCGTATATTAGTGCACACCTTGATGCGCCTTCAAAACCCAAGTTATTTCACTTCGTAGGAGTTCAAAGATTGCTTTGCTTGGGAGTACAACGAAATGCCCAGGTTGAGTCGAGAAGTGGTGGAACTACAAATACCTATTCGACCCGGGAAGAAACCGATAAAGCAAACACCAAGAAGATTTGCTCCTCAAATATTGGCTAAGATCAAAGAAGAAATCGAAAAGTTGTTCAAGAGCAAATTCATCGTAATGACCCGTGTATGTCGATTGGTTAGCTAATATTGTCCCAAGAATGAAGAAAAATGGAAAACTTAGAGTTTGCGTAGACTTTAGGGATCTAAATAATGCAACACCTAAAGATGAATACGCTATGCCTGTAGCAGAAATGCTAATAGATTCGACACATAGGATTTGATTATCTCGGTATGCTAGATGGCTACTCAGGTATAATCAAATTTTTATTCTTTGAAGAGGACGGTTTAAGCTTGAATTTTTCGATGTCCGGGGCATTAGGTGTTTATGAATGGGTAGTAATGCCCTTTGGTTTAAAAAATGCCGGTGCCACCTATCAAAGAGCAATGAATTCTATGTTTCATGATTTTATTGATGATTTTATGCAAATATACATAGATGATGTGGTGGTTAAGTCATCCTCAGAAATTGGTCATTTAGACCATCTTCGACGTTCTTTTGAACGAATGAGGAAATATGGATTGAAAATGAATCCAACCAAATGTGCTTTCTGTGTACGTGCAGGTGAATTCTTGGGTTTTGTAGTACACAAGAAAGGCATAGAGATCAACCAAAATAAGACTAAAGCAATTATGGAAACGAAGGCTCCTTCGACCAAGAAAGAACTTCAGTCATTGCTAGGAAAGATCAATTTCCTTCGAAGATTTATCTCAAATCTAAGTGGCAAAACACAAGTTTTTTCGCCATTACTGAGACTGAAGAAAGAAGATGAATTCAAGTGGGAGCAAGTTCATCAAGAAGCTTTTGATGCAATTAAGTCTTATTTAATGAACCCACCAATTTTGTTGCCGGTTGTTAGAAACAAAATGCTAAAATTGTATATAGCAGCTTCTGATAACACAATAGGTAGCATGTTAGCACAAGAGGATGATAATGGTGTCGAAAGAGCCATTTATTACCTTAGTAGGGTTTTGATTGATGCTGAAACAAGGTATAGTCCAATAGAAAAAATTATGCCTTTGCTTGTATTTTTCTTGTACGAAATTAAAGCAATATATAAAATCACAGATGTTTATGTTTATTCTCATTTTGATGTTATTAAGCATATGTTATCAAAACCTATGTTGCATAGTAGAATTGGTAAATGGGCTTTAGCTTTGTTAGAATATAGCTTAACATATCAGCCTCTTAAATCAATCAAAGGACAAGTGGTTCTTGATTTCATAGTGGACCATTCTCGTTGTCGAACATGAAATACATTCGTTAGACATACGCCCTTGGAAACTATACTGACACTCAAGCCATAAAAAGGGAGTGGGTATTGGGATCTTAATTATTTCTCCAGAAAACATTCCAACGAAGTACAAGTTCAAAATTCGAGACTCTTGCTCCAATAATGAAGCTGAGTATGAGGCTTTAATAGTAGGCCTTAAAATTTTGCTTGAACTTGGGGCAAGGCATGTCGAAGTAAAAGGTGATTCTCAACTAGTGGTCAAACAATTGACAAAAGAATACAAATGCATCAGTGAACACCTTATTAAATATTTCGTCGTTGCTAACACTTTGTTAAAAAGGTTTACATTTGTTCACCTAGAACATTTACCACGAATAGAAAATCACGTGGCGAATGAGTTGGCACAAATTGCCTGAAGCTACAAAGTGTCAAAGCAAAGCCTAGAAGAGTTAATTGAGATAAAAGATAAGTTAATCTCGGAGGACTCTCTCTACAATGATACTCCTTCGACGTTATTGTCAACACCAAAAACTGGGGGGGCAATAAATACAAGTGAAGTAAACGTCGAAAAACGCCACATTTTTGATGATATTGACTTAGCAGAAATTTTTGCTACTGCTGGTCCTACAGCAAAGAATCTTTATAGCCCTCTCTCCGACCAGGAAATAAGGCATAAGCAAAGGAAAGCCTCATAGCTAACTTTCCCACAACGTCTTTATTGACCGTTTAGTATAGGGTTGAAAGAGTTAAACGATGTTCGTATGATTCGTATGAAAGGTTAGTGACGTCTCGGAGTAAGGTACAATATGGTTGATGATGATTGGCGTAAACCTATTGTAGAATATTTGCAAAATCCTACAGGAAACACTAATAAAAAAGTGAAGTACAGAGCCCTAAGCTATGTGTTAATTGGAAATGAGTTGTTCAAGCAAACTCCTGAAGGGGTACTACTAAAATGCCTTAGTGAAAATGAAGCATACCTAGCAGTTTCCAATACGCATAGTGGAGCATGTGGCTCACATCAAGTAGGCCATAAAATGAAATGGTTGTTATTTCGACAAGGAATGTACTGGCCAACCATTTTAAAAGATAGAGTTTGCTAAAGGTTGCCAAGAATGCCAAAAGCATGCTGGAATACAACATGTGCCTGCAAACGAATTACATTCTATAGTGAAACCTTGGCCGTTTAGAGGTTGGGCTTTGGATGTGATTGGAGAAATAAAACCAACTTCGTCAAAAGGTCATAGATACATTCTGGTAGAAATCGACTATTTCACTAAATGGGTGGAGGCAATACCTTTAGCCAATGTTGATCAAGAAGCAGTGATAAGGTTTATCCAAAACCATATCATCTACAGATATGGAATCCCAGAGACCATTACTACAGACCAAGGTACTATTTTTACTGGTCGAAAGATGGTAGAGTTTGCTGCTGAAATTGGTTTCAAGTTATTGACTTCGACATCATATTACGCACAAGCCAATGGTCAAGTAGAAGCTGCTAATAAGATCATTATTAATTTGATTAAGAAGCACGTGGGACGTAAGCCAAAAAATTGGCATAATTCTCTTGACCAAGTGTTATGGGCTTGTCGGACGTCACCTAAAGAGTCTATAAACACTACTCCTTACAGGTTAACATTTGGACATGATGCAGTGTTACCTGTTGAAATTTGTTTACAATCAACAAGGATTCAGAAACAAGGGGGAATTCCTTCTGATCATTATTGGAATATGATGATCGACGAATTAGTTGATTTAGACGAAGAAAGATTGTTGGCTTTAGAAATGCTTATTCGGCAGAAAGAGAGAGTAGCTAAAGCTTACAACAAAAAGGTTAAGTTAAAAACCTTTGAAGAAAGAGAGTTAGTGTGGAAAGTCCTATTGCCTATGGATAAAAAAGATAGAGTTTTAGGCAAGTGGTCACCAGGGTGGGAAGGCCCATTTCGCGTATTGCAATGCTTTTCAAATGGCGCCTATGAAGTCGAAGAGCTAGGTGACGAAAATAGAATCTTTAGAATAAATGGCAAGTATTTAAAGCAATACGAGCCAACGTTAACTGAGATAAAAATCGAACAAGTGTAAATAAACGAAAATTGTTCATAAATGGCAAGGTATAAGGAAATGTTGAAATTACATAGCCATTTTTAAAGTTCTAAACTAGTACAAAGTCTCAGAAGTTCGACAAAGTTGCCTTATGCCTCTCCAGAATGCTGGCACTCAAAGAGATAGAAGTATCAAGAAGGTGTAGATCTTTGTCGAGTTCAGCGAGAATGGCTTGATGCTGGTCAATTTTCTCCAAGTGTTCTATAGCTGTCAACGCCTTAGTAGTTTTGGCTGACGAAGAAGCGCAGACTCATTCCTTTCGACGATCAAGCCCTTTTGGTACTTAGCGTTTGACAATTTAGTTTGGAGTGTTTTGATCTCTTCGTCAATACGCGTAATCTCTGCATCCCATTCAGCAATTGCTTTTTCATCATTGGCTGCTTGGGTTTCGAGAGCTTCTATATCATCTTGATCAGCTTTGAGAGAGGCAAGTTCCACTTCGCAGAGTTGATTTTCTTGAGCCTTTTGCTTGAAGATATTCGACCGTTGGGTGATCAGGAGAGAGAGTTGCTCGAAGAGAGGGCCAAATTCCATGAAGAAGGTAAGGAGGTTTTGAGGAGGGTCCAACTTAGTGATTTTGTGAATGAGGGATTTTACCTCAAGATACACAGAGGGGTCATTTTCGATGTTTGCTACAAGGCCCCCCTCTAAGACTCTAACTTTCAGTTGACGAAGTAGGCTTTCGACTGTCTCCTGATTGATGGAACTGAGAGAGGTGTTCGAAGAGCTGCAAATCAAACGACTTGACGAGCTTTTAAGGCTCAGCATGATCTTCAAAGCCGCCAAAGGATCTGTCCTCTTCAGCTCAGCCAATTCTTGGCCACTAACAGCACTGTTAGATGACTCTTTGGCAGAAGTGCCTTGATCTGCAGGCTCCTCCCTTCCAGGCTCCTCTTGCTCTTGATTGACCATATTGTCTTCAGGGATTTCAACAGAGGTAGCCACTACTTCGTGTCTTTCAATTTCTGGAACGTTGGGTTCTGGAACTTGAGCACTCTCTTCGACAACAGCCTCTGGTTCGACGTTATCCGCATTTGGAACAAGCTCCTCGAAAACAGGGATTGCAGGATCAACGAGTGCTTGAAAAATTTCTTCAGCGACTGCACCAAGTGGCGAAGAAGGCAAGGAGAGTCTTGTAGCAGACAATTCTCTTTCTGCCACCTCAGTCAAAGACTCGACAGCAGGGTTTTCGACAAGTAGTCCACCTACCTGTTTACAGTGGGTAATATTACTTAAGTTAAAACTGGAAAGGTGAAACCAAAGAAGTTCGAAATGGCTTCGGAGGGAAGTTTACCTTGTCTACCTTAAGTCTTTTGACTGGAGGAGAAGATGATGGTTCAGAGGCTCATTGATGACAATACCTTTTGTCGCCCTTTGGGGATTAGATAAACTCCTTTTCCTTGATCTTTGTTGAAGGGTGGCATTATCATCGTCACTTTCAGTGTCCTGCAAAGAGAATTAAGGTTATGGTGTAAATAATACCACAAAAGAATAAGGGGTAAACTGGAAAGCAATTTCGACAGATCACGTGTGCACAGTACCTCATAACTGAAGGAAATGACCGCTTTCTCTTTGGCCTTGAGCTTTGGGAGAGGTTTTGTTGCTTTGGTTGTTTTCTGGAAAAAGCCTTCGACGTGAATAAAAGTCATATTCGAAAGACAACCTAAGGTAAATGTATGACAATGTACCGTCTTTGGGGTAATGTCTGGAGTGGGACTCACTGCCACTTTCTTCTGGACTTGTGGAGAAGGCTTTGTTGAAGTGGTCTTGCTCACTTTGATCTTCAACTTCGACGCAGGTTTTTCTAAGGTCGAAAATATTGATAAGTAAACAGGAGCGAAATTAAAATGAAGTGTTTAAGACTTAGAAAAATTTTAAGTGTCGAAAAATATGTACCTTTGTTGTTTGAAGGGAAAGCAGCTGTAACGCCCCAAAATAATTTAATTATTTATTTAATTAAGTTATTTAAGGCTTACAATATTTATTTAAGTAAAATAATTAATTTGGAGTTTATTTTATTCGGGAGGCGTTTAAGTAATTAGGGAGTGGTGGAATTAATTGAAATGGGAGGTGTAAATAGCATTATGGGCTTTAGGGGTGCAAATAAGGTTATGGATGGGCCTAGGGTTAAAATGAATTAATAAAAGAATTGATGGAAAGAAAGAGGAATCGGGTGGAGAAGGAAACGAGAAGAAATGAAGGGGAAAAAGAAAAGAAAGGATAAGAGGAAAAGATGAAGGGAGGCGTGAGGTGAAGGAAGAGTGGAGGGGAGGAATCTCTCTCAAATCATAAAGAGAGTTTTGAAGCTCAAAGTGGTTTTTGGTGTTTGTTGAGTTTTGGGTGGAAGGAGAGCTTACATTCTTCAATTTGCAAAGGTTTGGGGTCTTTTCATTCATAATAGCTTATAAGATTTGTATTGTATGGAGGTTAGGGTTTTAAAATAATTATTGAATTATTTGGTGAAGATGATGAATAGTGATTATATGTTGATTGAGTGTTATTTGGTTTGATTGTTGTTGTGTTGGATTGATTTTTGAGGAACCCACTATGTTGTTGTTGAAATGGGATTGATATGCATTTTGGGTGTTTTATGAGTGTGATTGTTTTGTTGTGAATAAATGGGTGTTAGGTATATTTGGATCGTTTTGATGATATGTTTGTTGGAAAGAAATGAAGTATGAGTATGTGTGTGAATTAGGTGTATATGACTTAATTGGATAATTGATTTGTTGGATTAAAATGTGTCTAAGTGATGGTTTAGTCCCTAAGAATTAATTTAATCCTTGGTGTGACAAATTAGTCCCTAAGAATTAAATTAATCCTTGGCGTGACAAAATAATCTCTTAGTGCCTAATTAGCTCTACTATGCCATATAAGTCTCAAAGTAATAAATTAATTAATAGTGTGTCAAAATGACCTTTAAGTACTAAATTAATTTTGGTGTGTCAAAAATGGTCCTTAAGTGAAGAAAAGGTCCTTATGAGGTGGTTTGGCCCTTAGGTGGGATTTAATCTAATAATTGTTAAGATGATGATTAATAATTGATGAGGTGAGGATTAATAATTGATGAGGTGAGGATTAATAATTGATGAGGTGAGGATTAATAATTGATGAGGTGATGATTAATAATTGATGAGGTGATGATTAATAATTGATGAGGTGATGATTAATAATTGAGGTGAATGATGATGTGGCTTCGGCCAAAGAGGTGGTTTAATACTTATTGTGATGGATTGTGTGTGATGCATTTGTCATAGTGTCACATATTCCATATGCATTACGTGACGAATGACGAATGATGATGTGGCTTCGGCCAAAATGAGGTGAATGGTGATGATTATGGATCCACATGCATATTGCACACATGCATATACTCATACATTTGATTGATGCCTCCCGATGAGTGGGAGTTGAATGCTATATGACGGATGATGAGTGTTTGTGTAATTGAGCAGTGAGGCTTCTCGAAATTTGTATTTAGTGACGTATGTTAGTATGGTTGTAGAGTGTGTTCTGTTTCCTTCCTCGTATAATACTTATATTATTTGCTATTATTTATGCAAAGAGACTCACCCTAGCATTTTATGTTGCCTGCTCTCGTGGCGACAAACAGGTGTTGAGCAGGTGATACTGAGTGAAGGTGCCTATGCCTTCCTAAGTTATTGTGTCAAGCTCTGTATAGTCAGACTAGGGATGGGGGAGTATAGTATCGTTATTTTACTTATGTATTAAACTATTTTGGAGTATGTATTGATTATGTAATGGATAAGTTAAACTTATTTTCATTCCGCTGTGCTAGTGAACTAGTTCTGGATTGTTGTAAAACTAAACAGGTATTTTTGAGGGTTCTCCCCATTTAAGTCGTGATATGTAACACGCAATATATTTTATTAATGAAAGAGTAATGTTGACTAAATTTAAGTCATATGTATGGTGAACGTAGCATTCCCTTGAGGATGTATCTTTTAAAAGAAAAACAATTTTTAAACTCTGATTTTTGATTAAATATTTAAAGAGAGTAAGGGGGTGTTACAAGTTGGTATCAGAGCAAAAGTTCGGTCTGTCCGGCCAAGTTTGTCCAGTCGTAGTGTCTCAGAGATCCCTCGTTGATCTCCAACAGAGACTTTGTTAGAGATTTTGTTTGGTTGCTTGCAGCTGTGGATTGTAACATTGCTTGTAGTTGCTTGTGACTGTTGGTTGTATTAAGTGAGGTATGTGTGATTGGAAGAGCATTTTAACGACGTCCAAGGAGTAGGAATCGTGACGACGCTTCTCGCACTGGGTGCGTTAAAAGTCCTTCAGTGTGAAAGGTGTAAATTTTGAAAAGACGTAGTTTTGTGACCTTGATTAAATTGGATGCGTGAGTAGGAGGGACTGATCACCCCGATAACTCATTCCCAATGAAAGAGGTGACAATAACTCGTAATTATTATAAATTTTGAATATATACTAATTTCAACTTGATTGATTGAGTGGTGTGTGCAAGTTGATTGACCATTAATTTTTAGAAAAATAGGTGCCTTATGGAAGTTTGAGTTTGATTTGGGGATTTGATAGCAGGGAGATGTCAAAATAAGGATTGACACTTTGGATTTGAAGTTCGTACAAAGAAAATAGAGCATGCCTTTTTGGAAAAAGGTTTAGAAATATGGTTTCTGGAAAGCCTAAGGTAGAGAAATTGTTTTTTAAAAAGTATGGTAGTTGAGGGAGTACCTATCTAGGATCTAAATGATATTGAGTAACCTTGATGATTAAATGATTAAAATTCGGTACGAAGAGTAGGAATGCCGAGCTGAGGAAGGCATTGTTTGTGGTTGGGATATGGATTGACGTAAGATAGGAGCATTAGTACTTAAAATGATTGATATGGCGTAGTTCCCTAGCGATAAATTAATGGTGTTTGGATAATCGAGCGAGACTTTGGTGACCTGAAAATAGAGTTTTGGTACAAAGCAAAAAGGTGTAGATTAAGTATGCCTAAGGGTAGCTATTTGAGTTAGGTGTATTATGATCAAGGTATGTACTGTAGAGGTGAAGAGGTATTAAGGGTGTTGTAACTTCCGTGAAAATTCTTAAGGAGTGTTGGACTAGTTGTGAATGGAAGGTGTTTAGTAGTTGGCTTAAGCATGATCATAGTATGAAAATCAAAGGAAAGAAGGAAGAGGAAGGTTAGGTACATAGGACTACATATGAACTGAGGTGTAGTTGCTTAACCATAGGCGTGTTGAAGTGTAATATGCATGCGACGTAGTGTGCAGGAGTCAAAGTATGTAGTACCGAGGTTTAGGGTGCGTTTGAATAGTAAGGGTAGTGAAGCTTAGCGTGACGTAGCGTAGAGAACCGAGGTACCAAAAGAGTGTACCGAAGTGTTTGGGAAGTGTAATGGCCGAGGTTAGGGAGGTCTTAAGTGTAGTGTGCCTAAGTGTAATAGTCAAGGGTGACGTGACTAAGTGTAGATGATGAAGTGAGTTGTGAATAAGCCTAAGTGTAGTGGATAGACAATATTTGAAGGATTGCTTGTGAATATTGCTACCTTTGATTGACGCTTTGCTATAGGTTGATGTATTCGTGAATGCACATGAGTTTAATTTTGATTTGTGCTAAATTGTTTTGAAGTATGTACTTGAAATGAAATGTTGTGCTTGGTTATATCAAGTAAGGTTAGGATTCGCGTATAGTCTTCTTTTTGGCAAGAGATGAAATGATTGACTTTTCTAACTTCTGAGTTTATGTCGGAAACTAAATTTTGAAAATAATAAGTGGTTGTTGTGTGGCAACATGTTCGTGTTATAAGATTTGGGGTTGCGTATAGTTTTCCCTTTTGGACAAAACCGTGAGTTATATGATTTTCAAAAAGAAACGGTACTTGGAAAATTCTGTGTTTTTGGGGATGAACATAATTTCAAGATTTGTGTTAAATTCTGTTCCAAGATGTTTAGAATTTTATTACAAGATGTGACATGATTTTAGCTTTAGGACCGATTAGGTCATGGATTAATGTTGTTTGAAAATGACGAGGTCTTACAATAATTTCATGGTTTGACGAGATAAAATCTTTTGAAACAAAAAGGTGAGTTTTACTCACGTTTAGGGAAATTTTAAAATGTTGTTTATGTTATGTTTGAACGGTTTTCGAAATTTGGAGTTTCGTGAATTTTCGAGTCAAAACGCTATTTTGAGAAATTATGTTTGTTTGAAACTTAGAACGAAACCATAAAGATTGGATTGTTTAATTGTTATGCTTGAATATGGTTTTCGATTGCGGGTCTGTGTTAGTTGAATTTACAAATCTTTTGGAAAACCGTAAATTTTGTATATGTGCTTGAGTACTTCGAAGTTGAGTTGAGATATGAGGTATGATATGTTCTGGTTTTGATTGATGTTCTGGACTGGTTATACAGTAAAAATTATTTTTGGGATGTCCATATTACGAGAGGAAACTCTGCCGAATTTTCGTTAGAAATTTTGATACATGTTTAAAGTGGTAATTGAATTGTGTGGTTAGAGGGTAAATGAAGAATTGAGTAAATGTTAGAGTGGTGTTAACTAAGTATGGATGAGTCGGAATGTAAGCATGGTCGAAGAGCAGAGTTGTTGAAATAGGTGTAATTATCTAAGAGAAGAGTATGTGCAATTAAGTATGTCGAAATCTAGTACGCATGCAGATTGTGGAGATATGGGGTAAAGTGTAAGTCGAAGTTAGTGTTTGTCGAAAGCGTAGGTAAGTCGAAATATTGAAGTTGTCGAAGTATAGTGTGACGATATAAACTTAAGTGTAAAGGAGTGGGTGTAACGATGGAAGCCTAAACTATTATTCTTTGAGATGCAAGTATTTCAGAGAATGAGAGACGAGTCGAGCCTAGTAATGTTGAAATATAGCGTGTCGAAGTGTTGTATAGGTAAGTCGGAGGGTAAATCCATGGGAGTCAAGGTGTAGTGGTCAGTAGTGCGACGTTAAGTTATATCCGTATATCTACCGAGATGAAATATTGCGTTTAAGAGTGATGTGCTCAAGTGTAGTGTAACCAAGGTGAGTAACTGAGGGAGTAAGGAGTGGTAATTGCCGTAGTGTGCATATACCTAAGTACAGATGCCGAGATCCAGAGTGAGTGTGCCGAGATGCCACTACGCCAGAATTGTAAAAAGAGATCGCCACCTTTAGTAGCGTTTATAAAAAAACGCTACCCATTTTAATAACACGCTACACCATTAGTAGCGTTTTAAAGTAAAACGCTACCAATTAGGTAACACGCTAGACAGATCCCTAGCGCTTTTACTTAAAACGCTAGCAAATTAGAAAACACGCTAGACAGATCCCTAGCGCTTTTATTCAAAACGCTAGCCAATTAGAAAACACGCTAGATAGATCCCTAGCGTTTTTTATAAAACGCTAGGTATTTAGTAAACACTCTAGATGCATCCCTAGCGCTTTTATTCAAAACGCTAGGTATTTAGAAAACACGCTAGATAGATCCCTAGCGTTTTTTATAAAACGCTAGGTATTTAGTAAACACTCTAGACAGATCCCTAGCGCTTTTATTCAAAACGCTAGGTATTTAGAAAACACGCTAGATAGATCCCCAGCGTTTTTAGAAAACGCTAGGTATGGTTAAATAATATTTTTTTTGTTTCCTATTGAGCTACTTCCTTTCTCAGCTAACACTCTCACCCAGAAATGCAAAATCACTCACCCAGAAACGCAAAACCCTAACACCCTAACTCAAATTAACATCATCTCTCTCAAGGAAAATCATCTCTCTCGCTGAACATCATCTCTCTCACTCGGACAACATTGGTGAGTTTTTTGTTCCTTGCTCTGTTTCTTGTTAGATATTAATTGTGGGTTCTAGTTTAGAAATATATTAGTTTTGTCACTTGTGCACACTAGACTCTTCTTTTTTTTTACCACTAGCCTCTTCTTGTTAAACATAAATTAATTATTTGGAAGACTAGACTATATGGTTCCTTTGTCTTGACCAAAGGACCGAGAATAGAAATAGAATATGATATAGATATAGCTTGGGAAAATAAGGAGTGGATTTGAAAAAATTTTAAAAGAGGAATTTTTGTTTGTTTTTTTATATGAATTGATTCTTCATTATATTCGAATTGCTTGATGGGTCATATGTTAAAGTTCTCTTCTCAGATTTTATTATAAATATAATTTGGAAATTATGGATAGAAATTGGATGTCCGCCAATCTCCGCCCAAGGAGTATCTTATTGGAGTGGATTATTTTGTGAGTCGTGTCTTTGTTGAACGTTTAGGGACTTCTAGTGGTATGAAATGTCCTTGTTTAAGGTTTGTTATGTAAAATCGCCATCGCAGAGGAGTTGGCACGACATTTAAAGGCGAATGGAATTGATCAAAGTTACACTTGTTGGATAATGCACGGTGAGAAAAAGGTGAATCTTCAAATATGAATGATATTAGTAAGAGATATGCGCGCCACGGTTGACACCGGAACACATTCATTTGATGCGAACGAATTTGAAGAGATTGCAAAGGTGGTTGAAGAGGATCTTAATGATTGTCCCGAAATGTTTGAGAAGTTGATAAGCGATGCGAGACACCATTGTATGCGGGTTGTAATGAATTCACAAAATTATTGGTCGTGATCAAGTTGTATAACATGAAAACTTGCCACGGATGGACGGATAAGAGCTTTACCGATTTACTCTCACTTCTGAAAGAAATGTTGCCGAATGATAATGTGCTTCCTTCTCGGACGTATGATGCAAAGCAAATGTTGGGGTCTATTGGCTTGAACTATGAGAAGATACACGCTTGTCCGAATGATTGCATTTTATTTCGGAATGAACATGCGTTGTTAAAGTCGTGTCCTAAATGTAATGCATCGCATGTATAAGAAGAAAGAGTCTGCTCCACAAAAGGTGTTGTGGTATTTTCCTATAATTCCTCGATTTAGGCGCATGTATCGTAGTTCATAAGATGCAAAACACTTGACATGGCATGAGGATGAAAGGATTAAAGATGGTATGCTACGACACGCAGATTCTCCGCAATGGAAAAAATCAATATTGAGTATCCTAATTTCGGGATGACCCGAGAAACCTACGCCTTGCATTGTCTGCTGATGGATTTAACCCGCACGGTATCCAGAGTAGCTCCCACAGTACATGGCCCGTGATTTTGGCGATTTATAACTTACCGCCGTGGCTTTGCATGAAACGCAAATATATGATGCTGTCTTTGTTAATTTCTGGGCCCAAACAACCAGGAAATGATATTGATGTATACTTGGCTCCTTTAATTGAAGACTTGAAGCAAATGTGGGACCCGGGGTAGAGGTGTATGATGGGTTCAGAGAAGAAAGTTTCACCCTGAGGGCTATGATCTTTGGCACAATTAACGACTTTCCTGCATACGGCAATCTATCTGGGTACAGTAACAAAGGGCAGTGTGCATGCCCTATATGTGAAGATAACACAGATTGGATGTGGTTGGAACATGGTAAGAAGAATATCTATCTTGGTCATCGAGATTTTTGCCATCAACTCATCACTATCGATTGTGGAGAAAGGCATTTGATGGGAATACAGAACACGTAGAGCCCCCGCCTTTGTGGGCGAATGTGTATTTGAAAAGGTGGAAGATTTGAACATTAAATTTGGGAAGCCTTTTTGGGAGAGATTGCCAAACGGGGTGGAAGAAAAAGTCGATTTTCTTTGAGTTGCCATATCGAAGTCATTATATGTAAGGCATTTCATTGATGTGATGCATGTTGAAAAGAATGTCTTGAAAGTGTCATTGGTACCTTACTCAATATGCCGTAAGACTAAAGATACCATCAACTCAAGGTTGGATTTGGTTAGTATGGGTTTGAGACCGAATTGGGTCCCAGAAAGAAGGGTACACGTGACATATCTACCTCCGTGCATTTCATACTCTATCTAGAAAGGAGAAGACTGTCTTTTGTGAGTTTCTTCATGGAGTTAAAGTTCCAGAGGATACTCTTCAAATGTGGCGACTCTTGTATCGATTAAAGACCTCAAGTTAAAGTCTCTAAAGTCCCACGATTGTCATGTTCTCATGGAGAATTTGCTACCCATTGGTATACGATCCATTTTGCCTAAGAAAGTGTCGGACCTTAACCAAACTTTGTTTATTCTTTAAGGCGATTTGTAGTAGAGTGATTGACCTCGAAAGTTGCCAACATTGCAAAGAGAAATTACATGTCACTTTGTGTGAGCTTGAGATGTATTTCCCACCTTCCTTTTTTGACATAATGATTCATCTAATAGTTCATCCGCAGTTAGAGAGACACAATTGTGTGGCCCATGTTACATGAGATGGATGTATCCGTTTGAGCGTTACATGAAGATATTAAAAGGATATGTGAAAAACCGATCACGACCCGAGGGTTGTATTGTTGAGCGCTACATAGTTGAAGAAGCTGTTGAGTTCTGCACTGCCTATCTATCTAGTCTTGAATATTCTGTGGGACTGCCAAGGTCTCGTCATGCAGAAGGATTAGTAAAGGGATGACAGGAAATAAATTAGTGATGGTATCAAGGAAAGAACTAGAGCAAGCACACTTGTAACGTTCTTCACAATGATAGTGAGGTTGATTCATATGTTGCCAAGCACAAGGAGATTCTTAAGAGTCAATTCCCGGGAAAGAAGCAAGTTTGGTTAGCAAAAGAACACAATAGGAGTTTCATAGTGTGGCTAAAACATCACATTGATGGTGAGTGTGTTTGAATCCTACTTGATTTCAAAAAGATTGAGATGGTTAGCAAAAGGTCCAAATATACATGTCTTCTCTTACAACATGACCTATCTAATGAACGAGTGCACTTTCTATACAAAAGAACAAGATGATCGAGTAAAATGCAAAATAGTGGGGTGACTCTTGTAGCTCATTCTATGCATGCATCCAAAGTGCAAAGATAGAAATCCCATATATGCGAATATGTCTTACTTTGGCTTCATTGAACACATATGGGAGTTGGATTACAATATGTTTCAGAGCCCGTGTTCAAATGTGAATGGGTTGACAATAACATCAGGTTTCTGATTGATGAATTAGGGTTCATGCGGGTGAATTTCAACAAGTTAGGATATAAAGATGAACCTTTTATTTTAGCATCGCAAGCTCAACAAGTGTTTTATGTCACCGATCCGCTTAATATCAATTGGTCTATTGTTCTATTGATCGACAAAAAATTTGTGTATAACAACGATGATGATGAAGCACCCGATGATGTTGGTGTTGAGGACGACCCGTTCTTCGTAACATCGTAACCAATAATAGGGGAAAATACTTCTATAGAGGATGTTGTATATTTTAGAAAAGATCATAATGATGGAATTTTTATTCGTCGGAAAAAAATACCAAGACGCGAATTGCAAACAAAATTTTATCTAGGAAAAGGAAAAGGTAATATAGACTTAATGATTTCTCGTTATTTTTATTAATAGATAATTATTATATTGTTTTTGTAAATTTAACAATAACATGGATTATGTTATATTGCAGTCGATGGCATCACTTAGTGATCATGAGATCTAGTGGTCAAGACAAAGTAGTCATTTATGTTATATATGGTATAGCTTTAATTTGTAGCTACTTTTGAGTTTCATAATGTAAGTTACTTATTATGTTGTATGATTTGTAAACAAAAATATCTATTAATAGGTTGAATTTTGTGTGTATCTATATATTGGATTGTAATGATATTGGCTGAATTTTGTTGGAATGATATTTGATGAATTTTCTTTGAAAGGAATGAATTAATAGGTTGTAATTAAAAGGAGAATAAACAAAAATAAAAAAATAATTAAAAAAATCAGTCAATAGGTAGCGTTTTAGAGTGAAAACGCTAGAAATGAAGTTAAAAAATTCATTCAATACCTAGCGTTTTAAAGTTAAAACGCTAGGAATTGTAAAGAGGAGCTAGAGGAGATCCTAGCGTTTACGTGAAAACGCTAGGAATGCTAATAAAGGTGCTATAGCATCCCTAGCGTTTACATAAAACGCTAGGAATGCTAGTAAAGGTGCTATAGCATCCCTAGCGTTTTTAAAGAAAACGCTAGGAATGCTATAGCACCTTTTACTTAGCATTCCTAGCGTTTTCATCAAAACGCTAGGAATGGTAAACACGCCGCTAGTTGATCCCAGCGTTTTACATAAAACGCTAGGAATGCTAGTAAAAGGTGCTATAGTATCCCTAGCGTTTTACATAAAACGCTAGGAATGCTAGTAAAGGTGCTATAGCATCCCCAGCGCTTTTACAAAAACGCTAGGAATGCTATAGCACCTTTTACTAGCATTCCTAGCGTTTTACCAAAACGCTAGGAATGGTAAACACGCCGCTTAGTTGATCCTCAGCGTTTTATGTAAAAACGCTAGGAATGCTATTAAAATTTTTACAAGGCGCGCCTCTCATCTCCCTCACACACTCACGCATACAACCCGTAACTCATCTACCTAACTTTTCTCCACGAACAACCCGTAACTCATCTTCGCTCATCTTCGCTCATCGTACCTCTTCGCTCATCTTCGTTCATCACCGTTGCACATTTCGTTCATCTCCACGCACAACCCGTTACCCATTTCTTTCATCTCCACGCACAAACGGGTTACCCATTTCGCTCATCTCCACGCACATTTCTCGTGTATGGATTTTCTTTTTCTCCGATTGTATTGTACATAGATTGCCACCGCTTGCATGTTAGTTATAACAATGTTCTGTTATTGAACAAAAGATTTGATACTAGTCCGTACATGGCTTCTAGGTTACTCTTACTCTAGGTTTACTCTAGGTTACTTAGTGCATGTTAGTTATAACAATGTTCTCATTATTGGCATTTTGAACAAAAGATGAACTCTTGATACTAGTCTGTACATGGCTTCTAGGTTACTCTTACTCTAGGTTTACTCTAGGTTACTTAGTGCATGTTAGTTATAACAATGTTCTCGTTATTGGCATTTTGAACAAAAGATGAACTCTTGATACTAGTCTGTACATGGCTTCTAGGTTACTCTAGGTTTTTACTCTATGTATGTTTACTCTAGGTTACTTAGTGCATGGCTTTGATGTTACTTTGTGCATGGCTTCTTCTATATTTTGTTAAGTGTTTGTTGGTTCTAAACAATTAGAAAGCTAAAACTCACTGAGTCTTATTCATTTGGGTGATTGCAAGTCGATGGCATCACATAGTGATCACGATAGTAGTCGTGGTGGTGATGGGGTGATAGAAACACAAAGAAGTTCACTCCCGAGGAATTACATCGAAAAAGAATATCGTCAATCGGATAAGTAAAGGACACGAGAAATATAAGGTAAGTTAATTACTAATTATTAATGTTGTTCTCTACCTTTCCAAGTTATCTAATTATTTAATGATTTAATTATTTAAGGTCCGATGGAGTGTTAAAGGTTTGCCAATTGGAGACAACGGCACAAATTTAATTAGCTTTATTGGTACTAAGGTGAAGCAAATCTTTCCAATTTCAATTAAAAGTTGGAATGAGAAAGATAATCGAGTTTTGCCTAAAATCGAAAGATGATTTTTGGGACTTAATACAGGTATATAATTTTAGACCTCTTTAATAATCTTATTTAGTGATTTTTAGTTATATTTATTTAATCCATTTTTATGTATAACTAGAAACACTTTGATGTCGATGAGTCCCGAAGAGATTGGATATCAAGGAAGCGGGAAGGTTGCATAGGGCTTACGTAATCGATGTGGGGAAAAAGTATTCAAACGCCCCGATGGGACCATCAGACAGAGCCTCTCAAAGATTTGTATGCGGGAATTATAACTAAGGAGGAATGGACCAAATTTGTAGATATACGCACTACATGATCCGGATTTCTGGTTAGTATATTAATTATTTAAGTTATATATATATTTCACAAGTAGATATCATTCATTAATGTAGTAGTATCTTTTAAATAGAAAAAGAGCAAAGCGAATAAAGAAAGAGCTTCTAATCAGAGTACCCTTATAGAGGAGGTTCTAGTGGATATCAAATTCTCAAGAAAGATTGGTAAGAAATTAGTTTAATTTATTATGATTTAATGAATCTTTTAATTTACAGTTGATTAACAATTATTAAACTTAAATAGTTCTTGAAGAGGGGAAAGATCCAACTCAAGAATCCCTTGATCGCACGATTATCCAGTTAGAGGCCCGACAAAACAAGGATGGGGAGATTGTGGATCCGAAAACTAAGGAGGTCAAGGACAAAATTGTAAGTATTTTTTTAACGTTACTCGATTTTTTTGACACGTGAACATATTTTTATTGTCGATTAAATTTCGTTGACACTTGTTTATTATTTCTATCCGTTACTCGATTTTTTTGACACGTGGACATATTTTTTATTCTCGATTAAATTTCTTTGACACTTGTTTATTATTTTTATCCGTTACTCGATTTTTTTGACATGTGGACATATTTTTATTGTCGATTAAATTTCACTTGACACTTGTTTATTAATTTTATCCGTTATTTATGTTTGTGCATCAAGAAAGCATATCACAATCAGTATCACAAGGAGATTTAACAGATTGTGATGGTCACCAAGATGTCCTTGCTCGTGCCTTGGGAAGGGAAGAGAGACAGTGGTCGGATTAGAGGTTATGGATATGGGATTCCTCCGACAACCGTGTTTGGGCCAAAGAAGAGCCAAAGCAAAGGGTGCGGGGATTGTAAAGTCATGGCGGAAAAGTATGACGAGCTATCCAAGAATGTTGCTTGTGCTAATGGAAGAGAGAGAGATGTTTAAGCAGCTCTTGGCACAAAGGATTGGTGCACCATCCCCTGCTGCACCACCCCCTGCTGAACCTATTGAGCCTGCTGCACCCCCCCATAGCGCCCGAGATAGCTGCACCATCCCTTCAACACAGGTATTTAACAAAACTCGACCTGTTTTTTGTACAATTGTATTTGATAAAATTATCATGTATATTTATTTTTCTTTATAATTGATTTAGGATAAGCGTGAGTGTGAGCTATATATTGCAAACCCACATCGAAAGGTTGCAGTGGGTTTGATATGTAACCAATTGAGTGCCACACTGCACAATCAGGCCATGCCTGAAAACCATTTGAGAGTTAGGGTAGACTATTCAATAGAGGGGTCTGCACCATTGCCTGTTCCAATTGCTAATGCGGATATATTTACTGTGGATCAAGCGCTTAGTACTTTTGTGGCATGGCCTGAACAACTTGTCGTTGTAAGTGACAATATTTTTGTTAATAATTAAATGACTATAATGTGTGTTAACTAACTAGCTAATTAATCATTTTTTAATATATACTAGGTACCCCATGTGTCCCGACCTTCCCTTCCATGAAAGTTTCCCAACCTTCCCTTCCACTACCAAACTCTCCCGACCATCTTCTATACTGGCCAGTCCAACATGTTGGTCAATTTCCCAATGATGAATTCAGAACTACATCGATTCTCTAAAGGTCCACATTCAAAAATGAAACCAGATTTACTCGATTTTTTTTACCGCCCGATAACATTGTGGGCTGGAGCAGTTGGTAATGATCAACATCGAGGATATGAAAGCTATAGTTGAGATGGATTGGGGCACTCGCCATCGATATCGTGAGTATACCAGAGGTATGTATTAAATTATTTGTACACAATAGTTGTTTATATTAGAGTATATATATGAGGATCTGAAAGTTGTATATATATTATTTATAGGTTTTTGTACAATCGTCTCTTCGGTCCCTTCTCAACGGACACGTAAGTATTTCTTCTTGTGTCCGGCTTGTATAGTTGTGTTTCATAAAGGTAACACAGAGGAGGACGACACGGCTATAAAGAGTGAAGTACAAAGTTATATCCATTCACGCTTCATGGAAGCCAAGCATTTGAAGGGCGACTCTTTATTTTTGGCACCACTCAATAATGGGTGAGAAATTTAGTCTTCAATCACTTGTTTAATTATTTTGAGGATTGTATTATAGTGTAAATTAATGTGTACTTCGTTCTTCATTTACTTGCAGCAACATTGGGTACTCTTTGCAATAAACCCTAAGCAAAATGTTGTCTATTATCCGGATTCACTTCAAGGCCATTACAACGTTCACGAAGACTTCAGTAGAATCGGTTGAGAGGTGTGTATGTGTAACCCTCTCATTTTAATTTGTATAATTTAATATATGTATTTTGTTCAACTTAACGTTATATATATATATGTATGACGTTACTGATTGCTTTGAAAGAATACTTGGGATTATCTACGAGTAAAACAAGATGGCTACCCATAACTGTAAGCTTTTTAAGAATCATTCTTATAATTTTAATTGATTTTTTGGTCATAAAAATGTGACAATTAAGTTATAATCTTTTGCTTTGTAGTGTCCTAAACAACCAAATAGCAATGATTGTGGGTACTATGTTATGAGGTTTATGAAAGAGATTATCACTCATGACAAAGTAACAATCCCAACCAAGGTAACTACTTAGATTTATTTTTTATATTGATATTATAATACTTACTCACATTTAATAAACATTTTAATTCTAATTTTATTTCATTTTTTTCAAGATTTTCCCAACTCAAAAAAATCGTAATTACTCTTTGAACAACTTACAGCAGTAAGGGGGGAGTGGTGCCATTATGTTTCTAGCTTTTTGTAGCAAGTTTTGAGATTCATAATAGTTTAGTTATTATTTATGTTGTATATATTGGATTTATATTATGTTGTAAGTACTTCTTAGAATGATATATATTGGATTGGAAATATTATTTGATGAATTTTGTTGACTGAATTTTGTTTGAATGATATATTGGATTGGAATGTATTTTCTGAATTTGTTGAAAAGGGAATGAATTTATAGGTTGTAATTAAAATGGAGAACAAACCAAAATAAAAAAAATATTTAAAAAAAAATTCAGTCAATAGGTAGCGTTTTAGAGTGAAAACGCTAGAAATGAAGTTAAAAATTCATTCAATACCTAGCGTTTTATAGATAAAACGCTAGGAATTGTAAAGAGGAGCTAGAGGATCCCTAGCGTTTTACAAAAACGCTAGGAATGCTAATAAAGGTGCTATAGCATCCTAGCGTTTTAAATAAAACGCTAGGAATGCTAATAAAAGGTGCTATAGCATCCCTAGCGTTTTATATAAAACGCTAGGAATGCTAATAAAAGGTGCTATAGCATCCCTAGCGTTTTATATAAAACGCTAGGAATGCTAGTAAAAAGGTGCTATAGCATCCCTAGCGTTTTAATTTAAAACGCTAGGAATGGTAGTAAAAGGAGCTATGGGATCCTAGCGTTTTTATTTAAAACGCTAGGAATGGTAGTAAAATGAGCTATGGGATCCCTAGCGTTTACGTAAAACGCTAGGAATTGTAAAAAGGCGCTGGTCAATGGCTAGCGTTTTATATAAAACGCTACGTATGTCTAAAACACGCTGGGTAAATGGCTAGCGTTTCTTAAAACGCTACTAATGGGGTGTACGCATTAGTAGCGCCAGCTTCTCTAGCGTTTTAAAACGCTACCAATGCCCAAAAAAAACGCTGACAAACCTTGTACGCTGGCGTAGTGCCGTTTGATGTTAGCATGGTGTAGAATTATTGCTAAGCACCGGGAGTGCGGATGTTATGAGACTCGAAGTGGAATTATTAGTAATGACGACGAGTAGGTCAAGTAGATGAATGAGATAGGTTGGGTTAGGAGGTTGAGTTCGGAAGTGAGCACCAGAGATTGGAAACTTAAAGAGGGTAAGCTAATCGAAAATCGTAGTTGAGGGTATAGTGTCCCTGCATCGGAATAGATGGTATTTGAGTAGTCGAGTAGGATCTGGATACCCTACAAGTTAGAATATCTGCTAAGGGTAAGAATGTAGAGAAGGTGTGTGGTTTGTTACCTTAGTGTACGATAGATTATGGACAAGAACGGTTAGAGATGACCGGAAAATTTGGTATTGTTTTCGTGAGTTTGGAGTAGATTTTCGAGGACGAAAATATTCTAAGTGGGGGAGAGTTGTAACGCCCCAAAATAATTTAATTATTTATTTAATTAAGTTATTTAAGGCTTACAATATTTATTTAAGTAAAATAATTAATTTGGAGTTTATTTTATTCGGGAGGCGTTTAAGTAATTAGGGAGTGGTGGAATTAATTGAAATGGGAGGTGTAAATAGCATTATGGGCTTTAGGGGTGCAAATAAGGTTATGGATGGGCCTAGGGTTAAAATGAATTAATAAAAGAATTGATGGAAAGAAAGAGGAATCGGGTGGAGAAGGAAACAGAGAAGAAATGAAGGGGAAAAAGAAAAGAAAGGATAAGAGGAAAAGATGAAGGGAGGCGTGAGGTGAAGGAAGAGTGGAGGGGAGGAATCTCTCTCAAATCATAAAGAGAGTTTTGAAGCTCAAAGTGGTTTTTGGTGTTTGTTGAGTTTTGGGTGGAAGGAGAGCTTACATTCTTCAATTTGCAAAGGTTAGGGGGTCTTTTCATTCATAATAGCTTATAAGATTTGTATTGTATGGAGGTTAGGGTTTTAAAATAATTATTGAATTATTTGGTGAAGATGATGAATAGTGATTATATGTTGATTGAGTGTTATTTGGTTTGATTGTTGTTGTGTTGGATTGATTTTTGAGGAACCCACTATGTTGTTGTTGAAATGGGATTGATATGCATTTTGGGTGTTTTATGAGTGTGATTGTTTTGTTGTGAATAAATGGGTGTTAGGTATATTTGGATCGCTTTGATGATATGTTTGTTGGAAAGAAATGAAGTATGAGTATGTGTGTGAATTAGGTGTATATGACTTAATTGGATAATTGATTTGTTGGATTAAAATGTGTCTAAGTGATGGTTTAGTCCCTAAGAATTAATTTAATCCTTGGTGTGACAAATTAGTCCCTAAGAATTAAATTAATCCTTGGCGTGACAAAATAATCTCTTAGTGCCTAATTAGCTCTACTATGCCATATAAGTCTCAAAGTAATAAATTAATTAATAGTGTGTCAAAATGACCTTTAAGTACTAAATTAATTTTGGTGTGTCAAAAATGGTCCTTAAGTGAAGAAAAGGTCCTTATGAGGTGGTTTGGCCCTTAGGTGGGATTTAATCTAATAATTGTTAAGATGATGATTAATAATTGATGAGGTGAGGATTAATAATTGATGAGGTGAGGATTAATAATTGATGAGGTGAGGATTAATAATTGATGAGGTGATGATTAATAATTGATGAGGTGATGATTAATAATTGATGAGGTGATGATTAATAATTGAGGTGAATGATGATGTGGCTTCGGCCAAAGAGGTGGTTTAATACTTATTGTGATGGATTGTGTGTGATGCATTTGTCATAGTGTCACATATTCCATATGCATTACGTGACGAATGACGAATGATAATGTGGCTTCGGCCAAAATGAGGTGAATGGTGATGATTATGGATCCACATGCATATTGCACACATGCATATACTCATACATTTGATTGATGCCTCCCGATGAGTGGGAGTTGAATGCTATATGACGGATGATGAGTGTTTGTGTAATTGAGCAGTGAGGCTTCTCGAGATTTGTATTTAGTGACGTATGTTAGTATGGTTGTAGAGTGTGTTATGTTTCCTTCCTCGTATAATACTTATATTATTTGCTATTATTTATGCAAAGAGACTCACCCTAGCATTTTATGTTGCCTGCTCTCGTGGCGACAAAGTGTGTGAGCGGTGATCTTGAGTGAAGGTGCCTATGCCTTCCCGAGTTATTGTGTCAAGCTCTGTATAGTCGGACTAGGGATGGGGAGTATAGTATCGTTATTTTACTTATGTATTAAACTATTTTGGAGTATGTATTGATTATGTAATGGATAAGTTAAACTTATTTTCATTCCATTGTGCTAGTGAACTAGTTCGGATTGTTGTAAAACTAAACAGGTATTTTTGAGGGTTCTCCCCATTTAAGTCGTGATATGTAACACGCAATATATTTTATTAATGAAAGAGTAATGTTGACTAAATTTAAGTCATATGTATGGTGAACGTAGCATTCCCTTGAGGATGTATCTTTTAAAAGAAAAACAATTTTTAAACTCTGATTTTTGATTAAATATTTAAAGAGAGTAAGGGGGTGTTACAGCAGCCACTAACTTCTTCACAAGGTTCTCAATTAAAGTGTCAATGGTTTCTCCAGCAGCATTAATATAGTAACCAGTCCACCATTCGTGAAACTTCTCAGTGCATGAAAACTTTGGGTTGAAACTGAGAGGTTCAAAATTCAAGTCTTTGTAATGAAATTTCTTGAAAGCCTGCTTGTAAGCCATCTTTGTTTCTGGACTTACAAATTCTCGCCTGTGAAAACACACAGGCGTAGGTCGAATTTGACAAAGCCCAAACTGCCTGGAAAAATAACTTGGGAAATACCTAGTGAGTCCCAAGCTATTTTTAGTTTTGCCAGTGGTAAGTCTGGTGGAAAGGATAGAAGGAGAGAGGTAAGCTCGCCAAATTTGGTTGATTTCCTCAGTTGGTTCGACAGAAGGGGAAGGAAATGGTTGTTTAAACTATGTGGGACCATGAGGCCTTTGGACGAATGGGGCCATAGAGTCTGTGAAGGTGGTGCATTTCAAAAGGACTTCGAAGTACTCTAAGAAGGATTCTTTGGCGGTAAGGCCTATTTGCTTGGGCTTCAATCGTATGAAGTCGAATTCCTTCAGTTCTCCTCGTTTCCATAGATGGTCGAACTGATTTTGGAATATACAAGCTAAGTCGAAATTCAAAAGTGGCTAGCAACCACAGTTGCAACAACCATAAGGGGCCAGAAGCCTAAAACTTGGTTGTAGGTTCGTCCTCTTTCAACTCTACAACAGCATTGTCAAGTTGTTGATGGAGAGAGCCTAGAATCAGCTTGGCAAGGTTGATGTCTTCTTGTTCATGGAGTTGGATTGCCAATGGGATATAAACCTGAAGGGAACGTGTACAGAAAACAAAGGGAAATAACCAGAGGGTTAAGAAAGCTACATGCTCTATAGCGGACACTTCCTCGAGTGTCAAGTCTATGGTGTTCACCAATGTAGGGGCAAAGGTAGCATTCTTTGAAGGTGAATTTGTACTGCACTGTGGAGTGTAGGGTCAAAGGTCTTACCCTAGGGTTTTAGACCTGTAATGGCAGCCACATCTAGTAAAGTGGGGGATAGCATGCCACATTTCAAATGGAGGCTATGAGTAGCACAATCCCAGAACTGCATAGCAGCCAAAATTAGGGTGCTATCATATTTGGGCCCATACCTAGACAGTTGGATAAGGTCGAAGATACCCTGTTTTTTCCAGATTTTGGCTTTCTTAGCTTCTACTTTGTCAAGCCAAGCTATATAGATTTGTTGGTCGAGCCTAGGGGCAGACCTAAAAACCCTAGAAGAATTGGTCAGAAACTCTAAGTGAAAAGGGGTTTTAGCGAAGATTTTGGGTTGAAGGCGAACGTGGCTAGGGAAAATCTCAGAAACTTCATCGTTTTCCAGCAAGATATCAGGCAGAGGACCCAAATAAGCATGGGTGTAAATCTCAGTAGAAGGAATCAATACCTGAGTTTGCCATTGGGTAGATCGTGTGTCATTGACGTCAGGTTCATCAACGAAGCCAAGGGTTTGGATTTTGCTGGGCTCGTCGTGTTTCTTTGAACTCTCAGGTTGCATCACAAAGAGATAGATGAAGCCATAGGCGAGAAAAAGTAAACGCAGGTTGGAATTGGGGTTTCGTTTGAAGAAAGAGAGCAAAAGTTTGAAACTTTTGTGAATTTGGGATTTTTGCAAAGTACAGAGATGAGGAATGCAAAGAGACTGTTCGCAAGGTTTCAACTGAGTAAAAAGGGATATGAAAGGGTTTTAGCCGTTTATATATGTTTGGAGGCAACAGTTATCGGCACGTTCACCACTGCCCACACGTTTGTGACCTTTGAGGGACGTGATGGCCCACCTACTATATTACGTGTGCCAATGAAACGGTTTACTTTATCTGTGCAAGTCATGATAACTATCTTTTCGACTCATCGTTGAAGTGTGCAAAGGCGGTAGAAGTGACCATTGCACAGTATTCAAAAAATGCCCTTTCTTGCCTTCATTCCTTATTTCGTCGAAAAAGCATTTTTTGGGGGGCAATCTGTTACCTCAAAATTTCGACAGCACATTAAATGAAGCCTTAAATAGGGTTGACTTCACATTTAATGATGTTGTGGGGACCACAGGTCAATATTCAAGTCAATGCTCCATCAATTCGACAGAAAAGGTATACGAGTGCAAGAAATGCAAGTGAGCTTCGACAAGCTTAGCTCTCAAAAGCGTGAAGCAAGCAAAGCAAGAAACCTTCGACAGAGCGAGTTCAACACTTCGCCGCCAAGCGGTTGACAATGAGTTGGTCAAACGCGCAGAAAGCAGATTAGTGGGCGCCATTTCCCTATTTTTAGGAGGCGCTTATTCTTTTTTCCCACGATTGTTTCAAAGAGTATAAATACTCTCTTGTAATAGGGAATCGTGGTCACCACATTTCACAAGAACTCGAGAAACTCAACTTCCAAACTAAAGCGAAATACGAGTGAAACAGATACCTTTGCGTGTTGGTGAACCACTTCTCCTTTCAATTAATGCAATATTTACTTCTTTTTACCTTCGTTGCATTTCCGCTTTTATTTTGTTTTCAATCTGTTTCTTTCTACTTTTTACCGTTCTTACGCACGTCAAAACACAAAACTTAAAGGCAATCGTCAAAGAGATTTTCTAGTTTGATCTCACAATCTCAATATTGAAAACTAGTGATTGTTTGCTAAAAACACCAAAGAAACACCACCCCAAAGATTATCAACGACCTCCTCGATGATCGGGATGGTGGAGACTATTATCCCAAGGATTTTCTCGCAGCAAGCTCGATGATGAGGAGCACTATCGGGGGAGGCACCCTCAGCGCCATGCCTATCAGCAAAGATGCCTATCACCAAAGATGACATTCAGGAGGATGACTATCAGGAGGATGATGAGTCTCAGACGGATATGTCGTCAGATGCGTCTATGTCTGAGCATCAAGAGCAGCAGCCTCAGGAGGATCAGGGGCATCATGAGGAGCCTCAGCCTCAGCACCCTCTCTTCACCGATCCGGGCCGATCATCATCGCACTTCAAGACGCTACCGACTCGGTAAGTTGAATTTATTGCTTACATAGTTTATTAGTTAACGCACATAGTCTGCACTTTTTGCTTACATAATTTATTTTTAATTAAGGTCATCCTCGTTGTTGACATCCATGGGAGAATAGTAAAGACCTCCATCAGTCCATTCCGGTTTCCGATAAACGATACGAATTATCTCATGCTCGTCATTCTCAGGTTGAACCATCCGTAGTAGGTTCTGCTTAAGAGTAGCAAATGATATGTAGTGTTTTAACCTACTTTGCATAACATCTCTCCAATCGAAACCTACACCATCATCTTGCAAGATGATGCCCTGATGATCACATACCCCAGATTAGAATGAACTATAGTGAGGGAAGAAGGCTCATAGTATGACATTAGTGAAGCTTGCATCATCTTGATTTGTATTGTGTGGGAGAAGGAAGTTGAATTTTTGGTGTGAAAATAGTGAGGGTGGGAGTGGGTATTTATAGTTGAGGTAAAAGATTATCAACCGTTGATTTTGTCGGTGCGATCTACACCGTTGATCAAAATTGAAAGTGAAATCCTAACCGTTAAATTTTAAAAAAAAAAATTAAAAACAAAAAATAATTTAGCCATCATATATATCATATACTTAAGATATATACGATGCCTTAAAATACACCATCGTATATACGCCCTAAAAACATATATACGATTGAAAATTTGAAGCCAATCGTATATACATTTTTAAGGGGTATATACGATGGCCATAATTATACCATCGTATATATGTTCCAAAAACATATATACGATTGGTTTTTTTTAAAAAAAAAAGGATTTTGACAGGGGTATTTTGGGGTTATCATATTTATGTGGGGGTAGAGGGTAAATGGTGGGGGTACAAAAAAGAACCCTTTAATTAAATCTTTATTTAATTTTTGACCAAAAAAAATTCTTTATTTAATTAAATAATTATTTTCTGATTTAACCATTCTATCGTTAGATCCTATAGGCTTTCAATTAATTGGCAATAATATAAAATATTAAAATAATATTAAATACAAAATATTATAAACAATGAGCAGCTTCTAGCAATACATCATTGTCACCCAATTAATGAGAAAATCGGTGATTTGGTTTTAACCTTACTGTGACCATAATTTCTGTGGCGTAATTGTCCATTCATCCAAATGCCTTAATTGAACACAAAGCATATTAGTGTCATCCTTGTTATGTTCAATTATTTATTTCTCGATCCCGAGTAGACGCGCGTAAATGAAATTCAACGCAATATCACACATATTGGTCCATTCTATCATGACCATGCCCATGCATTTCCTCGGTCTCACTCCACCGAGAAGCCCAAGACATAACTCTTGTTATATAGGAGGGACAAATCCTATCTACATCACCCACACCCCTCCACATGGTTCATTGTAGGCCCAATAACCACCTTTATGATTATCCTATTATGGACAACGTTTGATGACTTTAAATTCTACAACTTCACATGTAGGAATCGAGTGACTTCAAGTCAAAACACTACTCACAATGGTCGTGTGAGAGTAGCTAATGACACTTACATAACAATTATGTAGCATTCTCATTGTGGGTCAATCCAAAGATAAATATTACTCCTAATACTTATACTGTGTGTTTTATTTGATTTCTCCATATCCATGACCCGTGAGATGTGGTCATCAATTTTCCACACAATAGTCTTTATGCATTATTGTTTTCCTTGTTAACAATAATACTTTGACTACGGATACTTTAAGAATATCATTCTTATTGTTCAGGGAGTCTCACGATCAAATCACATTGAGAGAATGTAATATGATGATGATATTGAGAAAGGAAACCTCTTCCGGTGTTTGAAAAACACACCTTTCAAGTATTCTCAAAGTGATGAACACAACCACAAATTTATATGGAGTTCATAAGAGAAGGACTAGTGCTAGGTTAAATTTTGGCTAAATTATAGTTTTGGTCCTCCTTTTTTCAAAAATTCAAACATTTGGTCCCGCTATTTTAAAACTCAGACATTTAGTCTCCCAATTTTAAAAAGCTTAAGACATTTTAGTCCAAATAGGGGTTTTTTTAATTTTTTTGTTGATTTGGTGGTTTGTCAAAACAAAAAAGGTGACATGGTAGCTGACATAGGCTATCTATGTGGGAGCCACGTCATTATTTAATAAAAAAATTATATATTAATTAAAAATTTAATTCTTAGGTTTTTTATTAAAAAAATGAAAACATATTTTTTTTAACTTTTAAAAGTTAAATAATTAGTTGATTTAAAATTAAAATTTTAAAATAAATCAAGTATTTTTACTTTATTTTTTGGTGAGATAAAATATTTTTAGTTTTAACATAGTAATAAAAAATTATTTTAATCAATTGAATGTGAAAAATATTAGTATTAAATATGTTGTTATTGAATGTGAAAAATAGTACTACTAAACACTTTTTTTTTTCAAAAACTAATTTTTGTCTACTTTGACAGCTTCCAAATTAATTGATTTTTTGTATATCTAGGTAAATAGGCTTGAGGAGCTCTTAGAAAAGATGACTAAAGAAATTAGGGATATTAATTAGTTTTAAATTCATTATGATTGAAGGGGGGCAAAAATGCATCCTAGCACATTTTCAGTTTATGTCAAGGACAGTGGCTGATCCAGGACCCCGGGGTTAGGGGTGTCAAATTTTTTAAATACACAATTTACTAAAAATATAATTAAAAAAGACTGTAATATATTTAAATAAATAAATTATACATTTCATAATTCTCCTCTACGTGATTTCATATTCTGAAATCGTTGAATAATAAGCTCAGAGTCAATTTACCACTCAAAATCCGAACTGAGTTTTTGCCACACCCAAAATCCGAACCTGAGATATTGCGATGGGATCCAAGTTACCACTCAAATCAACTGTTGTTGGTAAAAAATTCAAATTAAATAGCACTAACACAAAATACAAACTAAATAATACTAATAGATTCAAAAATTAGGATAATAAGAGCAAGAATGGATCAAAGGAGATAGAGACACAAAAACTTTTTTAAAATAAAATATAGTAAGAGTGTGAGTGATTGTGTGAGTGTGGTGCATTAGAGTGGTGCAAAATTAGGAACTTTGGTGCAAAACTAAGAACTTGGGTGCAAAACATATTTTTCAGGGGATGCAAAAATATTTTTTCCTAAAGTATCAGTGCTAATTTTATTATTTGTTGAACCCCCTTAAATATATGTAGGTCCGCCACTGGTCAAGGATTACAACAGGTTTTAAAAATAGATAGATATATTACAACAAGTGAATTTCCTCAACAAGGATAATAATATAATTATTATTATTATTATTATAATAATAATAATAAATACAGTTCAAGTTGTCAATAAACGTTGTAGAAAAACCGGAGATCGAGCAAGTGCTAAGAAAGCTAGGGGTGTTCAAAACCAACCCAAACTAATAGAAAACCTCAAACAGAACCAAACCAAACCGAAAACCGCAAAAAATAGCTTTTTATTGGTTCTGTTCGGTTTTTTATTAGTGAATCGCGTGGTTCGATTCAATTCGCGGTTTTGATTATAAAAAGTGAACCAAACCAAACTGCAAAATCCTGTATACAATACAGGTTTTTTGTTCTAGTTATGCCTACTTATCCTTATTTGGCTCGCAGCACACCAGAGCTTGTGATTACAGCCCAAAAAGCAAGGAGGTGCTGAGGAATATCGCAGAGTATTTATATTATACAGTTGTAAATAACGGACTGTAGCAATAGTTTTAACTTATACTTTACCATGTCATCAAAAACTAATTTTAAAATGTTCAATGTTATTAATGGCATGCTACGTGTGTCAATAAACAAATTAATTGCATTGTTTTACACAAAACTAAACCAACCTGCACCACGAACACCCCTAAAGGAAGCATCAAAGTGGTGATTGAAAACATAAATAGCAAAAAAGAAACCCCCTGCATTACCTGAAATTCATCAATTTCTAGTTGCACAAATAAAAATCTTAACTTTGTATTATTTACTTACATAATAATAAATAATAGACATACGCTTACGCAGGGAATTGTGAGTGCAAGAATGAAAATCCTGCAATAGTGGTAGTGTGCGAAACATTAAAGAACAACATCATGAAACACGTATTTCCAGAATTTTCAACCCTAACTCCCTGCAAAATAAATAATGGATACGTCAAAAAATTATTATAAATTGTATTATATAAAGAATATAGAAAATTAAAAATAAAAACTATCACGCACCAGCAATTGGGAATAAGGTGACGTGGGAAACTATGCAGATAGTCTTAATCGGGTTCAAGATTGAGAGATTACTCAAACTAGTAGGATACCCGTACATACGCACGGATGATAACATATTCTTTTTATGAATGAAGTTAGACGGTATTTAAATAGTCTGAATATTACTCCGTAAAAATAAAGACAAATTTAAAGTAAATTAAAAAAGAGTTTCAAATAAAAAATAAATAAATATTAAAATCCAAAATTGTAAAAATATCATTTAAAAACAATTTTACATTTATCCCGTGTTTTTTTTATATATTAGTGCAACTATCCCATGCTTTTATATATACTATTGCAGTTATCTCCATATTTTTTTCTTATATATTAGTGCAGTTATCCCGTGTTTTCTTTATGTATCGGTGCAGTTATCTTATAGTTTCAATTGATTATTTGAGTCGATTAGTAAATTATATTATATAGTAAAAGATAGATAGTAGATTATCAATGGCAAATATTAATCACGTGTTTTTTATATACTACTGCAGTTATCCCGCGTTTTTTATATATCAGTGCAGTTATTTTGTAGTTTAAATTATTTATTTTAGTTGATTAGTAGAAATAATATATAGTAAAACTTAGATAGTAAATTATCAATAAGAAATATTTGTTTTATATTAATTAGTAGTTTAAATAGTCATTAAGTCTTCTTGTTTTTTTTTAGATAGTAGGTTTATAGAAGTCTTTAAAAATTATAATTATCAATAGCAAATATTAATCCTGTGTCTTTTTAAATATCACTGCAGTAATCCCGTGTTTTTTTATATAGCATTACATTTATCTTGTAGTTTCAATTGATTATTTCAGTTGATTAGTAGATTATAATAGACAGTAAAACTTAAATAGTAAATTATCAATAAGAAATATTTTTCTTAAATATTAATCAGTAGGTTAAATAGTCATTAAATTTTCTTGTTTTTTAGACAGTAGGTTTATAGTAGTCTTCAAAAATCTTAATTATCAATGACAAATATTAATTCTATGTCTTCTTATATATCAGTGTAGTTATCAGATGTTTTTTGCAAAGATCTTGTAGTTTTAATATTATTTTAGTTGATTAGTATATTATAGTAGATAGAAAAATATAAATAGTAGATTATCAATAAGAATTGATAGTAGAGTAATTTTAGTACAATAATTTTTCTATAAATTTAGATATTTTTGTAAAAAAAACTAAACTTTCAATTGATTATTTCAATTGATTATATAGCATTACATTTATCCCGTGTTTTTTTATATAGCATTACATTTATCTTGTAGTTTCAATTGATTATTCAGTTGATTAGTAGATTATAATAGACGAGTAAAACTTAAATAGTAAATTATCAATAAGAAATATTTTTCTTAAATATTAATCAGTAGGTTAAATAGTCATTAAATTTTCTTGTTTTTAGACAGTAGGTTTATAGTAGTCTTCAAAAATCTTAATTATCAATGACAAATATTAATTCTATGTCTTCTCTATATATCAATTGTAGTTATCCCATATTTTTTTGCAAAGTATCTTGTAGTTTTAATATTATTTTAGTTGATTAGTATATTATAGTAGATAGAAAAATATAAATAGTAGATTATCAATAAGAATTGATAGTAGAGTAATTTTAGTACAATAATTTTTCTATAAATTTAGATATTTTTGTAAAAAAAACTAAAGTGAAGTGATAAGAAAAAGAGAATGATTGTTTATGAGAAAAATAAAAGTAAAGTAAAAAAGAAAAAATGCAGAAAGAGAGTGTAACAAAAAAAGTGAAAAAAAAGGAAAGAGAGTGTAAGAAAAAGAGAGAAAAAGTAATAAAGAGAGTGTGAAAATAGGAAAGAGAGTGTAAGAAGAAAGAGAAAAAAAATGGGAGAAAGAGAATGTGAAAAGAAAAAGAGGGTAAAAGTAAATGAATTAGATTTAATTAACTTGTTTGTCCTCAAATCTACACTATATTTATACAACATAACCACAACTGAAAATACCAATTAGCCCACTTTCAGTTGTGGTTAAGTTGTATAAATATAGTGTAGATATCAATTTAATTATGATTCTAATACTTCTTGATGCGAAATTATCTAAATAAAAAAGAAAATATCAATTTCGACATGTAATTTTTTTTCAAGATTCTAAAGTACCCCAAAACACACTGCCTAAGATCACACTTTATGTATTTTGCCATCAAATTGTTTTTCCATCAAATAGAATATAGAAGAACACAGTATTTGAATAGTTAAAAAAATTTCTGAATACTAAAGTAACCCAATACACACTGTCTAACATTTCACGTTACGCGTTTTGCTACAAAATAATTTTGTCCCCATCAAGTACACTAAAACACACTATTTAGCATCCCAATTTAAAATATAAAAATATAAAAAAAAAATGTAGATTAGTAATCGGTAAAACTCTGTTGGGAGGATATAACCACACAAGTTCGACAAAACCAGAAGTACTCGTGGCGAATAATTTCCCCAGGTGTACATTAGTCATTGATAAAGCCGATGAAAACTGTACACTAATGAGACGACACCAAAAAAAATAAAAGAGAGGGAACAAAAAAAACTAAGTGAAAAAAAAAACTAATCGACCAAAAAATGGAATTCAATTGGCCAAAAAATTATTCCCTCCAAATTGAAGCGGCATGCCAAGCCGCATACGTGCTTTAGATCATCATCGTCACGATTTGGAAAGTCGTAATCCGGCAATGATTGAAAGATTTAAAAGTTCCTTGTAGATGTAGAAACTGATGAATTGTCGAAGCTTGACTGGGATATAATAAGGACTCGCCTTGCCTCCTCTTTTTGTTTAGGCATGTCATGTGTATAAGCTACTTTTCTATTTTGCGGGAAAAGAAATCCAATGATTACTTCCATGTAGTTTCAATATATCAAACCAAATCACAACCTGATATATATATATATATATATATATATATATATATATATATATATAAACTCATGGATCAAGGCACATACTGATTTTTGTTGAGAATTACTTGCATTAATCGTTCCAACAGTTAGAGGTTAAGAACAAGTACCTGCAGCAATAAAGTAAATGAATAGGTTGAATAATGATCTAAATGACTTAATAATATATGAAGGTTTATCTTAGATATGTTTGAAATAATACATTGATTTTTTGTTTTGTTTTTCTTTTAAAAACAATAACAGAATTAATTACCTCATTAGCTTTGGATTTAGTTCCAAGTCTGTTGCATATTGTTGTTTCTCCTGTCTAAACCTTTCAATTGAGAGCCGATTTAATAACATTATGCATGTTTGTTTGTATGCATGTAAAATTTGTGTGTGCATGTAACATAAGACTTAATCAAGTCACCAAAATTAGCCACCTACCGCCTCGGCTTCTTAGGATCTATCTTTTTTGCTTCTCGTTGATTATACTTTACATGTGCTTGAATTGGCGAAGTAAGACTGACAAAGAATGCAAGAAGATTTAACTGTTCCTTGCAGATATAGAAACCGATGAATTTTTTAGGCTTGATTGGGATATAGTAAGGACTTTCCTCCTCTTTTTGTTTACTATTGTCATTTGCATGATCTACTTTTATGTTCTAAGACAAAAAAAACATCAAATGATTACTTGCATGTAATTTCAATATATGAAACCAAATGACAAAATGAAATATATATGATCAATATATAGTATCATGGATCGAGGCACACACATACTGAGTTTTGTCTAGAATTACTTACATTAATCATTCTAACAGTTAAAGGTGAAGACCAAGTACCACCTGCAACAAAATGAGAGTCCCCGAGAGAGTGAGAGACCTCGATAGAGTGAGAACATACAAGAGTGTGAGAGATCCCAGACCACATGACTTTGAGAGGGTGAGAACACATGAGAGGGTGAGAGATCCCAGACCACATGACCTTGAGAGGGTGAGAACACAGCAAGGCTCTGGCAGTGGCTCATGTTGATCCTAAAAATTATGCAGGCAGCGCTTCTGTTCCTCACAATGATATTCAAAATCATCCTTCCCATACCATCAACAAGCCCCTCAACATACCGCCTAGACCTAACTTTCAAGGCCCCGTGAACCATTCTATTGAAAGCCCCTTGGCCAACCTGAAGCACCCAAACCAAAATACTCTGGCACTGTGCAGAAACAATGGAACAGTACAAGGAGAAGCAACAATAATTATAACTATATTCTCCCACCAAGACCGAAAAGACCTTGGGCACACAGGCACTTTTCAATTGATGATTCAGTTGTAAAGAAGCTTGATAACGCATACGTTGGGGTTGTGGACAATCTGGGGATGACTTATTGAATTCAGGAAGAATTCATACAGCAAGGGTATTTTTCTGTGAGAGCAAGGGTATTTTTCTGTAAGAGCAACGGCGTTGGGAGCTAATCTTGTCCTTCTTGAGAGTCTTGAAGAAGGAGAGATGGAGGCGTTGATTGAAGATGCGCAAGATTGGTTGTCCACTTGGTTCTCAGATGTAAGAAAATGGAATTCGAATGAGGTGGATGATGAATGCTTATCTTGGGCAAAGTGTTATGGGATTCATGTTCATGCTTGGAGTGAGGACATTTTCAAATTCATAGTCCTGGGTATCGGCGAGTATGTAACTATAAACGAGAATACAGAGAAAAGAAAATCTATGGAAGTGGCAAGGATCCTTATTAGAAGATAGAGGTTTGATGTTACAAATTTTGTTGAAAAGTTTGAGATCTTGGAGAAATGTTTGTTATAAAGGTTATAGAGGATTGGTTTGCACCACAATGGAGCACTTGGAACAGGCCAAAAGACAGTGATTTAGAATCCAATACTGATCCAGAAAACGGCTCTGAAAACGGCTCTGAAGATTTGGTAGGCATGGGTGTTATACCCCAATTTTGTCCGAATTCTTTTCAATAGTTTTTAATTTGGACTTTTTTGAAAATTACAAAAAATAGTAGTTTTTTTGCGTATTTTCGGGTGTTAGTTTTTATTTACTATTCGGAAGGAAATCTCTCTCTCTCTCTCTCATTACACTATCTGTAAAACATTCTCTTTCTTCTTCGTTGAAACTTCAATGGCGTTGAGCAATGGCATTCCAAGCACAGGCAACGACCTAATTGTAAGCTTCGGCGAGATGCTAATCGACTTTGTCCCAACAGCCTCCGGTGTATCACTAGCGGAGGCACCAGGCTTCCTCAAAGCCCCCGGCGGCGCACCTGCCAACGTGGCTATCGCCGTTTCCGGACTCGGCGGCAAAGCTGCCTTCGTCGGAAAGCTAGGCGACGATGAGTTCGGTCACATGCTCGCCGGGATCTTGAAAGAGAACGGTGTTCGCGCCGACGGGTTAACATTTGATCAAGGTGCACGTACTGCTTTGGCGTTTGTAACACTACGCGCTGATGGAGAGCGTGAGTTTATGTTCTATAGAAACCCAAGTGCTGATATGCTTCTTACAGCTGAAGAACTCAACCTTGAACTCATCAGATCTGCCAAATTAAAGTGTTCCATTATGGTTCAATAAGCTTGATAGTGGAGCCATGCAGATCAGCACATTTGAAAGCAATGGAAGTTGCCAAAGATGCTGGCTGTCTTCTTTCCTATGATCCAAACCTACGATTACCTTTGTGGCCTTCAGCTGAGGAAGCTCGCAAACAAATATTGAGTATATGGGAAAAAGCTGATTTGATCAAAGTCAGTGACGTGGAGCTTGAGTTCTTGACTGGAAGTGACAAACAGGATGATGAAACTACTTTATTATCATTGTGGCATCCTAATTTGAAGTTGCTTCTTGTCACTCTTGGTGAACATGGATCTAGATACTACACCAAGAATTTCAAAGGTTCAGTGGATGGATTCCATGTCAAGACAGTTGATACAACTGGTGCTGGTGATTCCTTTGTTGGTGCTCTATTGGCTAAGATTGTTGATGATCAGTCCATACTAGAAGATGAACCAAGATTAAGAGAAGTACTCAAGTTTTCAAATGCATGTGAAGCAATCACAACTACTAAAAAGGGAGCAATCCCAGCCCTTCCTAAGGAGGAGGATGTGCTGAACTTGAACAAAGAGGCACAAGCATAATTTCGTTATCTTCACATCTTGTTTCAGTTTTTCGTTGGAGTTGACGACTATGAATTTAAGAGGGAATTTGTCTCTCAATTTTCTACGTTTGTTTTATTGCTCTTCTGTAACAGCAAAATAACGTGGTTTGACTTTTGCCAAATAATGGTTCTAGTCCCACCTCGCTCGCAAGAAACAAGAGCTCCCTAGCAATTGGATATAAAAGGGGTTGAGAGGTGAAGGTTGAGGGGAGGAGATCATTGGCGGGTTAAGTGATCTTTAGGGTCAAAGCGATAGCGGCCCATTTCACTAAAAGTGCCTGTCTTTGATCATTTGGATGTTTTGAGTCGGCTTTCCGATTCTCAAAGCGGTTCTTGCGGTCTTGGAGTCAAAATGGACCAGATAGGAGTTCGGTTTGCTTAGTCCGGTTCGGCACTCGTCGAATCCAGGTTAGTTTGGTATTTATTTTGTTTACTTTTATGTACATATTTATTTATCATTTATTTATAATATAATCTATTTATTTATTTATTTATTTGTTTATGTATATATATATATATATATCTATTCATATTTATTTATGTATATAGTTATTTATTTGTTTATTTATTATATTTCGTTAGCCTAGTCTTTATTAATTATCGCTTTTTGTCTTTTTTTTATGCACAAATTAATTTATTTCTTTAAAAATCAAAAAAAAAACTAAGTCGGTTAATCTGTATGGGTTAAGTAGTCATCATCTTAGGACCAATGAGTCATGCGACCAAGTAATCCTAAAAACTTATAAAAATACAAATAAATTATTTTTCTAAAATAAAAGACTAAGTCGGTTGTACTAACCTGGTTAGTCATCATCTTAGGACCAATGAGTACATACATTCAAGTAATCCTAAAAATTTATAAAAATAAATAAATCATTTCTCCCAAAAATAAAGGACTAAGTCGGTTGTACCATCGGGTTAGTCATCATCCTAGGACCAATGAGCTGTACAGTTCAGTAATCCTAAAAACTTATAAAAATACAAATAAATTATTTTTGCTAAAATAAAAGACTAAGTCGGTTGTACAACTGGGTTAGTCATCATCTTAGAACGAATGAGTGCATATTCGGTAATCCTAAAAACTTATAAGTAAATAAATAAATCACTTTTCCTAAAATAGGGGACTAAGTCAGTTGTACAACTAGGTTAGTCAGCGTTCTAGAAATAATGAGTCAGCATGCAGTTTAGGAGTTCTAGAATACCTATTCTAAAACCAACTCATCTCAAATCAAACAAACTTCTTTCAAAAAACCTCAAAAATACTTTCAAAAGTAGGGGACTAAGTCGGTTGTACAATGGGGTTAGTCAGCGTCCTAGGAATCAGTGAGCTGTACAGTTCAAGGAATCCTAGGACCCCTACACTAAAAAACACCAACCAACAAACCTTTTTTAGGAAGAACTACGTAGCTTTGATTCCTCCATTGCATCTGGAGGTACGTAGGAGCAAGACACAACTCTTGTCAAGCACTAAAAACTAAAAATTTAAATAAGTCTTTTCCTCTATAAATAAAATGGTAATTATTAATAAATCCTAATTAATTAGACCAAGGATGTCGTGGGGTGCTAATACATTCCCCACACATAACGACTCCCGAACCCTAAACATGCCTTGTCCTAAACATAAAGGGATTTTCCGAATTTTCCCTTAAACTAAAATTTGGTGGCGGCTTCCTAAGAACCTTTTCGAAGAATCCTTTCCATTTTTTTGGTCATAGCAGTGGCGACTTCACTGGGGACTTAACTTTTTAGAGAGTCAAAACCTAGTCTAATTATTTAGGATTAATTTAATTTTTACCCTTCCCTTATTTATTTATTTTTTCATGTTATACTTTTATGTGATATATAAACCCTAGGGTAGAAGACGATATTTGTATGAATGTTTGTTTTGTTTGCAGCTTTGGGTTATTTTAAACTGCTCATACACACACTACACTTCTACACATCACACACATGTGAGAAAAGTCCTCTACCCGGACTCGAGTGCAAACCTAAGTTGGAACGAGATTGCGTAGTGGTGGCCTGCGGGACGTACGTCTCGTTGGGTGGTCACGAAAATCTCACCTAGAGTTTGATTCCTTTTGAGGATGCTACCCCTTCTAATAGCTTGCCTATTGTTGGGGTCAGTATTCTTGACTGGGGTCCTTGGCTCTAGGGACCATGTGTAGGATTCTTTAGAACCATCCTTATGAGGTTCACTATAAAAGGAAACCTTAGACCCACTCTGTAAGTTACCTTTCTAGGGTCACAAAGGAGCTTCATACCCTTGCATTTAAACAAATATTTGTGCTTACCGTCTTTTATCCAAAAATCAAAAAAAATCAAAAAGTCAAAAACCCAAATAATTATTTACCGCAAGTTTCTTAGAAACCATACCTCATGCATTTTTCTTTGCATTACAAAAATAAACATCTTATGTTACGACTGCCTGAGAATTAAAGGCTTTATTTTGGAGAGAAGCCATGCATGCTAAAGTCAAAGTCAAACTTTGTACTTTACTCTCCAAACGTAAAACTTATAATTCCCCGACGCGATAAATAAAATCATACATTATCATTTCATTCACATACATTATCATTACATTCGCATTTCACATACATTCATTCGCATTTCATGCACACTCATTCATTTGCATACCTACATCATGCGGAAAAAAAATGAGCATATTTCTAGAAAAATATTGTGGTGAGAGGTGAGACATTCTTGTGAGGTAAATCATTCTTTTTGAAAATTTTTAGCCATACTTAGTTGCAAGCTCAAGGCATTTCAAGGAACTTAATTTTTCAAATTAGCAGCTCGTTCACATTTATTTTAACAAAGTGTTGCATCCTATGATGAATGACCGAAATGGTCTGTCAAAAATTTCTTTCATGCTTTAACTAATGTTAACTCTCTACGAAGCATTTGTATAGTAACTTGTGTGTAACATGTGTCTTCCTTCTTGTTTGAGTCAGTTAATGTCCGTACCTTATCATCATCCCCCGTCCAAGTCTGATCCCACCCGGCCACCCTAAAGTACATACGCCCCTACCTAGTCGACTTTTTGGTTTGTTCTCACTAATGAAATAACACTTTAGGCCCTCCATACTGGGGCAAATTTGTGATCTCTAAAATACCTTGTCAACATTATATTCCATTGGTGCAAGTCTTTTACAAAAAAAAATCAAAAAGGCCCGTTAGGTTGAAAACTCGTAAGAGCGGCCTAAGCAAAAATTAGGGCACACAAAAACGAGAGAAATAAAGAATAAAGAGCATGTATATAAAAATAAATAAATTATTGTCCTTAAGTTAATTTTTGAGAAAACGAGCAATCATGATTTGAAACGAAATTTGACCATCTTCCCATACCCTCGAAAAAAAACCTGTGCTACCCACCTTAAGCCAAAAATCCCAAACCCCAGACAAGGATCGATTTCGCATCAAAAAAATGGTGCATTAGTTTTATCAGCTCACTCACCCAAAAAAGAAACAAAAATCACAAAAGAGTGAAGTCAAAAAAGAGGATTAAAAAATACCAAAAAAAAATAGTACCAATCGTGAGCTGATACTTCATTACCGTCAAAGCATAAGAGATACTTGTCTAAAATAAACCTCAAACAATTCGTTTGGCCTCAATATCCAATCCTCCATAAACCCTTAGCCACATTACAATCCTAAACAAGTTCATCCTACCATGAGACACATCAATTACTGTCTCAATAAAACCTCAAATACTCCTTTGAGCCTAACAACCATTTCCTTCATAAATCACCACCCATTAGCCAAGTTACATCACCAAATCATTTGTCCCATCAATCATCAAACACTTCATTGAGCCTAATAACCCCTTCTTTCACAAACCATTAACCATTAGCTAAATCATACCGCCCAATAAAAAATCATCCGTCCCATCAATCCCCTAGCACTACTTTTAGCCCAATTATCATTTCCCTCATAAATCGCTCGGCCACGTTACAACCCTCTAGAGTTCATTCCGATCAATGACCGATTGCTTTTGTTTTCTCAAAGTTTTAATCTTAGGACAAATAAGTTTATTTACTTACAATATGTTTGCTCAAAAAAAATGTATCTCAAAAAAAAAAAACTCAAAAGAAAAGAAAAAATTAAAAGGCTTGCACCACAAGATTCATTCAAGTTACAGTTATACTAAGACAAGGTCTAGTGATCACCAATTGTAGTTTTCATCATAGCAAACTCAAGACTATTGTAGTCTAAGAGTCATTCTAAAGATAACCAAAAGTTTATACTAGGATCGTCACCTGGATCCTAAAGTGGGGCATCCCTTTCACCATCTATTCCATTTTAACTTGGGGAAATTTGTACAGTGTCCATCCCATACCACACCCAGCCTATAGCCATACCAAACAAACTCTGAAAACCCATAACCCTAACTCTATCACGTTTCACAACCATTTGAAATCCCATTACCAAGTGGGGCAATCCTGTCGCTCTTCACTCCACCCTCAAATGGGAAAATTCGCCCTACACCCATCTCATCCCCTCGCCATATTCACAGCCAAAAAACCATACCGGGGCAATTTCTCAACTCACTATCCTCAATGTTTCTACTCTAGTCGGGGCAATCTTGTCCTTACCATAATTAGGGAAACGTCAAACTCTATGGGTTGAGACAACATCTCCTACGTGCCACCTTTCATCCCAAAACCAATGCATTCCCAATTCATCACCTTCTACACCCCTAGCTTGTCACCACTAGACAGGGGCAAGTTATTCACTCACCGTCATCAAATCTAAATTGGGGCAGTCCTGCATTTATTGGCTTGGGAAAACCTACCTTTCATGACCTTGACAAAGACCAGTCAGTCATTCACCCCTTCATGTGCCACAAATGTTCACACCCTAGGTCTTTAGAACCCCAAGTTAACTGACTCATTCATCTATATTCGCATTACTATACATCTTCACAAAACAATGCTTCAGAGAGAGAAAACACAAGTTGATCATATGATGCTAAAAATCCACTTAGGTAACTTTGTGGACATAAACTTCGGTCATCATGAGGCATCATAATGGAAGAGAAAAATGAACGAGCTTGAAAATACAAATCAAGTACCTTTTCACGTCGATTGTCTCAGAGATAACGACCTTGAGATTGCCGAAGTTTGAATCAAAACTAACTTTTCCAAAGAATGATCAATATTCATCTCCGCCTCTCGTATCCAAAGCCTCACATCTCATCATCACAAAAAAAAAAGTTTCTACACCCAATCAATCATTTCATATCATCGCACCATGAACCATAGCATTTGCATTCAATCATTTCATTTGCATCATATTCACATTTGCATTTCATGCATTTATTACGTAACAAGCAAAAAAGCAAAAAAGAAAAAAGAAAAAAATCATTCCACCGGATACCAATCATTGCACGCGACGCGCGTGCACCATTAATTGCATTGCCAAAAGAAGAAAGCTTTTCCCCCTTTGGTAGATGCGTTTGTTAGGTGTGCTCGGATAAACATGATAAGTGTTAGTCCCTATTTTGTTCCTCTAATATCGGCCGCTTTAAGCGTTGATCTCATATCGTATCACGGATCACCAAGTTGATCCTCGGACTCCGAGTGGTCCTTCGAGCACCACGCTCCTTCGATTGCCCTAAGTGGCCCGTGTCGCAACGTCGAGTCGAGCCCGGCGGACCTTCGCGACCGAGTGGTCCTTCGGACTAGTTGTGTGTCACCAAAGACACGGTGGGCGCCCTTCATGGTCAACATATCGTTTCTAGACCTGATCTTGACCCATCATGGCCGCTCGAATATAAAGGCCCCCTCAGACCGTTTTACTAGTACCGTAGCTAGTTGCGCTCCTTCAGACCACGATGGTCCTTCAATTAAGGCCTAGGCAGCCTTCCAGACCCTGAGTGGTCCTTCAGAGCCTTAGTGCTCCTTCAGGTCCTTGTTGACCGTTCATTCAACTCTCGGTTAATGCGCCAAGTATTAACTGTAACACCCCAAAAATTAATTTGGTGATTACTTAACTAATTTAATTAGGTGGTTATTTAATTAACTTAATTAAGTGATTAGTTAAGTAACTTAATTAAATGATTATTTGACTAATTTAATTAAGTAATATTTTAGTTGTCTATATTAAAATAAATATAGGGTGATTAATTTAATTAAGGAGTAAGTGTAGTAATTAAATGGTGAGTATTTTAGTTAAATGGAGAGTATTTTAATTAAATTGGGAGGATGTGTGTAAGTGCCTAAGAGGTGTTGGGTAGTAAATAAGGGAGTGGGGAATTAATTAAAATAGGGAGTGGTTGAAGTAGCTAGGGGGTGTAAATAAGGGGCCCAACCCCACTAAATAGGCCCAAACTAAAGAATAACCTTTGAGGATAGGGTTTCCTCTTCATTCCAACGAAGGAGAGAAAAGAAAATAGGGGAGGGAGAGACCTTGAAGGCCAACGTTCTTTGGAAGTGTGAAGGGGGAAGGGAAAATGCAATTTTTGGCTTGGGGAAAATGGTTCTAGGTAACAATCTTTCCCATTTTTCTTCCTCTATCATTTAGTATAAGTTTTAATCACTAATTCCTCCCATTTCTACCTTGCCATGGAAGAGGGTTTGAAGCTCAAAGTTTAGGAGAAGCTAGTTTTAATGGTTCTTGAAGTTGTGAAGGAGGGGACACTAGAATTCTTCAATTTGGAGGTTAGGGGATTCTCATTTATATCTATAATAATTTGTATGATATGTATTGTGTGTGGAATAGCACTAGGTTGTTTGTTTGTGTGAATTTTCTGTTAATCTTATGGTTGTTGTTGTGTTGATGTTTAAATTGGTGACATGGTGATGCTTGATGTTGGAATTAAATGTGTTATTAAATGTGCATGCCATGTGTTTGATAAAATGCTTCAATGTGATGAAATATGAGAATATGTTGATTTAATGATGTTGATTAAATGCCTAAGTGTTGTGGAAATTAAATTGATGCTCATGTATTTGTTGGATTAAATGAAGTTTAAGTGTTGTTGAATTTATTGGGGGTTGATGATGAGTCTTACTTGTTCATGGTTTTTGTGTGTTTTCTGGACACTGTTTCGGTTTTCTCAAACTGGTACTGTTTGGTTGATCCAAAAATTATGTGGCTAATTGTTTTTCAAAATAGACTTAAGGCCGGTCGTTTTGGCACTGGTTTCGTTAAATTCGGAGTTGTGTAGCTCCAGTTATGAGTCCCCAAAGTCGGGTCAATTTTCTGGAGTCAAAATGGGAGTAGGTTCAGTTTTTGCAGGTTTTGTGTGCTCAATTGAACTCCGTTTTGAATGATTCTAATTTCATTGAAAAATAGACTTAATTCCCTACGAAATAGGCACTGATTTCACTGAATTTCATTAAGAAATGAGAAAGAAAATTTGGTTGCAAGTTGGGTAAAGCGCCATGTCCGATTTTGGTACCTCAGCGTAGTGTTTTGAAAAACTGTACCAACTGGACACTGATTTTGAGAAACTAAAATCATAGGTAGGAACTACACTCAGAGGGATTTCCAATGAGTGGTCTTTTGTAATTTTTCGATGTCGTTTGCTATTTTAAATAATTCACCGAAGTAGGAGTAATGTTGTAGGAATCCAGCACTTTGTGCGGGTGTTGCCAATGTTGCTCAAAGGGTCAAAAATACTGTTTTGGTCCCTCTGAACATTTTAGTCCTCAAAAATATCATTTTGGTCCTTTGAACAATTTTAGTCCTTAAAAATACTATTTTGGTCCTTAGGTGTTGAAAAGGTCCTTATGAGGTGTTTCGGTCCTTAGGTGGGATTTTAGTCCACGGCGCGAGATTTAAGTTAATAAATGATGTGTGGTGGTGATGTGATAAACTTATGATGATGTGGGCTTCGGCCAAAGAGGTGGTTAACAATTGATGTGGGCTTCGGCCAAAGTGGTGGGTAATAAGTGATGTGATGTATTTATTATGTTGTGATGCATTGTCATGGGTCACATAGATCATATGCATATAAAAGCGGTGGTATGGCTTCGGCCAAAAAGCGGTGGTATGGCTTCGGCCAAAAGCGGTGGTTGCCCGACGGGGTTATTGAGGTGGTTATGGATCCACATGCATATTGCACACATGCATATAACAATGCATTCTTAGAATTCTTGTTGATGATTAATTAATTCATTATTGTTGTTTGTTGGTATTTTAATTGAACGGTAAAAGCCTTGATCTCTGTGGATTGTTGTTGCTAGATGTTTTCCTAATATAATGCTTATCTTACTTGTTATTATTTATGTAAAGAGACTCACCCTAGCAATTTTTATGTTGCCTGCTCTCGTGGCGACATGCAGGTGATTTTGAGTGAAAGTGCCATGCCTTCTTGGGTCATCGAGTCATCTCTGATTAGTGACACCCGGGGCGGGATCGTAGTGTAGTTATTTTATATTATGTATTTGAACTGATTTGGATTATGTACTGCGTATATTGAACTTGTTTTATTTCCATTTGTCTTTGTGAAAACCTTCGGATTATTGTAAACTCTAAATGAGGTTTTGAGGTTTGAACCCACGTGGCTATGGTATGTATTTCACGCACTAGATGCGTTTGAATTTTAAATGTGCCTTGATGATGTTTTTATAAAATGTAGCACTCTCTTTAAGGTGCGTGGAAAAGTTTTTGAAAACTCTGATTTTTTATTAATTAAATTAGTATTTAGTAGAAGGGGGTGTTACATTAACCACTCCCTCTTATCTCTCAAACCTTCCACTTCCTCTTAAATGGACAAAATTGACGTCTATTTTATCTTAATTTCTATTTTCACTACGAAAAATTGAATACACTTCACCTTTTCTAGTAAAATATAAATAAAAAGGGGCAGCTGTTATACCCCAATTTTGTCCGAGTTCTTTTCAATAGTTTTTAATTTGGACTTTTTTTGAAAATTACAAAAAAATAGTAGTTTTTTGCGTATTTTCGGGTGTTAGTTTTTAGCTACTATTCGAATGAAATCTCTCTCTCTCTCTCTCTCTCATTACACTATCTGTAAAACATTCTCTTTCTTCTTCGTTGAAACTTCAATGGCGTTGAGCAATGGCATTCCAAGCACAGGCAACGGCCTAATTGTAAGCTTCGGCGAGATGCTAATCGACTTTGTCCCAACAAAGCCTCCGGTGTATCACTAGCGGAGGCACCAAAGCTTCCTCAAAGCCCCCGGCGGCGCACCTGCCAACGTGGCTATCGCCGTTTCCGGACTCGGCGGCAAAGCTACCTTCGTCGGAAAGCTAGTCGACGATGAGTTCGGTCACATGCTCGCCGGGATCTTGAAAGAGAACGGTGTTCGCGCCGACGGGATAACATTTGATCAAGGTGCGCGATCGCTTTGGCGTTTGTAACACTACGCGCTGATGGAGAGCGTGAGTTTATGTTCTATAGAAACCCAAGTGCTGATATGCTTCTTACAGCTGAAGAACTCAACCTTGAACTCATCAGATCTGCCAAATTAAAGTGTTCCATTATGGTTCAATAAGCTTGATAGTGGAGCCATGCAGATCAGCACATTTGAAAGCAATGGAAGTTGCCAAAGATGCTGGCTGTCTTCTTTCCTATGATCCAAACCTACGATTACCTTTGTGGCCTTCAGCTGAGGAAGCTCGCAAACAAATATTGAGTATATGGGAAAAAGCTGATTTGATCAAAGTCAGTGACGTGGAGCTTGAGTTCTTGACTGGAAGTGACAAACAGGATGATGAAACTACTTTATCATTGTGGCATCCTAATTTGAAGTTGCTTCTTGTCACTCTTGGTGAACATGGATCTAGATACTACACCAAGAATTTCAAAGGTTCAGTGGATGGATTCCATGTCAAGACAGTTGATACAACTGGTGCTGGTGATTCCTTTGTTGGTGCTCTATTGGCTAAGATTGTTGATGATCAGTCCATACTAGAAGATGAACCAAGATTAAGAGAAGTACTCAAGTTTTCAAATGCATGTGGAGCAATCACAACTACTAAAAAGGGAGCAATCCCAGCCCTTCCTAAGGAGGAGGATGTGCTGAACTTGAACAAAGAGGCACAAGCATAATTTCGTTATCTTCACATCTTGTTTCAGTTTTTCGTTGGAGTTGACGACTATGAATTTAAGAGGGAATTTGTCTCTCAATTTTCTACGTTTGTTTTATTGCTCTTCTGTAACAGCAAAATAACGTGGTTTGACTTTTGCCAAATAATGGTTCTAGTCCCACCTCGCCGCAGTTAAAAAGAAAGCTCCTAAAGAATTGGATATAAAAGGGGTTGAGAGGTGAAAGTTGTTGAGGAGGAGATCATTGGCGGGTTAAGTGATCTTTAGGGTCAAAGCGATAGCGGCCCATTTCACTAAAAGCCCTGTCTTTGATCATTTGGATGTTTTGAGTCGCTTTCCGATTCTCAAAGCGGTTCTTATGGTCTTGGAGTCAAAATGGACCCGGATAGGAGTTCGGTTTGCTTAGTCCGGTTCGGCACTCGTCGAATCCAAAGTTAGTTTGGTATTTATTTTGTTTACTTTTATGTACATATTTATTTATTATTTATTTATAATATAATCTATTAATTTATTTATTTATTTATTTATTTATTTGTTTATGTATATATATATATATATATATATATATATATATCTATTCATATTTATTTATGTATATAGTTATTTATTTGTTTATTTATTATATTTCGTTAGCCTAGTCTTTATTAATTATCAATTTTTGTCTTTTTTTTATGCACAAACTAGTTTATTTCTTTAAAAATCAAAGAAAAAAACTAAGTCGGTTGTACAACCGGGTTAGTCATCATCCTAGGACCAATGAAAGTACATCTGATTCAGTAATCCTAAAAACTTATAAAAATACAAATAAATTATTTTTCTAAAATAAAAGACTAAGTTTCATTTGTACAACCTGGGTTAGTCATCATCTTAGGACCAATGAGTACATGCAGATCAAGTAATCCTAAAAATTTATAAAAATAAATAAATCATTTCTCCCAAAAATAAAGGACTAAGTCGGTTGTACAATCGGGTTAGTCATCATCCTAGGACCAATGAGCTGTACAGTTCAGTAATCCTAAAAACTTATAAAAATACAAATAAATTATTTTTGCTAAAATAAAAGACTAAGTCGGTTGTACAACTGGGTTAGTCATCATCTTAGGACGAATGAAAGTGCATGCTTCAAGTAATCCTAAAAACTTATAAGTAAATAAATAAATCACTTTTCCTAAAATAGAGGACTAAGTCGGTTGTACAAATAAGGGTTAGTTAGTGTTCTAGAACTAATGAGTCATGACAGATTTAGGAGTTCTAGAATACCTATTCTAAAACCAACTCACCTCACATCAAACAAACTTCTTTCAAAAAACCTCAAAAATACTTTCAAAAGTAGGGGACTAAGTCGGTTGTACAATGGGGTTAGTCAGCGTCCTAGGAATCGATGGTACATGCAGTTCAAGGAATCCTAGGACCCCACACTAAAAACACCAACCAACAAACCTTTTTTAGGAAGAACTACGTAGCTTTGATTCCTCCATTGCATCTGGAGTTACGTAGGAGCAAGACACAACTCTTTTCAAGCACTAAAAACTAAAAATTTAAATAAGTCTTTTCCTCTATAAATAAAATGGTAATTATTAATAAATCCTAATTAATTAGACCAAGGATGTCGTGGGGTGCTAATACCTTCCCCACACATAAGACTCTCGAACCCTAAACATGCCTTGTCCTAAACATAAAGGGATTTTCCGAATTTGTCCTTAAACTAAAATTTGGTGGCGGCTTCCTAAGAACCTTTTGAAGAATCCTTTCCCATTTTTTGGTCGCGCAGTGGTGACTTCACTTTGGGACTTAACTTTTAGAGAGTCAAAACCTAGTCTAATTATTTAGGATTAATTTAATTTTTACCCTTCCCTTATTTATTTATTTTTCATGTTATACTTTTATGTGATATATAAACCCTAGGGTAGAAGACGATATTTGTATGAATGTTTGTTTTGTTTGCAGCTTTGGGTTATTTTAAACTGCTCATACACACACTACACTTCTACACATCACACACATGTGAGAAAAGTCCTCTACCCGGACTCGAGTGCAAACCTAAGTTGGAACGAGATTGCGTAGTGGTGGCCTGCGGGACGTACGTCTCGTTGGGTGGTCACGAAAATCTCACCTAGAGTTTGATTCCTTTTGAGGATGCTACCCCTTCTAATAGCTTGCCTATTGTTGGGGTCAGTATTCTTGACTGGGGTCCTTGGCTCTAGGGACCATGTGTAGGATTCTTTAGAACCATCATTGTGAGGTTCACTATAAAAGGAATCCTTAGACCCACTCTGTAAGTTACCTTTCTAGGGTCACAAAGGAGCTTCATACCCTTGCATTTAAACAAATATTTGTGCTTACCGTCTTTTATCCAAAAATCAAAAAAAATCAAAAAGTCAAAAACCCAAATAATTATTTACATAAGTTTCTTAGAAACCATACCTCATGCATTTTTCTTTGCATTACAAAAATAAACATCTTATGTTACGACTGCCTGAGAATTAAAAGCTTTATTTTGGAGAGAAGCCATGCATGCTAAAGTCAAAGTCAAACTTTGTACTTTACTCTCCAAACGTAAAACTTATAATTCCCCGACGCGATAAATAAAATCATACATTATCATTTCATTCACATACATTATCATTACATTCGCATTTCACATACATTCATTCGCATTTCATGCACACTCATTCATTTGCATACCTACATCATGCGGAAAAAAAATGAGCATAATTCTAGAAAAATATTGTGGTGAGAGGTGAGACATTCTTGTGAGGTAAATCATTCTTTTTGAAAATTTTTAGCCATACTTAGTTGCAAGCTCAAGGCATTTCAAGGAACTTAATTTTTCAAATTAGCAGCTCGTTCACATTTATTTTAACAAAGTGTTGCATCCTATGATGAATGACCGAAATGGTCTGTCAAAAATTTCTTTCATGCTTTAACTAATGTTAACTCTCTACGAAGCATTTGTATAGTAACTTGTGTGTAACATGTGTCTTCCTTCTTGTTTGAGTCAGTTAATGTCCGTACCTTATCATCATCCCCCGTCCAAGTCTGATCCCACCCGGCCACCCTAAAGTACATACGCCCCTACCTAGTCGACTTTTTGGTTTGTTCTCACTAATGAAATAACACTTTAGGCCCTCCATACTGGGGCAAATTTGTGATCTCTAAAATACCTTGTCAACATTATATTCCATTGGTGCAATTCCTTTACAAAAAAAAATCAAAAATGCCCGTTAGGTTGAAAACTCGTAAGAGCGGCCTAAGCAAAAATTAGGGCACACAAAAAAGAGAGAAATAAAGAATAAAGAGCATGTATATAAAAATAAATAAATTATTGTCCTTAAGTTAATTTTTGAGAAAACGAGCAATCATGATTTGAAACGAAATTTGACCATCTTCCCATACCCTCGAAAAAAAACCTGTGCTACCCACCTTAAGCCAAAAATCCCAAACCCCAGACAAGGATCGATTTCGCATCAAAAAAATGGTGCATTAATTTTATCAGCTCACTCACCCAAAAAAGAAACAAAAATCACAAAAGAGTGAAGTCAAAAAAGAGGATTAAAAAATCCCAAAAAAAAAAATGGTACCAATCGTGAGCTGATACTTCATTACCGTCAAACAATTTGTTTGGCCTCAATGTCCAATCCTCCATAAACCCTTAGCCACATTACAATCCTAAACAAGTCCATCCTACCATGAGACACATCAATTACTGTCTCAATAAAACCTCAAATACTCCTTTGAGCCTAACAACCATTTCCTCCATAAATCACCACCCATTAGCCAAGTTACATCACCAAATCATTTGTCCCATCAATCATCAAACACTTCATTGAGTCTAATAACCCCTTCTTTCACAAACCATTAACCATTAGCTAAATCATACCGCCCAATAAAAAATCATCCGTCCCATCAATCCCCAAGCACTACTTTTAGCCCAATTATCATTTCCCTCATAAATCGCTCGGCCACGTTACAACCCTCTAGAGTTCATTCCGATCAATGACCGATTAATTTTGTTTTCTCAAAGTTTTAATCTTAGGACAAATAAGTTTATTTACTTACAATATGTTTGCTCAAAAAAAAATGTATCTCAAAAAAAAAAAACTCAAAAGAAAAGAAAAAATTCAAAGGCTTGCACCACAAGATTCATTCAAGTTACAGTTATACTAAGACAAGGTCTAGTGATCACCAAGTGTAGTTTTCATCATAGCAAACTCAAGACTATTGTAGTCTGAGAGTCATTCTAAAGATAACCAAAAGTTTATACTAGGATCGTCACCTGGATCCTAAAGTGGGGCATCCCTTTCACCATCTATTCCATTTTAACTTGGGGAAATTTGTACAGTGTCCATCCCATACCACACCCAGCCTATAGCCATACCAGACAAACTCCGAAAACCCATAACCCTAACTCTATCACGTCTCACAACGATTTGAAATCCTATTACCAAGTGGGGCAATCCTGTCGCTCTTCACTCCACCCTCAAATGGGAAAATTCGCCCTACACCCATCTCATCCCCTCGCCATATTCACACCACCCAAAACCACCACCAGGGCAATTTCTCAACTCACTATCCTCAATGTTTCTACTCTAGTCGGGGCAATCTTGTCCTTACCATAATTGGGGGAAACGTCAAACTCTATGGGTTGAGACAACATCTCCTACGTGCCACCTTTCATCCCAAAACCAATGCATTCCCAATTCATCACCTTCTACACCCCTAGCTTGTCACCACTAGACAGGGGCAAGTTATTCACTCACCGTCACCAAATCTAAATTGGGGCAGTCCTGAATTTCTTGGCTTGGGAAAACCTAACTTTCATGACCTTGACAAAGACCAGTCAGTCATTCACCCCTTCATGTGCCACAAATGTCCACACCCTAGGTCTTTAGAACCCCAAGTTAACTGACTCATTCATCTATATTCGCATTACTATACATCTTCACAAAACAATGCTTCAGAGAGAGAAAACACAAGTTGATCATATGATGCTAAAAATCCACTTAGGTAACTTTGTGGACATAAACTTCGTCATCATGAGGCATCATAATGGAAGAGAAAAATGAACGAGCTTGAAAATACAGTCAAGTACCTTTTCACGTCAGTGTCTGTAGATAACGACCTTGAGATTGCCGAAGTTTGAATCAAAACTAACTTTTCCAAAGAATGATCAATATTCATCTCCGCCTCTCGTATCCAAAGCCTCACATCTCATCATCACAAAAAAAAAAAAAAAGTTTTACACCCAATCAATCATTTCATATCATCGCACCATGAACCATAGCATTTGCATTCAATCATTTCATTTGCATCATATTCACATTTGCATTTCATGCATTTATTACGTAACAAGCAAAAAAGCAAAAACAAAAAGAAAAAATCATTCCACCGGATACCAATCATTGCACGTACACGTGCACCATTAATTGCATTGCCAAAAGAAGAAAGCTTTTCCCCTCGGGTAGATGCGTTTGTTAGGTGTGCTCGGATAAACACGATAAGTGTTAGTCCCTATTTTGTTCCTCTAATATCGGCGCTTTAACCGTTGATCTCATATCGTATCACGCATCACCAAGTTGATCCTCGGACCCGAGTGGTCCTTCACAAAGACTACGCTCCTTCGATTGCCCCTAAGTGGCCCAGTCGCAACGCCCTTCATGGTCAACATATCGGTTCTAGACCCGATCTTGACCCATCATGGCCTTTCGAATATAAAGGCCCCATCGCACCGCTTTTTACTAGTACCGTAGCTAGTTGCGCTCCTTCGGACCACGATGGTCCTTCAATTAAGGCCTAGGTCGCCTTCCGGACCACTGAGTGGTCCTTCAGAGCCTTAGTGCTCCTTCTTTCGTGTCCTTGTTGACCCTTCATTCAACTCTCGATTAATGCGCCAAGTATTAACCACTCCCTCTTATCTCTCAAACCTTCCACTTCCTCTTAAACGGACAAAATTGACGTCTATTCTATCTTTTTTTCTATTTTCACTACGAAAAATTGAATACACTTCACCTTTTCTAGTAAAATATAAATAAAGAGGGGCAGTTGTTATACCCCAATTTTGTCCGAGTTCTTTTCAATAGTTTTTAATTTGGACTTTTTTTGAAAATTACAAAAAATAGTAGTTTTTGCGTATTTTCTGGGTGTTAGTTTTTAGCTACTATTCAAGGAAATCTCTCTCTCTCTCATTACACTATCTCAGAAACATTCTCTTTCTTCTTCGTTGAAACTTCAATGGCGTTGAGCAATGGCATTCCAAGCACGTGCAACGCCTAATTGTAAGCCGGCGAGATGCTAATCGACTTTGTCCCAACGACCTCGGTGTATCACTAAGCGGAGGCACCAGAAGCTCCTCAAAGCCCCGTGGCGCACACGCCAACGTGGCTATCGCCGTTTCGGACTCGGCGGCAAAGCGCGCCGTCGGAAAGCTAGGCGACGATGAGTTCGATCACATGCTCGTAGGGATCTTGAAAGAGAACGGTGTTCACGCCCGCGGGATAACATTTGATCAAGGTGCACGATCGCTTTGGCGTTTGTAACACTACACGCTACCGATGGAGAGCGTGAGTTTATGTTCTATAGAAACCCAAGTCTTTGATATGCTTCTTACACGGTGAAGAACTCAACCTTGATCTCATCGGACCGCCAAAGTGTTCCGCTATGGTTCAATAAGCGATAGTGGAGCCATGCGGATCGGCACATTTGAAAGCAATGGAAGTTGCCAAAGATCTTTGGTTGTCTTCTTTCCTATGATCCAAACCTACGATTACCTTTGTGGCCTTCAACCGAGGAAGCTCGCAAACAAATATTGAGTATATGGGAAAAAGCCGATTTGATCAAAGTCGGTGACGTGGAGCTTGAGTTCTTGGTGGAAGTGACAAAGCAGAATGATGAAACTACTTTATCATTGTGGCATCCTAATTTGAAGTTGTTTCTTGTCACTCTTGGTGAACATGGATCTAGATACTACACCAAGAATTTCAAAGGTTCGGTGGATGCATTCCATGTCAAGACAGTTGATACAACTGGTCTTTGCCGGTGATTCCTTTGTTGGTGCTCTATTGGCTAAGATTGTTGATGATCGGTCCATAGTAGAAGATGAACCAAGATTAAGAGAAGTACTCAAGTTTTCAAATGCATGTGGAGCAATCACAACTACTAAAAGGAGCAATCCCAAATTTCTTCCTAAGGAGGAGGATGTGCTGAACTTGATCAAAGAGGCACAAGCATAATTTCGTTATCTTCACATCTTGTTTCAATTTTTCGTTGGAGTTGACGACTATGAATTTAAGAGGGAATTTGTCTCTCAATTTTCTACGTTTGTTTTATTGCTCTTACAGAATGTGACAAAATAACGTGGTTTGAGTTTTGCCAAATAATGGTTCTAGTCCCACTCGCCGCTTTCAAAAAACAAGAGCTCCCTAGCAATTGGATATAAAAGGGGTTGAGAGGTGAAGGTTGAGGGGAGGAGATCATTGGCAGGTTAAGTGATCTTTTGGGTCAAAGCCATAGCGGCCCATTTCACTAAAAGCCTGTCTTTGATCATTTGGACGTTTTGAGTCGGCTTTCCGATTCTCAAAGCGGTTCTTGCGGTCTTGAGTCAAAATGGACCAGATAGGAGTCCGGTTTGCTTAGTCTGGTTCGGCACTCGTCGAGTCCAGGTTAGTTTGGTATTTATTTTGTTTATTTTTATGTACATATTTATTTATCATTTATTTATAATATAATCTATTTATTTATTTGTTTGTTTATATATATATATATATATATATATATATATATATATATATATATATATATATATATATATATATATCTATTCATATTTATTTATGTATATAGTTATTTATTTGTTTATTTATTATATTTCATTAGCCTAGTCTTTATTAATTATCAGTTTTTGTCTTTTTTTATGCACAAATTAGTTTATTTCTTTAAAAATCAAAGAAAAAAGCTAAGTCGGTTGTACAACCGGGTTAGTCATCATCCTAGGACCAATGAGCTGTACAGTTAAGAATCTTAAAACTTATAAAAATACAAATAAATTATTTTTTCTAAAATAAAAGACTAAGTCGGTTGTATGTAACACCCCCTTTATTAATTATAAATAAACGCGCAATTATCAGAGTCACCACGAGGGTGTCACATTTTTCACCACATAAAAACTCCAATTGATTTAAATTAATTCCTCAAAAACATTAATAGTTAATCTCTAGGCAGCGGAATCACAAAATTATTGAACATCTCCAACATAAATAAGACATTAAGTCACACTTCAAAAAAAATGGGCATTAAGCCAAAACTCCAAAATAACAGTGACAGTTTGAAAAACGAAAACTGAATCCCTCCCCGGTGCTACACATCAGAGCTGACACAGACCCAACGAGAAGGAAACTACACCTAGCAATCCTCCACGAGTGCTATCGATCACCTACAGCGTTGCCACATACGAGCAACATTCCAAGCAGAAGGGGTGAGCTTAACAGAAATAATAGATAAAAGATAGTAGTATATAAGCAGCAGGCAGTTCATGTCACACAGAAAAATCCACACGTCATCGCATCACACAAGACATAATTTACATCAAACGGGAACACCAAAACTCGTTACACGTATCACAGCGTCGCACGAAGCACAACTTTCATCACAATGAGAACACCCAAAACACGTTACGTATGCGTACATATATGTAGACTATGCGACAATGTAACCCCTCTGGGCATATGCATGCGGTACCGATCTCAAACACAACTAAGCCGCGACGGGCGAGAGGCCGAAGCCTATACCACCAAAAATATTCACAAAGAGGCCGAAGCCTATACCACCGAGAAATGCATATGATAATGCGACTCATGACTCATGCACCAACTACACAAACTCAAAGTATTTAATTAATAAATACTATAACATCATATCTCATTATAAAATCACTTCACAAAAATATCACGTGTTGTAGCATCACAGCTACCTCGTAATTCTCACCAGTTTACAGCATCACAGCTGCCACATCGCTTACACCTGCACTTCGACACACACTCGTTTCACTTCGTCACACACTCACTTCGCCTCGACACACACTCACTTCACTTCGACACACACTCACTTCACCTCGGCACACACTCAATTCACCTCGGCACACACTCACTTCACCTCGGCACACACCCACTTCACATCGGCACACACTCACTTCACCTCGGCACACACCCACTTCACATCGGCACACACTCACTTCACCTCGGCACACACCCACTTCACCTCGTCACACGCTCACTCCACCTCGACACACACCCACTTCACATCGTCACACGCTCACTTCACCTCGGCACACACAAAATACACCTCGGTACACTCTCACACACCTCGGCACCTCACCTCGCCTCACTCACCTCGGTCACCAACCTCCTTCACCTCGGCACATCACCCCATTCACCTCGGCACCTCACCTCACCTCACTCACCTAGGTCACCTCACCTCATTCACCTCGGCACTGGGCAGCACACATCGGCGCCCATCCTCACCGGTAGCGCCAAGAGGCGCGCCACTCACACACCGAACACACGCACAAGGGCGCGCCACAACCGGCAGCGCCCAACGCATACACTCACGCACAAGGCAGAGGCGCCTTGTGCCCAGCCCGTGCCACTCTCCCACACCCCACGCAACCACTTGGCGCGCACACACAGTGCAGCGCCGGCAACGCACGCACGCACCACCCATACCAGCCGAGAACAACAACATGGATACACAACAACAATTCCTCTTTCATACAATTCGATAACAGCATCATCAATTTAACAATTCATGGCTCAATCACGGAATCAACATCATCATGCAAACAATCACAATAACGAAAACACAACTTCATGCAAAGATCACTCAAATCCTAACTACCCACATACCGCCATCGCAACCCATTATAAATGTTAAAACCCACCCTTACCTCGAATGCGTAAGCTCCAGAACACGATGAAGGAACCACAAACAAAACCTCAGCAACAGCTTCCTTCTCCGCCTCGAGATTTCGCGAACTCTCTCTTTCTCTTCTCCTCCTTCGCTCCTCTCTCTCACGGCGCACCCTTCTGTTTCTCTCTTCTTTCGTTCCTTTCTTTTCTTCTTTTTCTTTCTTTCTCTCCAAGCTTCTAAGATCTTAACCCTAGCTTAAGTCATTGGGCTCACTTGACTTGGGCTCTTCTCGCCACCTAGTTAGTTACTAACATTACTCCTTTCTCTTAATTAAATTACCACTCACTTACTTACTAAACACCACTCCTCATTTAAATTAAATACCCTTTCATTATTTTAATACAATTAACCACTATAACATCTAATTAAATTAATTAAATAAACACTCGAATTATTTTTGGGGCGTTACATTGTACAACTGGGTTAGTCATCATCTTAGGACCAATGAGTTGTACAGTTCAGTAATCCTAAAAATTTATAAAAAATAAATAAATCATTTCTCCCAAAAATAAAGGACTAAGTCGGTTGTACAATCGGGTTAGTCATCATCCTAGGACCAATGAGCTGTACAGTTCAGTAATCCTAAAAACTTATAAAAATACAAATAAATTATTTTTGCTAAAATAAAAGACTAAGTCGGTTGTACAACTGGGTTAGTCATCATCTTAGGACGAATGAGCTGTACAGTTCAGTAATCCTAAAAACTTATAAGTAAATAAATAAATCACTTTTCCTAAAATAGGGGACTAAGTCAGTTGTACTGGCAAGGGTTAGTCGTTCTAGAACTAATGAGTCACATGCAGTTTAGGAGTTCTAGAATACCTATTCTAAAACCAACTCACCTCACATCAAACAAACTTCTTTCAAAAAACCTCAAAAATACTTTCAAAAGTAGGGGACTAAGTCGGTTGTACAATGGGGTTAGTCAGCGTCCTAGGAATCAGTGAGCTGTACAGTTCAAGGAATCCTAGGACCCCTACACTAAAAAAACCAACCAACAAACCTTTTTCAGGAAGAACTACGTAGCTTTGATTCCTCCATTGCATCTGGAGGTACGTAGGAGCAAGACACAACTCTTGTCAAGCACTAAAAACTAAAAATTTAAATAAGTCTTTTCTTCTATAAATAAAATGGTAATTATTAATAAATCCTAATTAATTAGACCAAGGATGTCGTGGGCTGCTAATACCTTCTCCACACATAACGACTCCCGAACCCTAAACATGCCTTGTCCTAAACATAAAGGGATTTTCCGAATTTGTCCTTAAACTAAAATTTGGTGGCGGCTTCCTAAGAACCTTTTCGAAGAATCCTTTCCCGGATTTTTCGGTCGCTACAATGGGTGAAGATCGAATTTTAGTGATGATGAAGATGAGGGTGAAGGAGATGTTTCAGGCGAGCCACCGGTTATTAACGAAGTAGAAGGTGGTGCAGTTGAGATTCCGGTGGAAGATAGACAGACAACCGCAAATTTTGAAAAAACAATGATGGAGGTCTCGGGAATCGAAGCGTGCTGGCAGCAGAGGCTTGAACATGTCTATTCTTCGGTTGAGAATTCCAAGGAATAGCAATCGATTGATAATATCATGGAGAGTGAAAGGTATGGGGTAGTTACAAACATCTCATTAAACACATGTGTGAATGGTAAAAGTGAGAAGGTGAATTTTTAAAGCTGTAAAAATGTGGAAGTATATGTCATCGATGGAGTAATTACTTATAACCCATTACCATCCTCCTCTCTGCATAGACCAAATTTGATCTCAAGCCCAATAGATGAGCCCCTTGCTTTTCATTCCTGGACTCGGTGAATTGTCCAAGCCTTCTAACACTTTGGACTTGTTTTTGTGGCCCAACACACGTAGCCCATTTAGCTTCTCCAAGTGCGACCCATTACATTCTCCCCATCCCAAATCATTCCTTCTCTCACGACCCAATTCCTAACCCCATTTCCTCTTCGACCCCTGGATCTTCTCACCCTGCTTCGCCTAACCATCCTCAACTCGTTCCTCCTCTTCCTGACCCGACACAACTCTTCCCCTCTATTACTCCATCAGTTGGTGTGTTACTGGAAACTGAAGGTGTTGACTCCCACCCAATGATCCTCTTGTGGTGGAGTTGCCTCCAATCCTTTGTATGTCCCCTTTTGATGCGAGAATACCACCAATTGTTCTTTCAAGTCAAGGAAGTGAGACCACTTAGTTTCCGGGTTCTTCTAATTGTGGAGGTGACGTTAGTAGTTCAAATTTACTGGTGGTGAATAATAATTGCATATGGGCTGATAAAAGACTATCCAAAGCCAAGAAAATTTGGAAGATGGCAAAAGAGGTTGGTGTAACCGGAGTGCGGTCAGATGAAAATTATATTAATAGAATCAAGGAGTTGGAGGCCAGGGATAAAGCATGTGTTGGCCAGAAGTAGACCCCCATTGGTGGATCGTGAAGCTTGTCACTCTAAACTTGAGGGGGATTGGCAGTATTGCCAAGCAAAAGCGTGTAAGACGCTTAATTATGAAGGAGAAATTTGATGTGTGTTTCTTCCAAGAAACAAAAAGGAGTGTTGTTGATCAGGTTGTGATTGCTAGGATGTGCGATGGTGACAATTTTGATTGGTTTGCTCAGTTCTCTATTGGTCTTTCTGGCAGTATTCTGTCAGTCTGGCGTAAAGGTATGTTTGTTTTTCTTTTCTCTTTCTCTAATCCTGGATATGTAGGTATTGCAGTACCGGTGGATAATAGGGTCATCAACCTGGTAAACGCCTATTCCGGTTGTTCAATTCGAAGAAAAAGGGAATTATGGTCGAGACTGATGGATGAAAAGTCAAGATTCGGTCCGGGTTGTTGGGTTATAGGTGGAGACTTTAATTTGGTAACCAACGGGAGAGATAGGAGGGGTAGGAATGTGAGGTTCAGTAATGTGGAGGCAAATAATTTCAAATTCTTCATGGTTGAGATGGGGGTGGTAGAACTTCCTTGCTTGGGTAAGAAACTTTCGTGGTATCAACCGAATGGTACGCCAGCTAGTAGGATTGATAGAATCCTTCTAACACAGCAGTTGATAGATGTGTGGGGGATTGAAGGCTCAGTGGATCGTTGAGAGAGATGTGTCGGATCACTGTCCGGTGTGGATACTTTCATCAAATAAGAATGTTCGTGTGTGTTTTGTCTTAGTGCTGACGAAGACGTTGCCCACCTGTTTTTTCACTTCAGAATTTCACTTTAAGTTTGTCAGCAGGCTGCCTTATGGTCCGATCTGCAGTTGCAGTTATACGACGACGCTTGGGAGGATTTCAGTTTGTTCTCAGTCACATTTAAACACAAGAAGTGGAGGAAGGCAAGGCACTAGGTTTGGATAGTGGTCTTGTGGGTGTTATGGACGAATAGGAATAGAGTTATTTTTAAGGGGGGTGCCTAGTGTTAACATCATGATGAAACAAATTAAACAATTGGTACAGTAAGCATACAGATTCTACTTAATCATAGATTTACACAATGGAGATCAGAGTATGACTCTTACAACCGTGTTTGCATATTTAGTTGGAAGCAAAAATCAGTTGGAACTAACATTCATCACCATTAGGCTTTTGAACAAATAAAAATTTTCTAACTGAAAATTAATAAAACAAGACATCATTTACTAATTTCCTATCAGAACCAACCAATCAAAAGATTGATTTCCCATCAACTAAATCGAAGAAGTGAAACAACAAAGCAAGAGTTAGAATGGGAAAGAAATTGTCTCATGACTCTGAAAGTTCTCAAACTACGTACAAACCAGCTAAGAAGAGAGTCTTCTAACACAAAAGTCAAGGGTAAGGTGGTTGGCTCAAGGGGATTCAAATAGCAGGTACTTCCATGCTTGTATGAAAAATAATAGAAGAAGGACACAATTGTTGAACGTTATGGTGAATGATGGATGGGTGGAGGATGTCGGAGGTGTTAAGAGGGCGGTTAAGGAGCATTTCGAGGCAAAATTTAAAGAGGAGGAGTTCATTAGGCCAACCATTGATGGGGTCCATTTTAATCAAATAACTGTGGATGATAATGATTTACTTGTGGCGCCATTCACTATGGAGGAGGTGCGGGAAGTGGTTTGGGAGTGTGATGGAAATAAGAGCACGGGGCCGATGGATTTAATTTTACTTTCATAAAGACATGTTGGGATTTGTTATCCCTAGAAAATCATGAAGTTTTTTGCCACTAATTCCTAAGCCCAGTAACCCGCAAGGATTGGGTGAGTATAGACCAATCTCCCTTATTGGGTGTTTGTACAAGATGCTAGCAAAGGTGCTTGCGGGCAGAATTAAGAAGGTTTTAAAGGGCGTTATTTCAGTATGTCAAAGAGCCTTTCTCGCTGGAAGGAATATCTTAGATGGAGTGTTGGTAGTGAATGAAGTAATGGATATGGCAAAAAGAAGAAAGCAGAAGTGTGTGGTTTTGAAGGCGGACTTTGAGAAAGTGTATGACTCTGTTAGCTGGTCTTATTTGGACTATATGTTAGGCAGGTTGGGTTTTGGGGCGAAGTGGAGGTGTTGGATGCGACTTGCTTCTCATCTAACTCTATCTCTGTCTTGGTCAATGGCAGCCCAACAGAAGAGTTTGTGGCTCAGAAAGGGTTAAAGCAGAGTGATCCTTTGGCTCCGTTTTTGTTTCTTGTGGCAGCAGAAGGCTTAGCGGGTCTGGTAAGAAAGGGGGTAGAGTCGAACAATTTGAAGGGGTTTAAAGTAAGTGAATCATTAACAGTTGAAATCTTGTAATTTGCGGATGACGTACACAATATTTTTTTTGTGATGGAAGTGATAAGAGCGTATGGTGCTTGAAGGCAATATTAAGGAGTTTTGAACTTATATCGGGGCTAAAAGTGAATTTCTCGAAGAGTAATGTGATTGCTATTAATATGGAGGAGGGAATCATGGAGGGGATTTAACATTTTCTTGCTTGTAGACGGAGTTCAAATGTTTTCAAATTTCTCGGGGTACCCGTAGGGTCAAATCCGAGAGTGGCAAGTACTTGGCAACCAGTTATAGATTCCATCAAGGCAAGGTTAAATAGTTGGAAGAGTAAACAACTATCTATAGGATGGCGTTATTTCAGTATTAAGAAGGTTTTAAAGGGCGTTATTTCAGTATGTCAAAGCGCTTTCTCATTTGGAAGGAATATCTTAGATGGAGTGTTGGTAGTGAATGAAGTAATGGATATCGCAAAAAGAAGAAAGCAGAAGTGTGTGGTTTTGAAGGCGGACTTTGAGAAAGCGTATGACTCTGTTAGCTGGTCTTATTTGGACTATATGTTAGACAGGTTGGGTTTTGGGGCGAAGTGGAGGTGTTGGATGCGCACTTGCTTCTCATCTAACGATCTATCTCTGTCTTGGTCAATGGCAGCCCAACAGAAGGGTTTGTGGCTCAGAAAGGGTTAAAGCAGAGTGATCCTCTGGCTCCGTTTTTGTTTCTTGTGGCAGCAGAAGGCTTAGCGGGTCTGGTAAGAAAGAGGGTAGAATCGAACAATTTGAAGGAGTTTAAAGTAAGTGAATCATTAACAGTTGAAATCTTGCAAGTTGCGGATGACACAATATTTTTTTTGTGATGGAAGTGATAAGAGCATATGGTGCTTGAAGGCAATATTAAGGAGTTTTGAACTTATATCGGGGATAAAGGTGAATTTTTCTCGAAGAGTAATGTGATTGGTATTAATATGGAGGAGGGAATCATGGAGGGGATTTAACATTTTCTTGCTTGTAGACGGGTTCAAATGTTTTCAAATTTCTCGGGGTACCCGTAGGGTCAAATCCGAGAGTGGCAAGTACTTGGCAACCAGTTATAGATTCCATCGAGGCAAGGTTAAATAGTTAGAAGAGTAAACAACTATCTACCACGGTACGTCTCGCTCATTTACTACATTCTTCTCCCAGAGCTCTCTCTCTCTTCTCTTTTATTCCACCCAGGGGCGATTTTAGGGCCCAGCTAGCCCGGGCACGCGCCCGGGCTCAACTCCTACTTTGTTTGTAAAGCCCCCAACCTAATAGCTGATTTTATCTATTAAGGATATATAATATATATCTCGTTTGCAAGATGTTTCACAACAAATGGTTCAGCGCAGCGGTAAGATGTTCATTGTTTTGTATTTGTGTTGTATTTGGGGTCGCGAGTTCGAACCTCAGCTTTTTTAAATTTTGCAATGCTTCTGTTTTATTATTTTTCAGTATAGTAGCAGGCTGAGGTGGGATGTATGTGTGTTGCAATCAAAATGTTTTTTATAATATTTGTTAATTGTTTTGCATTTATTTTTGGTGACAATATATATTTTCATAGTATAAAATAAATTCAATCGTATTTATGATTAAAAAAATCAAAGTTACCTTTTGAAAACACAAATTTTTTAATTTATTAACCAAGGCACTATATTTTGTCAAAAAATTGAGTATTTATTGTCCAATTAAAATATGATTTTCAGAAAACTAATTTTGTTTGTAAATTTAATATTTCTATTATATTATTTGATTACTTTTGGCTCCCCCTAATAATTCATTCAAGTTCCGCCACTGTGTGTGGAGATGAATCACCGGTTTAGTGAAGGAAGTAACAATGTGCTGAATTGCTTCTCATGTCTTGAAAGTTTGGCTATGAAGATGGTTCAAACTCAGAAACATTTGGTATTTCCATTGGTCTACAAACTCATTGAGTTGGCTTTGCTGTTGCCGGTGTCGACAGCATCCGTTGAAAGAGCTTTTTCAGCAATGAAGATTATCAAGTCTAAATTACGCAACAAGATCAACGATGAGTGGTTCAATGACTTGATGATATGTTACACCGAGCGGGAGATATTCAAGTCACTTCAATATGTTGATATTATGCGAACATTCACCCGAAAGAAGTCTCGGAAAGGGCATTTACCTCCTAATTTTATTTAGCACTCTATTTACAGGTTATATTTCATCTCTCCTATTTAGCACACTTTATGATTATTTATATATTATGTCATATGTCAATTGGCGGGAAATTTTCTTGCCCAGACTCTAGAAAAATCCTGGCTTCGCCACTGATTCCACCTCGGTCACATACTGACTTGAGCGTCGGAGTGTCTTGCAGGTACCCCCCCCCCCCCACCCGACGTGGGCTCACAATTCATCCCGGAGTGTCGACAACAATCTTTTCTCTCAAGCGCATTTGGTGACCTTAGGGCACATTCTAATCCCTTGGAGACTTTCATGGAATCCCTTGAAGTACCCAGGCGGAGGTCAACTCCAAGATCTAGGTATCGAGCAGGATGTTTAAAATTTTGCATTAATAATTACGATTAAAAAAGTTATATATGTATATTGATCGAGTTATTTGAAATCATAATATAAATACGATATTGGGATTCTGTTAAGCAGTTGTACGGAAAAAAGCTGATGCTTGGTTATAACTGTGAATAAAAAACATGGGATTTTGCTGATTGTAATGTATGTTCCTTGTTAAGATATTGACAAGTGTACCAAATCGTACAAGTAATAAAATCGGTAAGTACCGGGATATCGTCCTCAAGGATCGAAGTTATTTTACTAGAGACCTTAACAACTACTAATAGGAACCAAGTTTAAAAGGGGTTTTGGTTTGATATTTGTTGAGCTATCAAGTTCGAAATAAAGCAATAAAATATTTTTGGAGTTTTTATAATAAGAGAATGATGAACACGATGAAAGATACGCGATGAGAAGATGCTAGGGATGAAGGCCCTTCGATTTCCACTATGGTCATTGATTTATTTAAAAGATAATTCCTCTCTATCGTTCGCTATAGAATTCACCATTTTACTAAGCCCTAATCCCTTAGGTGATTAGCCTTTGTTAATTCATAAAATCCCTAATCCCTTAGGTGCTAATAATCATAACAAGCATTAACTACGAGAATTCATACACATACAACAATTCGGCGATTATCCCTAAACAACGAAATTGAAGGAATCAAATTTCAAGCTATTCAATAACCAAATTTCCATTTAAATTATTGAAACAAGTATTAATCTATATTTTTCCAAAAATAAACATCTGAAGAATAGAAATTCAATCCACAAACAAAGAGAGAAAACGGTAAAAGTACTAAATTAAATCAATAACCATAGTTTTACATCAAAGTTCAATCATCCCTAACATGATGAGATTAGCTACACATGATAAAAAGAGAGAAAAAAGGGAAATTACAAGTTGATGATGAAGATGAATGCATGAGAAGCCTCAATCCTTGTTCCCAAGTCTTGATTCTTCAATAGCCGTCAGCTCCAATGAGTTCTCCTTGGTCTCCTAGGGTTCCAATTCCTCAAAACCGTGAAAGATCCCTCAAAACCCAGTGAAGGAGGGGAAATGGGGTTTGAAGATGTAAAATGAAAAGAGAGTTTTTGATGAAGGAGTATGGTTGGAGTGATGTAAATAAGGAGATAAAGGTGTGATATGATTTATCCAACGGTTAGTATTATCTTTTATCAAAATAATCAACGGTAGAGGTACATCTTAAAGTTTTCACACGGATCACAATGTTGAAATTAGCGAGGGATTTAGCGAGGGAATCATTTAGCGAGGGAATTGTGCAGTTAGCGAGGGAACTGTACCATCAGTCAAAGAGTGTCAGAGTGTGCAGAAACTGTACATTTAGCGAGGGAATTGTGCATTTAGCGAGGGAATCATTTAGCGAGGGAATTGTGCAGTTAGCGAGGGAACTGTACCATCAGTCAAAGAGTGTCAGAGTGTGCAGAAACTGTACATTTAGCGAGGGAATTATTTAGCGAGGGAATAATTAAATTTAGCGAGGGAATTTAAAATCAGATGTTGTGTGTTACAGCTGTCTTTGAATTTAGCGAGGGAATTACCCCTTTTAGCGAGGGAATTTTTTTAAAAAAATAAATAGCGTATCATTAGCGACGGCCCTGTCCGTCTCTAATTCCCTCGGTAATTGATTTTTAGCGACCCACCTAGATTCCCTCGCTAATTTCCCTCGCTAATACTGTCTTTTTTTGTAGTGGTCAGCTCCAATGAGTTCTCCTTGGTCTCCTAGGGTTCCAATTCCTCAAAACCGTGAAAGATCCCTCAAAACCCAGTGAATTCGCGTTTTTAATTATTTTTCTCGCCCGGCGCAGGCTGCTATCGACTTCGATTTCCACGACTTGTGGCGCTGATTCCAGCGCGGCCGCGCCAGTTTCCGCGCCAGCTTCCTTATTTCCCTGACTTGTGGCGCTGATTCCAGCGCGTCCGCGCCATGTCCCGCGCCAGCTTCCTTATTTTACTTACTTGTACCACTTGTTCTTCAAGACCTTGTAATTCCTGGGCACAAAAACACACAAAACCCCAAGCATAAACACTGCATAATACATAAGCCTCTAATAGCACAATTTGCCAAATTCTCCTAACACTTCACATTAATTCATCACAACTTCACAGTAAAATCCCTTTTTAACACTGAAAAACATCATGTGATGGGGATTCATCATTCCTCTCTTACACCCATAATGATAAAACATTAGGTAAAAACACAAAATATACATAATTATTATATTAAGATATATTGATTGATTATTATATTTAATTTTATTTAATAACATAATTTTCTCTTGCTATCCAAATTAATTTAAATTAACATTTAAATTTATTTAAGATAATCAATCATGAATTCACTTGTATAATTATGCTTATAGGGAAATTAGTATGCACGCGAATTGTTAGACACCGTAATACTATGCTACGGGGCCCTCTTTTTAGACATTCAGATAATCAAAAAGTGCAGAGAAGAAATTGATACATATAAGACATCAAATTATGGCCAAAACCATGGCAATAAGTAACAAAGTTTGGGGAAGTCCAGCATAAGCAAAATAGTTATACTCCAAGAGAACATCTCTATTCAATTGGATGCACTGTCAAAGAACATGTCTACTATTAGCGTTCCTTTTTTAAGTGTTGCTTAAGCTTGTTTCACACAAGCTAATAAAATTAATAAATCTTCTATAATTAAAAAGAAATTTGTAATGTATAAATGACTTATAAAAAAAGAGCACCCAAAATATCAAGCACGTCCCTGTAAACAATTATGAGTCAACTTAACTTCTTTGATTTAGATTATCAAACTCATCGTAAATCTAATCTATAGAAGATTAGCATTGGAGATGAATTTAAAAGCAGTGTTTTGAGTTGGCTAATTATGCATATTCAATTGTTTTGTCAATATAACTTCTTAAAAAGTAAGTTTATTTTGGGGACTAACAAGTAGAGAAATGTAATTATTGAGTAATCGGGTTCATGAACGGGAGATTACTCAAATTCGTCAACATCACGACTTTGAAAATCGTTATTGGGCAATGATTGTGAGATTTATAACAGTTCCTTGCAAATATAGAAACCAATGAATTGTCGACAATTGACTAGTATATAATAAGGACTTGCCTTTCCTCCTCTTTTCGTTTAGCTTGTCATGTGTATGATCAACTTTTCTATTCTTCGACCAAAACAACATCCAATGATTACTTGAATGTAAATGCTTCTATTTTTCAAAAAACTTGAGAAGAAAAAAAACTACGTAAAGGTTCACTAACCAATAAGGACCATGTGATGATTGTAGTAAAATGCGCTTTGAAACAGCAACAACAGTGAGTACCTGCAAACACATAACACGTTAGGAAAAATAACCGAGGCGTCGGTGACTTGTCTCGAAGAATTTATCCGCCTCTACAAAGCGCAAATTCCCGAGATACAACCGGTCCTTCTCAATCGCAAGTAACGAAAGAGGAATCAGAACTAGCAAGAATGAATATTTTTATTCGAACAGGAGATGAACCCAGGACAGTGTATTTGGAAGAGAAGAAAGAATTGCAGTGCTTATTTGTTAAAGCGTGTATCCTCGCTTTTAGTTCCAAAACTTTTCCATTTATATATTCAAAACCAAAATTCTGTCTATCCGTTGGCACATAATAATGATATATTATGATCATCAAGAGCAACGGAACTAACGATATAACAACCGAATTTGAAACCGAATTATATGTTATAATAAAAGGGAAACAAAACGGAACTGATTAAAGTGAAGGTAAAAGAAACGTAAGCTTAAATTTTATTTTCCAACGTAAACTTGAAAGCAAGACATATATTATTAGAATCAAATCAAACAATAACAGAATATATTTATAATGATATCAACGTTTCAAATAACTAGAGATTAAAGAATACATTTATATATTTAAACGTATATATGCAACAAGTTAGTAATGAATAACCAGATATATTGAAACGCTAAAATGTATTATATTTACTTAAAGAAAATTATTCCCACTTTTGAAATATTTGAAATATTATTAATTTAATAAAATCACAACAATCCCCCACATATTTCAAAAGTTGGAAAATATATAAATAAAAGAAGTTTCCTGGGTTAACATCGTAGATGTAATGCATCGGATCTGTATAGCAAGCTATGGAACCAGTCCTAGACAGATAAAACTTAACATACAGTGAATTGGTTTAGCAAGCTATGGAACCCAAGACACATATTATATGTTAGAGGTTTTACTATCACATTACACCCCCACAATTCTTGCTGTTTTCGCGGTGGTGCGCTACTAGGCCGTGCGCGTGCTCGGTATTCATGAGTGCTCTAGAGACCTCGCCAGGATCTCATGCAAGCGGCCCCACTTGACACTCATATAGGTGATTTCATCAAGTGTATGCTGCAAGTCATACACCACCCATAAGGGCTATGAAAATCATTAAAAGCGTTAAGCTTAACCTTTTAACCCTGCAGGCTAGCACTATCACAATAACACCATAGGAAGGGACAATAATAAAATTAATTACTTGAATTAATTTTCAGTGCTAGCAATATCAAGAAGTGACTTGTTTTTACCACATTGAACCTTATTCATGGGATCTCCAATCACAAAGGTTGGGTTACCATCACTTCTTAATTTAAATTGGCTTAAGTCCCATTCCCCTCGATGTTTCACAAATCATTTTCTTCCCTAGGGGTTTTGTCAGAGAATCGGCCAAATTCACTTCTGACTTCACATAATCGATCGATATCATTCCATATTTTTGCAATTGTTTGACAACATTATGTCTCAATTGCACATGTCTATTTTTGCCATTATAGGTCTTATTTTTTGCAACGGCTATTGCCGACTGACTATCACAATGTATTGAGTAATAAACCCAATCTCATACATCTTTGAGTAATAACCTTAATCTCTATAAGGTAATTATACAAGTCTACTTAGATAATTTCTAAGTGACAATCATTCATAAACAAAGCCATTTATAGATTTATTCTTTATGTGAATAAAACTTGGCTATCATCATAGTATCATGGATATTCACTATATATAGTAATATACCCAATGATGCCTCTACAGATAATTGTATATAAATGTTTGGATAATTCCAAGCCACATCACTTTCAAAACATACTTATCAGTGCAGTGTCCTGCTTAGATAATTTCTAGCGACAACAATTCCATAAAATATTTATAGAATTTCACAAGTATGTTAATGATGTCTCATACATTCAAATATAGTCCAAAATTACGAGAAATATGATATTTCTTCGCAATCATTCAAAATATTAGACTCGTACATTCAAATATCTCAAAATATGGATATCACATATATCCAAAACAAAATTCTCATATTTGTAAATTATACCCATTGTCGTTGAATCTAAAGGATTGTTAGATTCAATCACTTTGAACAAGTCAACAAGTGATGTCATTTTCTATCTTAATAGAGAATCAAAATTTTCTTGCTCAACTTCAAAAATTCAGAAACTTTTATAGAAAATCAATTACATATCCAATGTATGCCTCTAATTTTGTTTCATTTTTAGTCGTCATCAAAGAGACCAAAAAGTTCAGAACAATATAAAAGTTCTTAAAAGCACACAACTTGTTCAGATAATCATGTATAAACATGAAAAAGTTCATAGACTATTTTGAAATATTAACAAAATATTTTTAACACATTAAGGACAAAAAATGATGCGTATACTTTTCATATAATCCTTTCTTAAGTTGTTTTATCATTTTCAAATGAAAACATAACAACTTGTAATTTCCAACAATATCACAATCAGGAACCACTTATTGGCATACCAAAGCTTCACAACAACTTCATGATAATCATAGAAATATTTTTTCCAAATATTTCACTCAAAAATATATCATATAATTGTATACAACCAAAACCATACAATCATATCGCTTTAAAATCAATATGAGTAAATATTTTTAGTTCATGGTACTTACTTGGATTCCAAGCTTATCTCTCTCGATCACAACTCATATTCGCGATATCAAGGAAGCTAACACAAATATTGTGGGGTTCAAAAATTATTACAAACCAAGATGAGGAAGATAATGCACCAAGAGGTAAATATCTGATTTCTTCTATCCTCCAATGGGCTTGACTAGGTAGCATAGGTTGTTGTTGTTGGTTGCGTCAGCCATAGAGATAAATTCTTCAGATTGTAGTAAAATGCGCTTTGAAACAGCAACAACAGTGAGTACCTGCAAACACATAACACGTTAGGAAAAATAACCGGAGGCGTCTGGTGACTTGTCCTGAAGAAATGTATGAGTATATGCATGTGTGCAATATGCATGTGGATCCATAATCATCACCATTCACCTCATTTTGGCCGAAGCCACATCATCATTCGTCATTCATCACGTAATGCATATGGAATATGTGACACTATGACAAATGCATCACACACAATCCATCACAATAAGTATCAAACCACTTCTTTGGCCGAAGCCACATCATCATTCACCTCAATTATTAATCATCACATCATCAATTATTAATCATCACCTCATCAATTATTAATCATCACCTCATCAATTATTAATCCTCACCTCATCAATTATTAATCCTCACCTCATCAATTATTAATCACCATCTTAACAATTATTAGATTAAATCCCACCTAAGGGCCAAACCACCTCATAAGGACCTTTTCTTCACTTAAGGACCATTTTTGACACACCAAAATTAATTTAGGGGCTTAGGAAAATTATTGACATATTGGGACTAATTAGACACTAGGGGATCATTTTGTCACACTATTAATTAATTTATTACTTTGAGACTTATATGGCATAGTAGAGCTAATTAGGCACTAAGAGATTATTTTGTCACGCCAAGGATTAATTTAATTCTTAGGGACTAATTTGTCACACCAAGGATTAAATTAATTCTTAGGGACTAAACCATCACTTAGACACATTTTAATCCAACAAATCCATTATCCAATTAAGTCATATACACCTAATCCACACACATACTCATACTTCATTTCTTTCCAACAAACATATCATCAAAACGATCCAAATATACCTAACACCCATTTATTCACAACAAAACAATCACACTCATATAACACCCAAAATGCATATCAATCCCATTTCAACAACAACATAGTGGGTTCCTCAAAAATCAATCCAACACAACAACAATCAAACCAAATAACACTCAATCAACATATAATCACTATTCATCATCTTCACCAAATAATTCAATAATTATTTTAAAACCCTAACCTCCATACAATACAAATCTTATAAGCTATTATGAATGAAAAGACCCCTAACCTTAGGAATTTGAAGACACAAGCTCTCCCTCCACTTAAAGCTCCAAGAGCCACCAACACTCACTCAATCCAACTTTGAGCTTCCAATACTCATCCATGGTGAAATGAACAATAAAAGGATTGAGAGATTGAAACTTATATCAATGAAAAGAGCATGAAAAACTAGAGAGATTGGAACCAAAATCAACTTACCAAATCAAAAGATGAAGGAGATCTAGTTTCCCCTTTTCCATGGCACCCACGGCCTCTCTCTCTCTCTCTCTCTCTCTCTCTCCCCACCATCGGCCAGCCCCCTTCCTCTCTTCTCCACCTAGCACCGCCGCCTCCTCCTCCTTCTTCTCGCACCACCTTCTCTTTCTCTCTTCCTCTCTCCTTCTCTTTTTCTTCTTTCTTTTTCTTCTTTCCTCTCCTCTTTCTTTTCCTCTCGCCTGCCCCCCTCTGCTTCTCACCGTCCCCTCTCCTCTTAATTCAATTCCTTCCTTCACTTAACCCTAGGCCCAATTGATTTGGGCCAAAGGCCTCCTATTTCCTACACCTCCTTTTTACTTCCACCTCTCCTACTACTTAAACAACTTCTAATTAAAACAATAAGCCTCAAATTAATTAATCAATTCTAATATTTCTCCACAACTTAATTAATCCACTTAAATAAATGTTGCAAGCCTTAAATAACTTAATTAAACAATTAAATTATTTTGGGGCGTTATAACTCTCCCCACTTAGAATATTTTCGTCCTCGAAAATACTCACGAAGCAATACCCAACTCCTTCTCGCCTCTAACCGTACTCATCATAATCTATCGTACACTACGGTAACAAACCACGCACCTTCTCTACACTCTTACCCTTAGCAGATATTCTAACCTGTAGGGTATCCAGATCCTACTCGACTACTCAACTACCATCTATTCCGATGCAGGGGCACTATACCCTCAACTACGATTTGTGATTAGCTTACCCTCTTTAAATTTCCAATCTCTGGTGCTCACTTCCGAACTCGGCCTCCTAATCCAACCTATCTCATTCATCTAATTGACCTACTCGTCGTCATTACTAATAATTCCACATCGAGTTCCACAACAACCGCACTAACACTAACATGCAAAACTTATCTTTTCTAAAACTTTTGGCTAACAAGGTCTAAGTAACAGAGGCCAGCCCACGTGGCTTTTCTTTTCTTCTAATATATATTTAACAGATATTTAAAATGAAATGAAACTGAATGAATGGTCATTAACTATTACTGAGTGAGACCAATTCCAACCGATAAAACAGATTGATTACAAAAAAAATAAACCTAGTAAAAGTTTAATAATTCAAGTGATACAAGCTGGACTATCCTAAAAGATAAAACCATAGATAACTCAAATCATATCCAATGATAACCAAGTCAATTATGGGAAGTCCCCATTGGATGCAAAATAACAAAACAACAATAATTTTGTGCTATTTTTGAATTGAAATTGCAGAATGCAAAAACAAAAATATATAGCATGACCAAAGAACAAAAGTTGTACGCCCCTTTCAAAGCAATGCACATGAGTACAACTAATAAGTAGAGAAACAATTTGAAGAATAAGCTCACACCATAAATTATTCAAACATCATCTCATGTAAAATATGATCCTATAAGTCATAAAATTCAGAAATCTCAATATCATTAACAAGCACTTTAAAAAAACCAGAGTTAACATGTGAAATATCCATACTTAGTTAACACCACTCTAACATTTACTCAATTTTTCATTTACCCTCTAACCACACAATTCAATTACCACTTTAAACATGTATCAAAATTTCTAACGAAAATTCGCAGAGTTTCCTCCGTAATATGGACATCCCAAAATAATTTTTTACCTGTATACTTGATCCGAACATCAATTAAAACCAGAACATATCATACCTCATATCTCAATTCAACTTCAAGTACTCAAGCGCATATACAAAATTTACGGTTTTCCAAAAGATTTGTAAATTCAACTAACACAGCACTCCACAATTGAAAACCATATTCAAGCATAACAATTAAACAATCAAATCTTTATGGTTTCATTCTAAGTTCCAAACAAACATAATTTCTCCAAAATAGCGTCTTTGACTCGAAAATTCACGAAACTCCAATTTCCGAAAACCGTTCAAATATAACATAAACAACATTTTAAAATTCTCTAAATGTGAGTAAAACTCACCTTTTTGTTTCAAAAGATTTTACCTCGTCAAACCATGAAATTATTGTAAGACCTCGTCATTTTCAAATAACATCAATCCATGACCTAATCGGTCCTAAAGCTAAAATCATGTCGCATCTTGTAATAAAATTCTAAACAACTAGGAACAGAATTTAACACAAATCTTGACATCACGTTCATTCCCAAAAACACAGAATTTTCCAAGTACCGTTTCTTTTTGAAAATCATAGAATTCACAATTTTTGTCCAAAAGGAAAAACTATACGCAACTCCAAATTCTATTATAACGCGAACATGTTGCCCACTGCATAACCACTCATTATTTTCAAAATTTTGTTTTCCGACATAAACTCAGGAGTTAGAAAAGTCAATCATTTCATTCTTGCCAAAAAGGAGGCTATACGCGAATCCTAACCTTAATTGTTATAACCAAGCACCGCATTTCATTTCAGTACATAACTTCAAAATAATTTTAGCACAAATCAAAATTAAACTCATGTGCATTACAGAAACAATCAACCTATAGCAAACTGTCAATCAAGGTAACAAGATTCAACAAACAATCCTTCAAATATTGTCTATCCACTACACTTAGGCACACTACACCTAAGCACTCCCTAACCTCGGCCATTATACTACACAATGCTTGGTACACACTCTTTTGGCACCTCGGTTCTCTACACTACGTCACGGTAAGCTTCACTACCCTTACTATTCAAACGCACTCTAAACCTCGGTACTACATTACTTTGACTCCCACATACTACGTCATATGCATATTACACTCAACACACCTATGGTTGAACAACTACACCTCAGTTCATATGTAGTCCTATGTACCTAACCTTCCTCTTCCTTCTTTCCTTTGATCTTCATACTATGATCATACTTAAGCCATCTACTAAACACTTTCCTTCGCAACTAGTCCAACGCTTATTAAGAATTTCACGAAGGTTACAACACCCTTAATACCTCTTCACCTCTACAGTACATACCTTGATCATAATACACCTCACTTAAATAGCTTCCCTTAGGCATACTTAATCTATACCTTTACTTTGTACCAAAACTCTATTTTCAGGTCACCAAAGTCTCACTCGATTATCCAAACACCATTAATTTATCGCTAGGGAACTATGCCATAACAATCATTCAAGTACTAATGCTCCTATCTTACGTCAATCTATATCCAAATCACAAACAATGCCTTCCTCAGCTCGGCATTCCTACTTTTCGTACCGAATTTTAATCACCTAATCATCAAGGTTACACATTATCATCTAGATCCTATATAGGTACTCCCTCAACTACCATACTTTTTAAAACCATTTCTCTACCTTAGGCTTTCCGGAAACCATAATTCTAAACTCTTTCCAAGAAGGCATGCTCTATTTTCTTTGCATGAACTTCAAATCCAAAGTGTCAATCCTTATTTTGACATCTCCCTACTATCAAACCCCAAATCAAACTCAAACATCCATAAGGCACCTATTTATCTAACAGTTAATAGTCAACCAAACTTGCACATACCACTCAATCAATCAAGTTGAAATTAGTACATATTCAGAATTTATAGAAACCACGAGTTATTGTCGCCTCTTTCATTGGGAATGAGTTATCGGGGTGATCGGTCCCTCCTACTCATGCAGCCAACTAATTAAGGTCACAAAAACTACTTTCTTTCAAATTTATATCTACTACATTAAAAGACTTTTAACGCAGTCCGGAGTGCGAAGGCGTCGTCACGACTTTCACTCCTATGACGTCGTTAGAACTCTTTTAATCACACATCTTAATGATACTGCATAACCGCCACGAGCAGACAAAATCAATGGTATAACCACACGATTACGATTCATCACATATACTTCAATAATACAATATAATTTTCAATCGTGATCTAACAATTAAGTCATAAGGCACGTCAGTTAATTAACAAGTCAACAAAATTAACAGTAATAAACAGCAACATAGTTATGATTTAAAACGAGTACCAAGACTCGAGGGTTAACAGACTCGACAACTTGGCCGGACGGACCGAACTGCTCTGATACCACTAATGTAACACCCCCTTTCTATAATAAGCTAATTAAGTTAATAAAAATCAGAGTTTTCAAAAACTTTCCACGCACCTCAAAGAGGGTGGTACATTTAATGAAAACAACATCAAGACATATTTAAAATCCCAACTCATCAAGCGCATAAATGCATATCACAGTCATGTGGATTAAAACCATCAAAACAACTCCGTTTAGTATTTACTGAATCCATCAAATAGTTTGCAAAGACAAATGAAAATGAAAAGCGAGTTCACATACTCAATACTTAGTTCAAAACCGATTTAATACATAACCAAAATAAAATAATACTAAGATCCCACCCCCGGTGTTACTATCAGAGTGACTCAATAAACCCCAGAAGCATGGCACCTTCACTCGGAATCACCTGTTGGTCGCCACGAGAGCAGGCAACACAAAAATGCTAGGGTGAGTCTCTTTGCATAAATAATAGCAAATAATATAAGTATTATACGAGGAAGGAAGCAGAACACACTCTACAACCATACTAACATACGTCACTACAATACAAATCTCGAGAAGCCTCTTTGCTCAATTACACAAACACTCATCATTCGTCATATAGCATTCAACTCCCACTCATCGGGAGGCATCAATCAAATGTATGAGTATATGCATGTGTGCAATATGCATGTGGATCCATAATCATCACCATTCACCTCATTTTGGCCGAAGCCACATCATCATTCGTCATTCATCACGTAATGCATATGGAATATGTGACACTATGACAAATGCATCACACACAATCCATCACAATAAGTATCAAACCACTTCTTTGGCCGAAGCCACATCATCATTCACCTCAATTATTAATCATCACATCATCAATTATTAATCATCACCTCATCAATTATTAATCATCACCTCATCAATTATTAATCCTCACCTCATCAATTATTAATCCTCACCTCATCAATTATTAATCACCATCTTAACAATTATTAGATTAAATCCCACCTAAGGGCCAAACCACCTCATAAGGACCTTTTCTTCACTTAAGGACCATTTTTGACACACCAAAATTAATTTAGGGGCTTAGGAAAATTATTGACATATTGGGACTAATTAGACACTAGGGGATCATTTTGTCACACTATTAATTAATTTATTACTTTGAGACTTATATGGCATAGTAGAGCTAATTAGGCACTAAGAGATTATTTTGTCACGCCAAGGATTAATTTAATTCTTAGGGACTAATTTGTCACACCAAGGATTAAATTAATTCTTAGGGACTAAACCATCACTTAGACACATTTTAATCCAACAAATCCATTATCCAATTAAGTCATATACACCTAATCCACACACATACTCATACTTCATTTCTTTCCAACAAACATATCATCAAAACGATCCAAATATACCTAACACCCATTTATTCACAACAAAACAATCACACTCATATAACACCCAAAATGCATATCAATCCCATTTCAACAACAACATAGTGGGTTCCTCAAAAATCAATCCAACACAACAACAATCAAACCAAATAACACTCAATCAACATATAATCACTATTCATCATCTTCACCAAATAATTCAATAATTATTTTAAAACCCTAACCTCCATACAATACAAATCTTATAAGCTATTATGAATGAAAGGACCCCCTAACCTTAGGAATTTGAAGACACAAGCTCTCCCTCCACTTAAAGCTCCAAGAGCCACCAACACTCACTCAATCCAACTTTGAGCTTCCAATACTCATCCATGGTGAAATGAACAATAAAAGGATTGAGAGATTGAAACTTATATCAATGAAAAGAGCATGAAAAACTAGAGAGATTGGAACCAAAATCAACTTACCAAATCAAAAGATGAAGGAGATCTAGTTCCCCCCTTTTCCATGGCACCCACGGCCTCTCTCTCTCTCTCTCTCTCTCTCTCCCACCATCGGCCCCCTTCCTCTTCTCCACCTAGCACCGCCGCCTCCTCCTCCCTTCTTCTCGCACCACCTTCTCTTTTCTCTCTTCCTCTCTCCTTCTCTTCTTTCTTCTTTCTTTTTTCTTCTTTCCCTCTCCTCTTTCTTTTCCTCTCGGTCTCCCTCTGTTTCTCACCGTCCCCTCTCCCTCTTAATTCAATTCCTTCCCTTCACTTAACCCTAGGCCCAATTGATTTGGGCCAAAGGCCTCCTATTTCCTACACCTCCCTTTTTACTTCCACCTCTCCTACTACTTAAACAACTTCTAATTAAAACAATAAGCCTCAAATTAATTAATCAATTCTAATATTTCTCCACAACTTAATTAATCCACTTAAATAAATGTTGCAAGCCTTAAATAACTTAATTAAACAATTAAATTATTTTGGGGCGTTACATTAACTACTCTGATGTTTCGTACAAAACATAATTTCCCTTTTAAAAAAAATGGCAATATAACAACGCGTTAGTGTGTGCAGCCTCAACATATCGAAGACTCTAAAATGCAAAACATATTGTAGCAGCAGTAGCCTTATCAAGCAGACAAAAAAACAAAGTTTGAAAAATAACTTATCTAGCTCAATGCAATGAATAACCTGATAATTTGGATCAGAACCAGAACATAAACAAAAACAGACACAATTTGTTTAAGAAACACGCACTTTGGTTGATAAACTTGGACTGAATGATTGAGTAATACATTCCAATAGCTCCTATTTATAGCAGGAGGAAGTTACATGCAAAGAGACACGTTTCTTTCATGCACTAAACCTAAGGACACTTGTTAGTGAATATACTAGCAAGGTGTCTTGCAACAAGGTAAGGTATCACACATGCAACAAACTAGTCACACTGTTTAGTTGAAGCACATGCATCATGACATGTGTACTTCATGCAATACGGTAAGGTGCAATCCATGCAACAAAGGAGGTGTCAAGTAAGGGCCCCACTATAGTTTGGGCTTGGATCATCCTGGTCGGGCTGGATCCCATTGTTGGGTTGGGTACGTGGGTAAGGATAATTTTCAGTGGAGGGAAAATTTATGTAGGGAGATTTTCTGGGTAAGTGTTTCTCCACTCGAATAGCAAGGCGGATGACATCATCTTATGACCGATATTGCTGGAGCTGAATAGGATGAGTAATTTCAGGGTTTAATCCATTAAGGTAACGAACTATTGTTTGTTCCTCCCTTTCGTGAACATCACACTTCATCATTTACTTCTCAAAATCTCCAGTGTATTCTTCGACTGGCAAATTCTCCTGACGAAGATTTTGAAGTTGAATGAAGTTATCTTTGTAATAGTGAGAAGGCAAAAACTTACTAGTCAATTCTGGCCGCATTTTCTCTAGTGTTTTGATTTTGCTATTTTCGACATGCTCACGATTCTTTTTAAGATTCTTCCACCATATGGAAGCGTGCTACTTTAGCTTGACAACGATGATCTATACCTTCTTTTTCGGATACCTCCTTGTATTCGAACAATCATTCAAAAGTTTGAATCCAGTCCACCAACTCATCTGGCTGGAGTTTTCTTTCAAAATTAGGAATTTCTACTATTATGTCAACACTCCTAAACAACTGTCGAGTTTGACGACGCCTCCTTGTTGATGAGGAGTCACTATTAGATGAATTATCTTCTGATCTTTGATGGTATTCATCTAATAGAGCTTACTAAGCAAACCACAATCTCTTGCATTTATTGAATTTGTCTCCTTAGAGTCTCCATCTCTATTTCAAGTTGAGGTTGGCTTCTTGGAGGAATTTTAAGGGCTAACTTGGGCATTTGATGGTTTGGGGTATGTTTGGAATTTTCAAATATTTGGAGTCAAAATCCGATTTTCAAAAAAAAATAGGGGCTAGAGTGCGTAATCCCAAAAGTTTAGGGGCTAGATTGCAATTTTCAAAATGTTAACGGTCGAATTATAATTTCAGAAAGTTTAGGAGCTTAAAGGTAAATATGGGAAGTGTAAGGGCTGATTAGAAAATTTCGAAGTTTTTTTTTTGAATGGTGTGGCAAGATATAACACGTAGAAGGACGTGGTTGGTTGTTTAAATGAGGTGGCAAGTGATGTGTGAGGTGATGTGGGATAGTGACGTGGAAGTTGGTTATCACGTGGTAATACATTAATCGGTGATGTGGCACACTGACATGACTCGTCTTCTTCCTTCAAGAGGTTCGGTGATGTGGCACACTGACATGACGTGGCAATACAGAGACACTATGTTTAAGAAACACACACTTTGATTGATAAACTAAGATTGAATGATTGAGTAACACATTCCAAGAGCTCTTACTTATAGTAGGAGGAAGTTATATGCAAAGAGACAAGTGTCTTTCATGCACTAAACCTAAGGACACTTGTTAGTGAATATACTAGCAAGGTGTCTTGCAACAAGGTAAGGTATCACACATACAACAAACTATAGTGACACTTGTTAGTTGAAGCACATGCATCATGACATGTGTACTTCATGCAATAAGGCAAGGTGCAATCCATGCAACAAAGGTAAGGAAACAAGTAAGGACCCTACTATAGTTTGGGCTTGGATCATCCTGGTCAGGTTGGATCCCATTGTTGGGTTGGGTCATGTTTTTGGACTAGATCATAATCGGGTGACATTGATGCATTCCTAGATACCGCTCATTGTTTATAATATTTAATATTATTTTAATATTATATATATATTATTACCAATTAAGTGGGAGCCTATAGGGTCACATGATAGAATGGTTAAATCGGAAAAAAATTATTTAATTCAATAAAGATTTAATTAAATAAAGAGGGAATTGGGCTTGTAGTGTACAGGCCCACAAAGCAACAGATGATAGAAAAGAGCATTAAATATGTGATATATTGTGCCTCCTCAAAGAAAACCCTAGAAACTCTAGTTTGTTGTGCCTCCTCCTTTACTATAGTTGTCGGCTATCAGCGACGCCATTCTGAGGCAATCGTTCTTGCGGACTGAATAGAGATACTACGTTTGTGGTGTTGGTGATTTTTCTCATCGACGCTTCAGTAGGTAAACACATACAAACTCATTTGTGATTCATGAACAATGCATGATTTGTGGTTACGGGAATTTTTCCGCTTGAGAGTCTTTTGAAAAATAAATTTTAAATATCAATCTCTCAAATCCCTAACAGATCAGTTAGGGTTTGGTAAATTAACCACGACATCATTTTGCTCATATCAATTCTGCATATATCGGTGAACCCAAGTGATTCATTTTGTTGTTTCTGGTATATAATCTATTTTGATCAACTTTTTTTTTCATGTTTAGTCATCTGTTGTTTTGTCTCCACTGGATCCATGACTGAGGCAACAATATCCAAAGTTTTGACTATCATTGAAAGCTTGATCAAAAGGAAATCGTCAAAGTTGTCGTATATTTCTACGCCTTCTTTGTTGTGCTTCGCTCTAATGTTCCTTTTGATGGTGTCCAACATAAATATCCAACGACTGTGATTTACTTGATTAAATACGGGTAAGAAAATCAACTTAAAATTATGTAATAAAAGAAAATCAGCCGTTGATTTTGAATTCATAGATTTTATTTTTCGAAATTAATTGATTGTTTTTACTACTTGTATTTGTATTTCAATTTGCAGGTTTGTCTCGATTTGAATCATAGATTTTATTTTTCAGAATTAATTGATTTACTTGAAGGTGTATCAATGATTTATTGTCTTTTCTTCACCCTTTTGATCCATATTCTATGTCTTATCGAAATTTCATATAGTAAAGTTTATAATATTGCACTTTGAAAATTAACCTTTTGTACCCTATCGTGTGGCTCCAATCATCACATGGTCCTTATTGGTTGATGAACCATTATGCAACTTTTTATTTATTTTTCAAGTTTCTTGAGAAATAGAAGCATTTACCATTAATTCAACTTTTTGAAGAACCTTCATATATTATTATGTAATTTAAATCATTCTTTAACTTATTGAAGGGTATAGTATAGTTCATTGGTGTCTTCCAACCACAATTCCTTCTTAGATCATTGTTATTTGAATCTGTTGTAGTTATATTTTAGGTGGACTTGTCAAGTTAAAATAGTTTTGCCTCTTGGTTCATTATTTTTGCAGAGTTAGGCTGCAATATCTGTCGCAAGGTGTTGCCCTCTCACTACACCTTGTGCTCACAACTTTTGCAAAGGCTGTTTGGAGGGTGCCTTTTCTGGCCAAAGCTATATCTGACAGAGGGCAAGTAAAAGCGGACACACTTTGCGGGCACAAAAGAACATTATGAAATGCCCATCATGTTCAAATGATATTGCTGAGTTTCTTCAGAATCCACAGGTATTTCAAGTCTGAAACTCACTTTTAATTAGATCCTTATAGAATTCAAAACTATATATTTTGGAAGTAGGTTTTATTTTCTGCATTCTTAGCTTTTGGATTGCATTTATTAACTGTATCAATTATTTACTTAAGTATACTAAAGCAGTTTTTAATTATATTTTAGCTATGTGTGAGTTTAAAAAATTTGAACCTCGACCACGGGTCCTGGGTCCTCCACTGTAGAAAAGTATATCATACACATAACAATCCTAAACAAAAAGATGAGGCAAGTCCTTATTATATCCAAGTCAAACCACAAAAAAATCTTCGGTTTCTATATCTCCAAGGAATTGTTAAGTCGTCTTGCATTCTCTATTAGTCCTACTTCACCAATTCAAGCACAAACTAAAGGTGTAGTAAGTTCTAATCAACGAGAAGCAGAAAAGATAGATCCTAAGAAGCTGCGGTGTTAAGTTATTAATTTTTGTTAATAGGTTAAGTCTTATGTTACATGCACTCACAAGTTTTACCTGCATTCATATATATGCATAATGTTATTAAATCGGCTCTCAGCTGAGACATTTAGACATAACAAACAACAATATGCAGTAGAAATTGAAAGCCAAAGTTATTGAGGTAATTTATTCATGTTATTGTGTTTTAAAAACAAACAATCAATGTTTGTATTATTTCAAACAAATCTAAGATCACATTTGACATTGCAGGATTAAATCGCCGGTATATTCATCAAATAATTGCATCACACAAAAATAAGAAGAGCTCCTTGTTGGAGGAAGGTGAGAAATTAGTCCATCAAGTGACCCTTCTTAGAGAAACATCTCTCAACTACATTAACATTAGAGAACTATTAGCATCACTCTCTTGAGCACTTTCCTACACTCAGATCATGGTTGTGTAAAATTCATGGGAGTCTCACTAAATTAGTAGGTTCCAACTCCAAAATGGTTCTCATATGAGTTTTACCCACTACTAGAAAAAAAGCTTTTTATATCGGTTAAAAACGGTTTTTCATATCGGTTCTGTAACCGATATAGATAAAGGGGATATTAAAAAAAGACGCTTTCTATATCGGTTAAAGAACCGATATGGAAAATGTTTTTTATATCGGTTCCACTTAGACCCGTTATAGAAACTTAGTTTTTAAGCCAATAGACGCGTTTTTTTATATCGGTTTCTAAGTTAAACCGATATGGAAAATCGTTTTTTATATCAGTTTTTAAATGTAACCGGTATGAAATGTTTATTATTAATATCAGGTTTTATTAGAACCGATATGAAAACTGGATTTTTTTTTTAAGAAAACTAATCAGTAGGCATACAACCTGAATCAACATACCAAAAAATCCTCAATCAGTGAAACATAATATTCAACATACACGTCTTCTACATACACGTCTTCTAAATACAGAGGTTTCTCCAAAATACACAAATTGGTCATAGGCACATACACGTCTTCAAAAAAAAAGTAGAAAACGCTTGCTTCTTGCCTAACCATCACTTGCAGTGTTTTCCACAAAAAAGAATCAAGAAGCTTCCCAACTTTCTGCATCTGTAAAAGTAAATTGTAAGCTCTCTTTGCGCAGAATACAAAACAAATTCTCTCGATCATCTTATATATATATGCACCACAACAGCAATCCAAACCTATATATTAGTAATTAGCTGCCCATCAATTAACTATAGGCTATTTTCATGAGTTTTCCAACTAGGAGGATAGTGAATTTCTATGGCATCAAACAATGATAAAAACTAGTAAATTTTACCTATTAACATATTATCACCCAATTGTACGACTTCGGTAAAGTTCAAGAAATAGTTTTGCCCATCGAAATCGAATATCATATAGATCATCATCATTGAATGGTGCGGTAGTGTTGAATCTCTACAATATGAAATGACACAAGACTAAACATTAGTTCATGAACTAAAATACATTTTTAACATAACTTGTTAAAAATTCTATTACGTACCTCCAACCATAAATCAACAATATTTGCAGAGACAATATTGAAAATATGTCTCATAACATAAAATCCACACTCAGTAACGCCAGATTGCCTCCGGGACTACAAATTATATGCCATAGTGAATATTATATATAGTAATAAAATACAAAATACAAAATTGTAATTAAATCTCAAGAATTAAATTAACTACTTACAATGGGACAAATCCATGTAGGTGCCTTCTTTCTAGTCCCCATCAACTTATGATATACTTCCATAGCACTAATAAAAAAAGAAGACATCATACAAACTTATAAAGGAAGACAATCTCTAACTTTGTTATAACTTTTTACACATGATGTATAATAAGTAAGAGCTTACCTATTAAGTTTTTGCTTGAGAGATGGAATCGGCTTTCGATGAAGCGAGCAAAGGAAGACGATTTCATTACTCTTAGGACAAATGATCAACAATTGCCAATGATCACTACATTGGGGAACAATTAGTGACAAGTCACATTGAAATTTAAAATAATTGATGAATATGTACTTACACATTATGGTAAGGCGCTAGGTAAATATCCTTGGAATTAGCTGGATCCAAAAGGTGTTGAGGAATCACCGGAGGCACCAAATCTTGAGGGTCAATCAAACCATACAAATTACTATTGCCCTTCAAGATACATTGGCGATGCATATACCTAAGACGTCATGCATGCTAAATGTTAATTATACAGTTTCATAGTTAATTGGTTAACTAAAGTATAAGTAAACTAACTTACGTCAACCAAAATTGCATAACAGGTGCGTTAAGTTCTTGGTTACCACAACAAAGATCCATGACGTCACTCGATGGTATATAACCTTTTACAATGGTGGGTCCATGTTCCAATCTTACTTCTATAATTGAAGACATAGGTACAACCAATATCATCAACTCTTGAATTGGATTAAGCTGAGGTGCAGAACTTTTGGGTGGATTGTCCTTTCTAGATTTTCCAATTTCCTAAACGAGACAATGTGTGGGGGTAGAGATTATTTGACTGAATTTCTTGTCCCTTTTTCCTTTTCTCCTATTATCAATAATAACATACAAATAAATACAAACAAATTCAATAAAAATAAATATATTTGGTAAACTATAATTCCTTTCCAACTTACTTGAAATGTGGGTGTTAATCGAGACTCAACAAACTGCTTCCACGTATCCTCATCAATGAACGGATACTTCTCACAAGGAGATTTGTCCTTTTTTTTTCCAAATACATATTGGCTAGTGAGTTGTGTTTTAAAAGCCTTCCAAAGGTCACACGCATATCGTATCACTTTATTCTTCACAAATTCAGTATTTGGAACATCAAATGTGCTCTACATTACAAAACAAAATGAAAGACTTAATAAAATAGTTAAACACAATAGATAAAAACATAGAGTGTAATAGTGAAATACCATGATAGTCTCCCACATCCTATCTTTAACTCTTTCATCAATATCTTTCCAATCCATTACCAAGATACTAGCTTTGTTTCGAGCTAGAACGCCTATGAAACTGTTGAACTTTATCGAATTTGGCCCAATAGCCTTGCGGTCACTTCATCAAATTGAATCATGCGCCTTTGAACACCAACACGATCACGGGTTAAATTCTTTAACCTTGTAGCACGCCTACCCTCTCTTTTCCTTGGAGAGATGCTCGATCGGTCATCCATGGGTCCATTTAAACAAAAAGCGAAGAAAGTATAACCACAAAGTGAGATAAAAAATAAATAACAAACATCAAATGGACAAAGACTATAAGGAGAATAAAAAGATTGTGATCTTTGATACAAGACATATAATCAAAAGTTTAGCTTAATGTCTAATTATATAAAGAAACAAGAAAGATAAAGAACCTTTGAAATGGTAGAGCGAAACAAACTTAACTTATTGTCTATTCCCATATCCCTTCCTGATGATCATCACGAGTTGCATGAACATCGTCCAATTCACTTTCATCATTGAAAATAGGCATCCGTGATAAGAAAGGAGTCTCGGGAATATCAAGAGTTGAATCTTGGTCTTGATCATTAGCATGTATGTTTTTTCCTTGGAGAACCACAGACCATCTTTGGCTAGAAGGATCACTAACATAAAACACTTGTTTCGCATGAGATGCCATGATAAAAGGCTCCTCTTTATGAGCTACCTTGTTAAGGTCCACCAATGTACATCCTAATTCATCAATTTTTACACCACTGTTACAGTCTACCCACTTGCATTTAAAAACGGGCACAGTAAATTTAGTGTAATCAACCTCCCAAATCTCTTCAATGACTCCAAAATAAGATATGGATGCCGTGATGGGTTTTTTATCTTTTGAACTAGAAAAGTGCATGGATTCAGCCACAACCATAACCCCACTGTTTTGCATGGAACTCTTGTCATCTTGGGACTTTGTATAAAATGAAAACTTATTGATATCGTATCCACTCCAACATATGATATCAAAGTTAGGCCCATGTGCTAGCCATTCTAATGTTTCAGAAACACTATCAGCATTAATGATTTGCTCTTGAAACCAATTTAGGAAAGTCTTGTTATGCTCAATCAACTTATCTTTTTCGGTCATTCGAGGATACTTCTCCTTGACAATGCTTTTATGAGTAGATAAGTAAGGTTGAACCTCTTGGTGTTATTCAATATATACATATGTGCTCAAGAAGAACTCGCCCGACTCATGCTCTTAATATCAAAACCTCGTGTACCCTTTCCTGCAAATCTTCCCTCATGACGAGACTTAGGAATCCCTATAGGATCCACGTTAGACATGTAATCTGAACAAAACTCAATAGCTTCTTCTGCAACGTACCTCTGAATGATAGATGCTTCAGGACGATATTGGTTCTTCACATACCCTTTCAATATTTTCATATATCGCTCAACTGGGTACATCCACCTTAAATAAACAGGACCACACAATCTAATTTCCCTCACCAGATGAACAATTAAGTGAACCATGATGTCAAAAAAAGAAGGAGGAAAATACATCTCCAATTGGCACAATATAATGGCAGCCTCATTTTCCAAGTCATCCAACTTCAAAGGGTCAATGACTTTGCTACAAATAGCATTGAAGAATAGGCACAATCTAGTTATGACATGACGAACTTTTTTAGGCAAAATGTCACGAATAGCCACTGGTAGAAGTTGTTGCATTAAGACATGACAATCATGAGACTTTAGACCAACTAATTTGAGATCCTTCATCGAGACAAGACTCTTGACATTTGAGGAGTAACCATGTGGTACTTTGACACCCCGTAAACACTGACAAAAACTTGTTTTCTCTTTTTTGGACAATGTATGACATGCCGGGGGAAGATAGGTGGATTTACCTCTTTGTTCCGGAGCTAACTGCTCTCTAATACCCATCACAACCAAATCTAATCTAGCATTCACACCATCCTTTGTCTTTCCCCGAATGTTGAGAAGCGCCCGATAACACTATCACATACATTTTTTCCACGTGCATGACGTCAATACAATGTCTTACATCAAGTTTGGACCAATATGGAAGATCAAAGAACACTGACCGCTTCTTCCATTTTTTTTTTCTCATTTGATTGTTTTTGCGACTTTCCAAATATAACCTTGATGTCCTTAACTCGTTCATAAACTTCTTCTCGATTAAGGCTTTTGGAGCAACTTCATTCTCTTGATGTCCATTAAAAGCTTTTTCAACTTCCGATCATCGATGATTATGTCTTAGAAATCTTCGATGTCCAAGGTAAATGATTTTCCTTCCATGTTGTAGTGATGATAACATGTGTTTTCTTCACGAGATAGGGCATCTTTGTATGCCCTTAACACTATACCCGGACAAGTTCCCATATCTTTGGAAAGTCATTGATTGTACAAAATAACATGGCACGCAACTTGAAATACTCATTTCTATATCCGTCAAACACATCAACTCCTTCCTCCCATAGCTTTCCCAAATCTTCAATCAAGGGACTTAGGTAGACATCTATGTCATTCCACAATTTGTTTTTGGGCGGAAATCATCATAGATAACATCATGTATTTGCGCTTCATGCACAACCAAGGGGATAAATTGTAAATAATCAACAGAGCGGGCCATGAACTATGATTACTACTTAAGTTACCGTAAGGATTCATTCCATCTCGTAGCAAGTCCAAGTCTAAGGTTTCTTGGCTCATTCCGAATTCAGGAAACAAACAATCAATTTTCTTCCATTGCAAAGAATTTGGATGGCGAAAGCCGTCCATCACATATTCGTTCATCCGAATGCCACCTAATGTTCTTTGAATCATTTGCATTAGCAAACAATCGCTTGAATCTTGGAATTATTGGAAGATACCATAACACTTTTGCTGGAGAACCCTTTGAGGTCACATCACAACTAGAATCGTCATCCTTCGCTTTGTAGCGTGATGTCCCACAAGTAGGACATGAGTGCTTATTTTTAAATTCTTTCCTATACAATATGCAATCTTTAGGACATGCATGTATTTTTGATACTCCATACCCATAGGACACAATATCTTTTTAAGCCTCATAGCAACTGGTGCCGCAATGTGTTACCTTACGGAAGCATGTCTTTCAGAACTCAAGCAATTCTGTGAAACTTGTATCAGTCCACCCGTTTCTTGCCTTTAGGTTGACCAATTTTAACACGGCAGACAACCGTGTGAATTTGGTGCACCCCGGATACAACGACTCTACATTGTCGCATCACAAAGAATCATACATACATGTTTGTTGAAAAGTCTCTGGTCCAAGATCTCGAATCATATCTTCTAGTCGATCATTCATATCGGCATTAACCTCATCTCTCTGGGATGCGTTTGGTATTCTTGAGGATTCACCGTGCCATATCCACCTTGTATAACTCTTGTTAAAGCCATCACAACGAAGATGATCGAGAATGTCCGTAAGAACTAGTTTGTCATTATTCAAACAATTGACACAAGGAAAATAAAACTTACAACTAACACAAGGACAAACAAACTTTTTCTTATTTTTGGACAACTTCTTTTAGCAAATTCTAGAAACTCTTCCACGCCCTTCTCATACTCATCACTTAGGCGGCTAGTATTGATCCAACTACGATCCATAACTACTTAGGCGGCTAGTATTGATCCAGTAGAGAGAACGCACACAACAAACGGTGACAACAGATAAAACCAATTGAAGATAGACTATGTGAAGGGTAGAGTATAGGAGCGGCGAATCCACGTTGTTGATCAATTATTCTTCCATGATCCCGATGGTAACCAATTTAACATGTTGTCACACTTATTTCATTGTATATGCAAATTTCAAAATCAAATTATCTTTTATTCTCCCGTTTTAGCTATATAACTTAGAAACCAGCCCCTACAAATAAACCCACAGAGCTTATAAGGCCAACGACCAACCCCAACTCGAGTATAACACAAAATGCACATTTTCCGCAATTGATAAACTAGTAAGATCAAAGTCTTTGCTAAATTAGCACCACCAACAACAACCAAATTCAAAAAAACAACGAAAAAATAAGCATCAATGTTGCTAAATTAGCATCAATTGCAAGAACCAAAAATAAAAACCAAAGAAACTCAACAAACTAACGAGACAACATTAAGGCAACAATTTAGCAAGGAAAAATCGGACAATAAAATCACGGTTTGCTATCCATGCCGTTTCTCGGATCATGATGTAAATAGTTTAGTTCATTAGTCTATCTAAGTCTCTAAGATAAAGATCAAGCAATTTGCATAACCCTTAAAGAAGAAAACCTTTTACAAAAAAAGCAAACAGGGGAACAAAACACGCTTTACGCTCCTTGAGGTTATAAAAAGTAGTATCCGTAATGGTTTATAACAAATTACAACCAAAACTAAAGGCTTGATTGAAAGATAAAACAATTCTAATTTGACAAAAAAAAAGGTAAAATTTTACTGTAAATAACAAAACAGTAATTTGAAGACAGAAAAACTCTAATTATCAATCATGCAAATTTCACAAATCAGGATTAAGTTGGATAAACGAACAATTAGTTGGTTAGAAAAAGGTATCGAGTGCAAATCCGAGTTACCTCGTTTAACTTGTGTGAAGTTTCTAGAGCATTGGCTTCTTGCTTAGGTTTACCATCCCAATTAGCGAAATCTGAGAGAGAAATAACAATAAACCTGAATGAAGCAAGGTTTGAAGAAGAAGCAGAACCCAAGTAAATGTATTTTCCCTCGTTTCAATTTTTCCTAGAAATGAAAACAGAAATTGCGTAAATTGCATCAGAGAAGGAAATGAATTGCGAGTATGTGAGTACCTCAAGAAAACCTCAAGAAAACCTACCAACGACGGCGCAACAACGACGTGGACGGGATCAATGGCGGCGCGGCAACGGCGTCGACGGTGGCTTCAGCGTGGGTTTTTTTCTCTTCAGCGTGGGCGGCGCAAAGCAACGGCGGTGGTTTCTCTTCTCTTCGCGCGTTTCTCTCTTCTCATGATGAGGTCTTTCTCTCTTCGCGTGGACGGCGCAGCAACGAGCCTTTCTCTCTTCGCGTGGTCTTTCTCTCTTCGCGTGGGTGTGTAGCGCGCAAGGAAATTTTAGAACGAGGGTTTTCAATATCCATATCGGTTAGTACTCAACCGATATGAATAATGTAATCAAAATTGCAAAAATGCCACCGCCTCCTTTTCCATATCTGTTAGTGGTTTAACCGATATAAATTGCTGATGTAAAATCCGTTTTTTCCACTAGTGACCCAATCATAAAGTGGGTATTGATATATTGAAATTACGTAAAAGTCGATCATACACATGACAAGCCTAAACGAAAAGTTATCTTATAAAGCTTAGGAAAGAAACGGAGGGACAATCGATATAAGCTTTTTCGTTCTTACTATAACTGGGAGCTTAGCTTAGAACAGAATTTGCAGAGGGTACCACCAGGCGTTAATCCAAATCATTGGAATATGTTTGTGCGTTATAGATTGACTGCTAAAGCTATGGTAATAAGTGAATTTGTGTTGCACCATATAGGAGATAGCTGACTATTGAATTTGTGTTACTGAGTATTAAATTTGTTGCACTATATAGGAGATAGCTGACAAAAATGCAGAGAACCGGTCAAAGCAAAAAGTTCTGCATACATTGGGCACCTAGTCACTAGCTAGCAAGGAAGCAACATGAATTGGTATAGTTCACTCAATGGGTTTAAGAACATAAATTAATTATTATATAATTATATTCTTATATTTATAAGGTGTAAATTTTTAGGAATTACAAAATGGGCGAACCTACACTAGAGGGGACATGTATCAAGTTACTCACATGAAAAAAGATGGTGAATTTGTCAATGATGAGGCGAGAGAAATATATGTAAGTGTATTGTATCAACCTAATTGAAATATATGATTAACCTACACTAAACTTTTACTTTAATTGTTATAGATTTACTGTTTATGGAGGGACCATTGGTGGATTTCCTTTGTCTGGAATTTTCATGTCAGTTTATGTCTATTCATTTGGTGGCATCAGTACTCAGTTGGAAGGAGAATAATTTTTTTATGGTTTCGTTCTGTTTTTGTATGGATGTGTGTGATGCCAGATTATTTGATAGCTGATTCAACTGTCTTCTTGGCCTTTCTGTCTTTGTGGGTAGCACATCAATTTTTAGTGAGATTTTCTTGTTGATAAATAGAGCAATTGGTCAGTTCTTTTGATCTAAATTGCTGTGTTTTTTGTTTCCTTCAGTTTGTTTTTCTGTTTCTATTTTTGTTTTGCTCCGTTGGTTTAGGATGATTTGTTCTCCTTGTATTTGTACCCCACATATATTTGTCCTAATAAATTCTTATCCTAGTACAATTACAATCTATTATAGTTATTGAAGTTTAGGAATTTGGTCAGTGAATTTTTCATTCTTTTTAAAATTGGTTCAATTCCTTTGTTTCACAATTATTTGTCCGCCACTGCTTGCTATCCTTCTGTACAAATTTTTATGGAGCGTTGTATCTTATTATGAAATTATGAGTTTCTTAGTTTATTATCAGTTTGGAGGGAGTGAGAGAGAGAGCATGAGACTAATAGTGTAAACCCACTCCTGGATTCATTTTTGGCGCCTCTAAAATCCCCCAATTTTGGAGGGTTTTGGAAGAGATCCAAAAATGAACCAGAAAAGAGGTTTGAGAGGGTTTAAGGGAATATCATTTTTCTCCTCATCACTAAAAAATTTACACTATTAGTCCTATGTCCTCTCCTCCCCTCCCCTCCAAACTCCCAAACACACCCTAAAAGTTTATCTGCATTGCTGATTGCTTCTTGAGACATTTCTGATTGCTTCTTGTCACTAGTCTCTTAGTTAGTGTATGCTTCTTGACACTTTTTGATCTGATTGTTGTTTTGCAGGAACAATTACAAGAGGAAATCCAGAATTGTTCTAATGAGAATGAAGCCTTCGTTGCAATTTTCGGGAAAGAGCATCCGGGGTATGTTCAAAGTATGGGATTGGGTACTGTAGTGCCATCTCAAATCAATGGAAGAAATCCGAGTTTTATGGCAAACTCTGAATCAGACACCAAGATAGCTCAGATGCAGATTCAGATTGACACCTTAAAAGAACAACTTGCTGAATCTAATAGTTTAAGGGAGCAACAACTTGTTGAATAGTAGACTGCTAAATCAAAAAAATTAAAGGCAAAGATGGCTGAATTTGATGTAGTTAAACAACAAGTTGCTTATCTCATGCGAACCGTTAAAGGAAATCACCTAGGATCATCATCAAATAGGGCTATTTAGATAGTTTATTTCTTTATATTATGTACTTCAAGCACAGTTTATTATGCTTCTAGTTTAATATTTTGAGTTATAAACTTAAAGAATATTTGATGCCTTTAGTTAAATATTTGTATGTTATAAACATGAAGAATGGTTTTATATATGCTATCAAATTATTGGTTTAAATGTTTTTGCAATTTATATTTTGGTCTAAGAATGTATTTTAGATTTAGCATTAATTAATATTTGTATGACATAAACATGAAGTATGTATTTTACATTTAGCAGTATTTCTATTTTACAGTTCCCAAAAGAAACAAACTATTTACCAGTATTTGTGCTATAGCGGCGGTTGGGACCCGCCAATTTTTAAAGTAAAAAAAAAAAAAACTCCCGATGGCGGCGGTTGGGACCCTCCGCAAAGTAAAAGTTTTTAAAACCCAGCTCTCATATACCGATGGTTAGGACCCGCCGCAATCAAGAAACAAGGAGCGGCGGTTGTGCACGACGGTTGTCAAAACTGCCTCAAAAAACCTACCGGCGCATAAAAGTGTGGTTGATCCTTAACCGCCGTGAGAGAAGGTTACTGGCGGTTAGAACCGCAGCTGCTCTTACCCTGAACAGCCGCAAAACTCCTTTTTGTAGTGTACATGCAAGTAATCATTGAATATTTTTTTGGTCACAGAACATAAAAGTAGATCATACACATGACAAGCACAAACGAAAAGAGGAAGAAAGGCAAGTCGTTATTATATCCCAGTAAACTGTCGACAACTAATCGGTTTCTATATCTGCAAGGAACTGTTATAAATCTCACAATCATTGCCCAATAACGACTTTCAAAGTCGTGATGTTGATGAATTTGAGTAATCTCCCGATCTTGAACCTGATTACCCAATAATTACATTTCACCATTTGTTAGTCCCAAAATAAACTTACTTTTTAAGAAGTTATATTAAAACAATTGAATTTGCATAATTAGCCAATACAAAACACTGCTTTTAAATCCATCTCCAACGCTAATCTTCCATAGAATTAGATTTACGATGAGTTTGATAATCTAAATCAAATAAATTAAGTTGACTCATAATTATTTACAGTGACATGCATGATATTTTGAGTGTCCTATGCAAAATTTGAATGCGGTACGCTTTTTTTATTAGTCATATATATATATATATATAAATTAGTTATTTTAATTCAATTTCAAGTAAGATAAAATATTATTGAATAAATGTAAAGTTTACACCAATATTGAAAAGTTCAAACGAACCAAAATTGTGATGTTGAGAAGAGGATAGGTCAGGTTTATGATGCCTACCCTCATTTCTTTTTTACGATGAATGGGACGACTCTACTCACGTTTCTTTTTTTTTTTGGGATAAAGACAAGGTCAGGTTTATGATATCTTTTGGTTTCTCATCCTAAATTGGTTTCTATTTTCTCTGTTTCTGTCCCTGCCCAATTTGATCTCTGTCATCTAGAGTTTTAATCTCCACACCTGTCGCCACGGGGTGTGGTCCTTATCCCTGTTCCACAAACTTTTCCTTGTCACCGCTCACAATTCCCAGTGTGGGAAATTTTCCTCCCCCGCTTCTATCTCCAGAGGGGCATGGTAGGTCGAGTCCCCGTCCCCCAAACTTTTCTCCGCCTGCGATCCCCGTCATGAGAAGTTTTTCTTCATTGATCTTATCTACACGGAGACTTGGTCCTCTTCCATGTATCTGAAATTACCGCAAAGGATTTTCTCCTTCGTCTAGTCCTTATGGGGAAAATTTTCCAGCTCATGGTCCATCCTGAGGGACACAAATTGTTAGCATATGTACCAATATTACATGATACTATGACTTTTCAATATCCAATGCATAGCATGATTGTTAATCCGAGTAGGTTCCCAGGAAAGAGAGGTGGGTCACAATGGACACACTTAAATACCAAGTCTTTCCTTAGCCAGAACTTTCCCCAAACAACAGTACTTAAGTTTTTATTTTTTAAAATAAACCGAAGATATTACTGGGATGAGTCGCGGACTAGGTCACTTTCTTTAAGACGTTTCGTGGCACTACTCAAAGGTGCAAGTAGGCTATCAACCACGACGTCCCTAGGATAAAACAGCCAGATTACCTTTATTTGCAATTTTCTTTTGACCGTGAGAAATTCGCTCTAGAAATACACCCTCAATATGGTTTATGGAAACCACTCTATATGGTTATGAAAACCACTCTTAGCTTGGAAATATCTCAAGCTTTCAAAAGAAGACAAATGTTATAAGGGAGAAGAGAGAAAACTCTTGATTCACAAAGTTTTGGTGCAAGGAACAACTGTGGGGAAGCACTCCTTATATAGGAGCAAAGCCAAGCCGGACGGACGGCGGCGGCGCGCGTGTGGTGGTCACTTTGTGTGTGTCCTCACCATCCACAAAATTGGGTACCCCTTGGGGCCCAACCCAATAGATGAGGTTCCCACTTATAAACATTCACATAGTGTCTATTCCAAGCAATGTGGGACATTTTCAATTCACACAATTCATTGAAATTTCCAACAATGATGGACAATTATATTCTCCGACCAATCCACTTTAAACAACCCTTGAGTGGGCATAATATGGTGCACACCACTTCTTTCCCAGTAAGCATAATTTATTGTGTATACAATCATATTCTTAGGAGCGCATATAGTTCATAACAACTATATGCAAGCAACAACCTCTAGATGATATCAAATGGAGTCTATCGAAGAACACAACTATTTCAAGATTGTTAAGATAAGCAATATGCTCCGAGTCTTCTTTTAAATGATACAACTATAACATGAATGTTCATGCTTATATGCCTTTGTCAACAATCAAATTAATCGTGAACAAAAGTCATCTGCAAAAATTTGTGCGACAGTTAATTTGTTCTCATTGAGTCTTAAATTTAATGATTATTATACGAAAAATTATTTATGACCACTTAATAACAACTTCAAAACTTTAATAAATCCCTATAACATTCTAAAACAGACTGAGGTTGACAAATAATTATGTATGAGACAATCACCTGAACACCCAAGGACCACGATAATGGGTAGGCTTGGGGACTTGATGCCAATAACTCACATAGAGGTATATGAGAACATGCCTTTAGAAAGAAGGAGTCGGGGATCAAAATTCAACCTTCACATAGATAAAAACATGATATGCTATCAAATATTCTCTTTCCAATAAAACAATAAAAGTTAGGTCACTCAGGATTAATAGTTGCAGTGCTAGTTGTTGTTAAAGAGTGCTCCTGGGACAAAAGGTAAAATTTATTTGTTATCGCTTCTAAAATATTTAATCTTCAATACCAACAAAAGCAAAAGAAACCAAAAGCAGATCTATCTCTTTGAGTTGAAGGTGTCGTAAACTCTATCTCTTTTAAAGTTTTACCAACATCACTGCTACCCATGCGTTCATATTGATCCTTCAAAAAATTTACATTATACCATTCTGCACCAAGAACATAACTTACATCACAAATCAAAAAAAGGACAACATTCTCCTTGAAATTGACAATTAAATTTCAGCACAGAGAAAGATTAAGCTTTTACACAAAACACTTCCACAATTTGCTTCTATGTTGAGCTATTCCATTAAGTTCTAGCATTTATCTTTGCATGAATTGGTCGCATTAACAGAAAATCAATCTATTTGTTGCTCCATTCCTACTCAAAAATCGATATAAAATTAATCCAAAATCTAAACTTTCATTTAATTTTTCTCTTAAATTCTCCCCACAAATCATCATAGTAATGAAAGACTATATTCATGACCAACTAACATTCTAAACAAATTGGTGAGCAACGGTGTGGGGAAGAGCTACCAGAAAATGAAAATCAAAATTCTCTTTTAACATGAATAACATAAAAATAAACAAACAAAAGCGCCTCTTCCACGAACCCTTGTGGTGAACTTTACTTATCGCATGAAAGAAAGGAGGAAAGAAAGGAACATAACGAGAAAAAGAAAGTAGAAAGCACGAAACACGAAAGATGAAATGACTACAAATGTGGGGAAAAGATGAGTTTCGATGAAAGATGAAATTATAAGGTAATGAAGTTGTAGGTTTTTATGGAAAAAATGAGTAAATTAATTGAGAAATTAATAGAAAGGCCTAAGTATACAAATGGACACATAGATCCAAAAAATAGTAATTACCTATGTGCCTAGTTTTGAGGCATAGAAAATAAACCATTGACAATGTTGCTCTGATTTTAATTTTGGTCATCAAAATCCCTTAAGGTGTGACTTCTTGTTTACGATTGTATAGTTATTGTGTTGTATAGTTATTGTGTCGTGGGTGACTTTTAGTTTTCGATGAATAGTTATTCTTTGCCAAATTTAATAATGCAGAAATTTTGACAATGATGCAATGAAATGAATGCTAATGAGTGACTTCTCCATACACCATGGCTAAGTGTGTATATAAATAGTGCTCTTTATATTCCCCGTGCGCATATATTTATTGAACCATTCAAAATCCTCATCTATTAATGATGAACTTCGATAATAATGCAATGTATATAAATAGTCCTCTTTTTTCAATGTGTTTATTTTGTTGGATAAACGTTTAATTAATGTGCACTGAAAATTTGTGCGTAAATAATGAATGTGTGTTGGAAATTAGATAGGCTATAGATGCTATAATTGCAAGGGGACAGACAATTATTATCAACGTTTTAATTTACCACAATATCCTCTATTTTGGCAGACTTTTTCTCGCCCAAATGTTCTCTATTTTATCTTTTTTTATTAAAAAATGGCGGAAGAGAGAAATTTTTATTAATCAAAGTGACACTAATGGTCATTTTACAATTGTCTCTGAGGGGATTGTAACTCAGCACCTTAAGGATATAAGGTTAGCTCTTACCATTGAGCTAACACCTCAAGTGTTTGTATCTTACTTTTATCTTTTAAAGATTTTGAGGTCTTGTATTGTTTCTCCTCCCACAGACCCCCGGCACCCCACTGATTGTTTAGATTGTTTACTCTTTGAATCTAAACAAAACCAATTATAATTAGTCTGGTTCTTCGATATTAGTAGTAAGGACCAAGTTCACTGATCATCATATGACAACGGGTTAAAAATACGTATATTTTAAGGGACTAAAATGTTTTTTAAACATTATATATATATATATATATATATATATATATATATATATATATATATATATATATATATATATATATATATATATATATATATATATATATATATATATATATATATATAACTTTCGAAGAGAACAATATACTTCAATCTTTGTAATCGTCTGTTTGGTTGATATTATGTGTTTGTCCTTTTTTTTTTTGTTTGTTGTTTTATTTTATTGTCTCAAATTATACAAAACATGACAGAGTAATAAGATAAATATGTTATGTGATTTCTCCTTTTTTTAAGTGTTATTTTTCTTCTAAATATTTCATTTGTATTTGATTATTTATATGCTTACTAACTCTATATTATTTTCTCAGAATGATTTTGCCTTAGAGATATTGTCATTGAGTGTTGGCTAAGATGTCGATGTGTGGACCTAATTGTGGCAATAGAATTTTCCAAAGAGTTTAATTTGCATATACAATAGGTGTATGGCTTTTACAACCACTACCAATCACAATTCATGGAGTGTGTGGTTATTAATTGACTAATTGGTGGTTATCAATTGACCAATTTCTCTTTAATGATGTGTCACTATATGATTGGTCGATAGTATACAACATACATACACCTATTATGTATATAAATTAAATCATTTTCCAAAAGGCATTAAAGTGCGATGTTTTTATCCAATCCTAACATTCTTTTGCATAGGTTTTATCATACAACCAAGAAAGGATGGTTTATTGGAACATGAGACTTTTTGTAATAATCTCTAATATTTTTTATGATCGGTTCATTTCATTTTATACTCAGTAAATCTAGTTGTCTTTTAAATTGACCCCAGTCTAAATCCATTTTCCATGTAATACAAAATCTCAATTAATTTAGAAGCTCTCTGAATGTGGTAAAAAAAGGTTTTTCAGAATTGTCGAGTAGTTTTTTCCGCATTCAATAACAACGAATTTAATACTAATTTCACTAATTCCAACACTTTTTTCGTCACCACTTCTAATGATTCCTCCAGCCTGTTTGCCCAGAAAAAAAACAATTACATTTTGAAGGTCTCAATGTGGCAAAATACAATTTTTGAGCAAAAAAAAAGTGTTGAGTAATAGTTATCCGTATTCTATCACAAATAATTTAACACTGATTGATAAGCCCATTTTATGTGTCATTTTGGTACATGTTTTAAGTAGTTCATTTTGGTACAAGATATGTGAGCTCAAGAAGAAGTAACATGGCCAGCTGTAACGAACCATTACGGCCCGTGTTGGGTGTTAAAACAAGAGCAATTAAAGAATCGCATAAATCCATTACGACCCGTAACTATTCATCAGATGCCCAACCGTTACATTTCATCTTTCATTGCTTGTAGTTGGCCTTAATTCTGATGTTTCTTAGCATTGATGGTCATAGACCTATAAATAGCACGAAATTCTGAGTACTTAAGATCATCTTATCATTTGTAAACACTTCCCAAAATTATTCTAATCTTTATGCAATTTCTAATTCTCCTTTAGATTTTTGTCTTTTATAATTCTGTTCTTTATATTCATAAAACTTATTTTTCCATTTACAAGCTTTCTTTATATTCTTGCACTTTACATTTCATTCATTTATATTTATGTCTTTTATTTTTAAGCAAATGTCTTCTATGATCATGAGTGAGTAGACTCTCTTAATCTTGGGATTGTGGGACTAATCCAATGATAAATCCCTAAACAATCCTAAGTCTAAACTCTATTTTATTAAAGTTTGGATTCTAATCTAATCTCGTCATTTTTCAACTTTTATTTCAAATATCAAACAAAGTACTGAAATGCGAGCTTTGATATTGAAACTATGAGATTAGAAAATATGCTCAAAACATGAAAAAGTTTTGAAACTCTTGGGATAGAGAAGGGTTTTGTACTTAAGGAGTTTTGACAATAATCAATCATGAAACCAAGTTTGATAATTACTGGTTCAAAGCACAGTACTCTTGTATTCTGAAAGGAAACATGAGTTACTATTGAATACATTGTCCTTAGAATAATATGATACCTATATAAAATAGAGGATCGATGAGGGATTGTGAATTCATTCTATCATTGTGATGAAACCACAATCCTAGGACAATTTTATTTCTGAATTTAAATCAAACAACATTCTTCTTCTATAGTCAATCGTTTTAGCTAATCACCATCAAAAAAGAAATTGGTAATCATATAAAGTCTCTATAAGATCAATATTTTTACTACACAATAAAACTGTGCACTTACGGCCTATCACTAACTTCCCTAGTTCCAAATTCGAAAACTTAGACCTTCATCTCTTCTAAGAGTTCCTTAAGCCCATTTTTCCAATAATACAAAAAAAAAACATTACATTACATTACATTAGAAAGCTCATACGAAGGCAGAAAATAACAATTTTTGAGAAAAAAGTGTTGAGTAGCTTTTTTGTCCGCATTCAATTACAACGAATTAATTGACTCTAGTTTCCCTTATTCCATACTCAAAAGCCTAGCTTCGTTATCTCTTCTGAGAATCCCTCTGGCCGTTTCCAATTACATTAAATTAATTAATTTGGAAGCTCTTATGGTGTTCAAAAAAAAAACAGAGAGGTTAAGGTGGTCAACGTTTAGTTAGTTGGTATGATTTGGTCTATTTAAAGGGTTCGTCTTGTCTAGGCCATTGAAAGTGTCGGTTCAATCTGGACTGTTGCATGCATTGGAAAGATAACACTAACATCAGTGAAATTCGTAACACTAAAATGTTGAGTTGGCTAACAGATATTCAATGTATTATTTATTTTCATTGCTTTTTTTTTTTACCAAATTTATTTTCATTCCTATTTATTTTAAAAACCTACATGACATGCTACCTAGGAAATTAGGTCATACTCTAATTCACTTAACCCAGAATCCCCAACTCTACAATGCATCTTCTTCTCCTGCATTACACAATGGCATGGCTGCCAAATGCCTAGCTTCCAGTCTAATAGTTTTGAATCATCGACCCTAAAAGTACCCAATAGTGGGTGGATTTTTAAGCTTCTTGTAGCGTGAGAAATACCTTTTACTAAGAGGCACAGAAGTAAGAGACATAGAGAGAAAAAAGAGATATAAGAAAGACAAAGAGGGATTAGAAACAGAATTACAGAGTCTTACAATATATATATATACTATGAATGAATGACTAGTTCCACAGTGCAAGCAATTCTCAAAATATCGTAAAAAAGACGAGCTTAATATGTTGATAAATCTGCATACCTAGAAATTCATTTCGGACAATTAAACGTACCATCTTCTAAATTGGCAGATGAGGTTCTTGTCACAGTTTGTTCCAAATCTTCTTCTACATTCCTTTCAGGTATTTCTTCCAAGGGCTTGTAAGTGTAAAACCAAAGACATATTCCATAATAAACAAGATTTATTACTTGAACCCCACTAACAAGAAAGTAATAGTACTCCAATTTACCCCTATTGAGGTTCCTATCAGGCAACCAGCTACTATATTTATGAACAAGTGTCACTATAAATGTACCAACATAGGCCCCAATAGCTATTACTATGCAGTAAATAGCTGTAGCACTACTCCTCATACTTTCAGGTGCTTGATCAAAGAGAAACTCAAAAAGTCCAACTGACATGAAAACATCAGCTAATCCATGTAAGCAATATTGAGGCACAAGCCAAAATACACTAATAGGAATAATAGCTTTTGGATCATCTAATAAGTTGTACTTAGCAGCAACTTCTTTTCTTTTAATTTCTACTGGTGCTGAAATGACTGTGGCTATAATGTTGATCACAAAACCTATTCCCATTCTTTGTATGCATGTGATTCCAGTAGGGTTTTTCGTAAATCTACGAGCGAGTGGAACGAAAAGGAGATCGTATAGTATAACTCCTGTCATCATGGTTAGAACACTGAAAACTGACATGTTTGCTGGAGAAACTTGGAATGAGTGAGAAAGGTGACGATCCATTGTGCGAGCTTGTTCGATCACGAAGCTAGGTAGGTGTGCTGAAGCAGCTATAAGTAAAATTCCAGATGATGAAATTGGAAGGATTCTTATGATTGATTTTAGTTCCTCAACTCTATGGACAGTAGCTAATTTCCATAAGTTTGGTTGTGCATTTGGTTCTATGGCCTCTTCACCTGTCACAATTGCAGCCTTGTCCAAAAATCTGTAGATATAAATCAATAGCAACAAAGTAATTAATATTTAGTGTACAAATAAAAGTTGAATCCACTAGCCACTGAAAAATGAAAGGACTTGCAAAACTAAGATCAATGAATCTCAGTTAAGTCAGTGGCGGATCTAGAACTCTAGACCAGAAAGTGTAAAAAATTTCAAACACACGAATCAGCAAAAATGTAATAAAAGAAAGACTTTAATATATATGTAAATAAATTACACAACTCAATACAAATTGTCCAATCCTTTTAAGGGTTCAGATTGTATCTCAATGTTCAGATTTTGTCACTGTACTGAATGCACAGAAAATGTCTCCACATAAAACTGTCTGCACACAAACCTGGTCCTTATGATTCATAATCCAAATTTTGAATAAAAAAACAAATTATTTGACTTACCTAAATTGATTTGTGTGTAAAAGCATTCCTTCCAAAGAAATACCAGCATCAAGCTCCCTATTGTGATACAAAAACTTAGGATCATTTGGTAAAGTCTCTTTCCTCTTTTTCACAGCTGCTACAATGACTTGGACCAAACGAACCAAAGGGCTTCCTTTAGGTTTCTCAGTCTTATAGAATGGTGAACCCAACACAAAAGTAATAATGGATAATAACATGACAATGGTTGGTATACCAAATCCCCAACCCCAACCAGTATTGTCTTGAATGTAAACCACAATGGTCAAAGCACTTAAAGAAGCAAATCCCAAGAAGAAAAAGTACCAATTGAAAATGTTCCATTTCCTAGATGCCACACCTTTTTTGGTCATATCAAATTGTTCTCCTAAGAAGGGTACAACACAAGGTCTAATTCCACCTGATCCAAGAGAAATGAGGACTAGAGAGATGAAAAATATTGATAGTTGTGATGATGTGGCTTCTTGGCAGTTCAGTTGAGTTGGGCATGGCGGGGGGCGCAAATTTGGTAGTATAGATGATAGTGTTATACTAACCATTCCCTGGATGAAGTGTGACAAGATAGTTCAATTTGTTTTCAGACTAAAATATATTACTCTGGTCTTATTTATAAGAAGAAATTACAGTTTTAGGTTCATTGAATAACTGATCTATATTATAGACCAGATGCATCAGTTATTCAATGAACCTAAAACTGCAAATTTTTCTGATGATTTGGATCCGAGAGAGTATTAAAAGGAGAGAGAAATAAACCAGTTCATAGATGAGAGAAGCAATAGTAATGGTCCAAAAGTGGCCAGCAAAGGACTCAGAAATGAGAGCACCAATGAGAGGTGTAAAGCTAGCAGTTCCACCAAAGATTGTGAGAGTGTTGGCAGCAGCTACCAATGGCATATTCAACTGTTGTGTTAGGTAACTTATCAAGTTACCATTAAAACCAGCCACTGCAAATCTGTCACATACCTCATTTGCTGCATATAATTAGGGTAATTCTAGGGTGAAAGAGCAAATTAAATCTTTCACCGGTGAACCACTAAAATTGACCGTTGGATATTGTTTAAAAAACTATGAATGGTTAAGATTGAATCAACCAATATTAAATCTCAACCATTGATGAATTTTTAAACAATATCCAACGGTCAATTTTAGTGGTTCACCGGTGAAAGATTTAATTTGCCCTTTCACCCTAGAATCACCCATATAATTACACACCAATTAATTATAACCGGATAATTGTTCTTATTATCAGTTAAAAATAATTTCAAAATTTGTGGCTGCTGGGATTCGAGCCCAGGTCTCCACGGCCACAACGTGGAATTCTCACCACTAAACTACAGCCACCGAGTTGTAACCAAAATGAGTTGATTAAGTGAGCTTCATAAGAAACTGCTCAATTATGTGTATATGAAATAGTAGTATAAAAACAGTATAAAATTGGAAATATTAAGTCAATGTATAATGTATAAATTTAATTTAAAAGAAAATGAGATATGGAAAAAACAATATAAAATTAAGACATAGTAATATCTATCATGTAACAGTGATAATAGATAATTAATAAAGTTTTTTTAATTAAGATTTTTCAAGCAGTCAATAGTAATTTTTCAATTATTATCTTTTATATGACTCAAACCTATGATTATTTAGGGATAGATAAAAAATATTATGAATTGTACCACACTTATTTTGGAAAAGAAAATAAAATACGCTTCGTTATTTTCTTTTAATTAAGAAGAAAATAATATTACGTCTCAAATGAAGAAGTTTAGACAGCAACGACACCAGTTAGTTGTTGGTTACAATACTTGCTCAAGGGCTAATTCTGTCTCTGAATCCTTTTGATCTCTTATTTCTAGCTTGTATAGTTAGCTTGAGTATCTTCTATCTTCTGTTAGTTAGATTGGTTATAGTCTAGCCTATACAGGCTAGAGTGCTTTGGGGCCATATTACGGTCTTTCTACTATTGTTTCACTTTCTTTGATGGCAAGGGTTTCCGCCTAATCCCTCCTTCGCCTTCTCTGTCTTCTTTTTTTTTAATAAATTCGGACAATTTGTCTGTTTGTCAAAAAAAAATATTACATCTAAATAAAATAATGAATTTTTTTAAAGGCAATATATATATATATATATATATATATATATATATATATATATATATATATATATATATATATATATATATATATATATATATATATATATATATATATATATCAAAATTAGGACACTAGGGGTGTCCTAAGTCCATACACAATAAAGGAGCGACGTGCCACTGATTGCCGCTCATAGACTCATAGGAAAATAATGAATATAAAATTTGAAATGACGTAAATGTGAAAGGTCACACAACAAATCATAGGATTGAGTCTCTTTCCAAGCTAATTTAGTCACAACTTGTTTTATAAAGCAATTTAACCACAACTTGACTCACTAAGAAATGGCTAAAATGTTACTAGCACATGTACTACGTTTGCAGTCTTCTCAAATATATTAATTAATTCACTTTGAGTAAATTAAGGAACAACTTGACTTGTTAAGCAATGACTACAGTACTAGCACATGTACGTATTATACTATTATTTATATGTTAATATTAATTAGCAAAAGGGATCTAACATCTACTAAGTACACGATTGTAAAAAGCAATCTACCAATAAAACATTTAGGAGTGAGAATAGGCTAGACCGAATTAGGTTTTGTAAGGTTTGATTCTAGCCTACATTGAGAATGTTAGGTCTAGGTCTGGGTTGTGGCCTGTAATCGACTCAGTTTTTAGGTTTGATCAAACCTAACCTTTAGCTGAGAAGGTCTGAAAGTCTGTTTAAAAGTCAAATTCACCAAATTTTCTTATAAAAGCCTACAACTTATGAGTTATGTACGCTTTTGTATATAGATAGGTCATGAGATTAAGCTCCAATTCATGATCTAACAAAACCTTTTAGAGAATTAGTTTTATATGACATCATATTTAAGTTCTATTTTATAATAATATCTTTTAAATATGTAAAAAATTGATTTAGGTCATTATGTTTAAATTAACAAAAAAATGTAAGTAAACTCATGATTTAACATAAAGGGCATGTTTGATTAGCAAACAGGTAAGTTATGGACTGGACTAGACAATATTGAACAGTGCAATACTGGACAATGTGCTATCCAGCACACTATTTGCTGAACACTGGACAGCACAGACAAAAAAATGTAAATTTACTACAATTCTCTTTATGCGGTTTATATTGGTTTTATATAAGATATATATAATTTAAAAATTATAGTGAAAATAATATGAGACAGCGGATAAGAGAGAGGGAGAGGATAAGAGAGAGGGAGAGGGAAAGAGAGGTCATGATATGAGAAGTTATATAAAAGAGAGATATATGAGATAGAGGGGGAGAGAGAGAAATTAAGGAGAGAGGAGAATGAGATATGAGACATGGACTGTCAAGAAGAGAGAGATAATAGAGGAGAGAGGGATAGCGGGGAGAGGGAGAGGGAGAGAGAAGGAAAGAAAGAGAGAGAGAGAGAGAGAGAGAGTAGAGGAAGATAGAGAAGAGAGATAGGAGATGAAAAATTATTAAGTATGAAATAAAAATAGTCTGTAATTTTTGGGGTGGACAAAAAGTTGTACTGTGGGACAGAAATTTGTACTGTGTGGTTTTGTGAGAGACGGGGAATTTGGGTTTTGTCCAGTCTCTTGCCCCCACTACTGTCCAGTACCATGAACAATTTTAAATTCAAACAGAGTACAACTGGAGTTGTCTAGTACAATCCCCTGATTTTTAATATAATAATAGTAGAAGTGGGTGATAGACGCATTTAACTCTAATAAGCTTGTAATTTTTGAATTTGGTGTTTTGCTTGGCTCATGTTGAGTTTGCTATGAGAAATGTTAATAAGGTTGTTCACACTCTCTAGCTTATTGTCAGCTAGCCCTCAAGAATACTTTAAGATTCCTACATGTATTTTCATTTGATTATTAATGAAATGCATTAAGTGTCTATTGTCAAAAAATAATAATAATAATTATAATAAAAATAATACTATTTATATTTACTTAATTTTGTCTAAAAGGCTTTTTCAGGTGTCTACATCCCGATATTTTTAGCTAAATAACATTTTAAAGAAAGCTTTGGTCTATGAGCCGACGTAGGTTGGCTTAACTTCTATTTTTGCTTCCAACACTCTCTTTTAGACATCTCTTTAACACTCACTCTATGTTTGGTTAAAATTCATGTGGGTCTCATTACTTTGAAATTGAGACTCATTAATTTAGTGTGACCATATGGAATCTAACCAATTATAGAGTGAATATTTGAGAGAGTGTTTAAAAGAGAGTGTTGCTATCGCTTCTCAACTTCTATCATGAACAATTCTATCATTGTTGCATTTAAAAAAACTAAACTAACAACAAAATATATTAAAAATGTTGATAGAATGACATTTATAAAAAATCAATTATGATGTCAACTTATTAACTTATTTTCAAAAAACAATATGGTTTTAACTTATTTTGGTTGAAATAAATAGACATTGATAAAACGGAATAAGCCCAAGATGAAGGGGGCAATAACTAAGATTATGAGACTACGAAAATGAAAAGCTAGCAAGTTGTTAATAATAAAATGAGAATATGAGATTAATGAAGATTCATTCAGTGAGAACTCACAAAGGATGAAAGGCAGTGTTCGGACGCCTCCTCGTCGTCGCTGCGGTTTCCTCTTCTTGTTGTCCATGATCTCTTCTTTCACCACCATCACCTCCTCACTGCCCATACTTCCTTCTATCTTCATCTATATCTGCACTGTAAGCAGATCTTTGACATAAACTGTTGCAGTCTTCAATTAGTCTCCATTTGCAGTTGTGCATTTTTAATCTTTATATAGAGAGTAGACATTAATTATATAATCAATACAGAGTGGCTTCTTTTAATTTAACATATTATATTCCGCTTAAATTTCTTTCTTTTTTAAAGTCAGGGTTTGTTTTTAGTTAAAAAATTAAGGACGGGTCCAGTAGATTTTTTTAATTTTTATTTTTAAATCTGCTGATAATTTTAAAAATCCGTCGGAAATGTTACCGTTGGATTTACCAGCGAATTTTTAGAAAAACCAAAAAAAAATTGTTCAAAAAATTCGGCGGTAACATTTTCGGCAGATTTTTAAAAAAATATTATTGCTTTTTTTAAAAAAAAATCCGCCGGAAAGATATGGTGGGAAAAAAATCCGCCGAAAATACTATTTTTTCCGCCGATTTACCGACGAAAAAATCCATCGGAGATGGCAAATTTCCGCCGGAATCGTACCGACGAAAAAAATCTACCAGTAATACGCAATTTTCTTGTAATGTCTCCCCCTTGCTATGATGCCATAAAGGGATGTCCATGTATACTTCTTCAAACAAGTCTTCATTTAGGAAGGCATTGTTGATGTCAACTATGACAAATGCCATTTTCTTTGAGTTGCTATGGCAAGCAAAACACGAACAATAGTCAATTTTGCTATGGGGGAAAATGTGTCAGTGAAGATTATGCCCAATTGTTGGATATAGACATTGGCAACTAGTGGAGCCTTGTGTCTTTCAATGGATCTATTGTAGCTACACCAACAGTATCAATGACACACAGATGGAAGAAAATGAAAAGGGGATCGAAATGGAATCCCTAGAATTCAATTGATAATTCTCTATGTATTTACAAAAAGTACAATGCCTATATACATCCATCAATTATTTACCAGGTGTAACTGCAGTAAAACATAAACAACAAAATAAAGATTTCACCTAACTAATTTAACCACAGAATAGATATATATATATATATATATATATATATATATATATATATATATATATATATATATATATTAAGTTACAATAGATCCAATAGGGTTGGTTCTAATACCTCTTCCTCCCCACTCACTCATACCCCCTCCCCTCCCCACTCACTCATCTCTCCTCCATTATCTCCCTCTCTGCAGCGGTGTTCACCGTCCCTTCGTCAATCTTCTCATCGAAATTTTTTGACAAAATAGCCATATGTGAACTTAGGTCACTCTACACAAAGTGAACTAAGTTCTTTTCATCATTTGTAAACTGAATTCACTAGTACTGTCATGAACTCAATTCATTGTGGGCAAATTACATATTAGTGAACACACTAGTACTCCCATGAACTGAGGTTACTAGTACTCTCGTGAACTTAGTTCATAGTGGGCAAAATACTAGTAAGCGCACTAGTACGCTTGCAAACTCAATTCATCAATATTCTCGTGAGCTGAGTTCACTAGCAGGCTGTAAAAACTGTAACTCAGAGACCTGCTCACTATCTAAGTTCACGTGTACTCTCGTGAGCTCAGTTCGCGAGCAACTCTGAATCTCTATTTTAACAGGTTGCTGGTGTGTAAAAACGTGATAGTGCAAGTGTACACTGTCAACAAGTAATAAAGAGTAAGTGAGATCGTTCCCACGAGGAATTATGCTTAATTTTAACAAATTAGTGATAAAGTAAATGACACACGAGTTTTTGAGTAACATAAACAATAGTAAAAAGTAAAGGGTAATGGAAATCAGTGATGAGAACAAGCTGAGATGCATTCACTTCAGTAGCTTCATTAAAATGCAATTAAGGGTACGTTCAATGCTGCAGCATTAGGTGTTGCAGCAATAAGACATATTTTCTCAAATACTTCACACTAGGTTTTCCTTGCAAGAGTTTATCTCTAGACCCTAAAGAAGTACTTCCTAGGCTGCTTAAGCACCAGCAGTATTCACCTTATGGGTTTTGCCCTCCTATCTCTAGGGTTTAGACAAGGAACATTAATATCTCTATTAATGAACACTACCCATATTACCTTGTGAGATAAATTTACAAACCATCTCTGAATTTATAAATACTAATTAGAATAGACGGCCAATCCTACTCTAAAATGGAAATAGTGTCACACACAAGAAAAAATGCACAACATTAAACATACTTCATTAATCACATAGAAAGTTAGCTACATCAGATCCAGCATCTCAACTATGAGTATTTAGCTCATATTGAGCTTGCAAAACATGGAAAATAACTTAAACAAAGTAGTAGAAGTCATATTACAAATTCCAAGGTAGAAATGTATACGACTAAGAGAGAACAGTAGGAGAGCTCCAAAGATGACAATGGAGGACTGATCCAGCTCGTCCAAGTAGAATCCACCAAGAAAATGTAACTCCAGTGATGCTGCATCAATAGTCTCAACAATGAAATTGTTTGGTAATGTAAAGGTGAGCTTGCACGCTAAGAGGGGAAGCTATCTCTATACTTCCTTCCTTATATAGTGTCTCCTTGCACGCAACCCTAAAATGATCTCATTAAGGTACAACTTCCTAGGTTAAAGGGCATTTATGGGAAATCATCATTAGGTCATATCTTTATGTGCTCCTCCAGCTCTGACACTTGTCCTTTCCTTAATTTCCCTGTTTCCATGAGTTTTCTCTCTCATCTTGCGCATTTTCACAACTGCGCTCGCACCTATTGTTGCAGCACTTAACCAAAACGCAATTAAACACACAAAGGGCATTAAAATGCCCAATTAAAACCAATTCAGTCTTGCACCATCATTTCTAACCTAAACACTTAATTACAAGATAATTCACACAACATGCTTATTAATTCACCTAAAATCAAACATAAAGAGCAACTAATAACCATCATAAATGATAGTTATCAGTTGCCTAATGAACTCAGTTCATGAGAGTATAAATTTAAACTTTGAATGCGAGTAAATTGTGTTTACAAGCTATACGAGAATGCAGGAAAAAAGTTTTGGAGAGGGTTTTGGGAGGGGATGACATATTTTTCAATTCTAGAGTGAGGAAGTTATAAAATGTCTTTAAATATAAATGAAGTATGATTAAAAATGTCTTATTGTTATCTATCATATTATTCTTTTAATTTTTTTTAAAAAGTCATATATATATATATATATATTGCAATATAGACTAATCTTTCCAAGTCTTTCCCTCCCCTCCAAAAACCCCTCCCAAACATACCTAGGGAAAACCATACCAATCAAGATGATCTTAAGTAGAAAAAAATTATATTTAAAAGATAATTTTTTTTTATATTTTGGAAATTAAATTATTTGAATAAAGACATGTTATTGTCAGTTATATTTATTAAATTAATAATTAATTTGATAGAGTTTGTTACATATTAAATTTTAAATTTAAATTTCTAATATTCAAGGATAACTCAAATCAATGAGATTTCTTCCAATTTAATCAAAGGTTTTGAGTTTGAATTCATCCCTAAGAATGGAGCAATGTTATCAACCTCTACAATTACGCATAGAGCAATGTCAAATCAATGGCACTTATGTAGTTTTACTCAATTCGAAAGATTAATCTTTATAATTATACGTGGAGGATACTCTTTATACCCAAAAGATCAAATGGTAAAGGGATTGAATTGGTTAACGCGTGGGAATTTTTTTGTTAAATCAACTGTAATTGTTTTTATTTGCAAATTGGTATCCTCCATCGTTTGAAAGTTTTCTGAATATTTATCCATCATAATTCGAGACGGAGCTTGGGAATAGCTGGCACTTTGTTTATAATTCAGGATTGACTCAATTTTTTTTGACTTACTTTTTTTTCATGTGCATACAGTTGTTCTTTAATATATAGGAAAATTCAACTTGTTCCGAAATCTGTTTTCTATAGAAAAAATTCAATTTACTTAATTTCTTCGTAGATCAAATTAAGCAAGAAATACTGAAACATTATAAACTTAGCTAGTAGCTACTATGGTTAGTTACTCTATGTGCATAATTATTTTTAGTAACTAATAAATACAGTTTTATATTTTGATATCCCAATAATAAAATATTTAGCTTTTTTTACCCAAAAATAATATTTTGCTACTCTTCATATTTTTGGTCACAGGGTTCCTTTTTTTTTGGTCAAGATTGGTCACAAGGTTCGAACAACCTGAAAACAAATGATATTACTTTTCCTACACTCCCTCCTACTCAAACACACTCCCAAACCTCAAATATTTCCAAATTACCCTCACATGGAACACGCGTGGAAAACTCCCCATACAGTGTTTTTGATGAGTTTGGATCACACCCTTCGAACATCTTCGGATGAACATGTCCGAACGTTAAACAAATGAAGTGTGACTAATATTTGTTAAACGTAGAATTATACTAGTATAAAATGTAATTGTGAAGTGTGACTGATTTTGAAACTTATGCATTTTGCAAACGCATGTGAGGAACAAGCAAGTAAGGGATCAGAGTTTCCGATAAAAACAAAACAATTGATGTGCTTTTTTTTACGCAAACAATTGATGTGCTCGATGGGTTTGGAAAATAATTAAATATGTTGGTAGTAGTAATTGTTTGAAAACGCAGTAGTAATTAAATATGTTGGAAAATAGGTATCAGAGTTTCGGATGACTTGGTTCCAACTAGTTCGGATGACGTTGTCCGAACGCCAACGGGTTAAAATCACAATTTTAGAGGTGTGTCTCAAAAAAACACTTGTTCGGTTGCTCCTAGTCGAACTGGTTCGGATGCCCGCGTCCGAATCGGTGAACAATTTAGAAAAAAAAAAGACAATTTGTCATTTCATTAATGACCTTTTGGTCTTTCCCACCCTTATGGGGTGTGTTTGGTGAATTTTGAGTAGGAAGGGGAGTGGAAAAAGCAAACACCAAAACAAACGTCTGGCCCGAAAGGCCCATTGACCCAAACATTCCATTGAACAACCACTTCATTGACCCAATAAGATATGGCCCATGCTTTTCTCAACCCCCTCCTACTCACCACACACTCCATAACCCTGCGAAACGTCCAAGATACCATTAACGAATAAATTTTTTACCAGTGCCTCCTTATTTTTTTCCCAGATTTTAATGGATTCGAGGACAGACAATTGAACCAGGTCGAATGTGCACTGTCGGGGCTGATTTATTTGACACACACCCCATTGTTGGGGTTTTCTTTGGTGGGCTACCAACAACCGAACAGTTTCAGACAACAACCTCTGAACCAAATATATTTTGGTCAGGTACATATCTCCTTAACCAAACCTGCTCTGAAATTGACAGCCGAACCTGTTTAAATTTTTTTGAATTTTTATACGGCTCAGATTGCACCGACACTTTTAATCAACGGCTTACAATCAATCAAATGTGTCAGAAAAAGGAGTGGATTACATTCCCATTGAAAAATGTGCCACAACAGATAGAATTTAAACAGCTTAGATTTGTGATCAAAAATTGAAATCAATGGCTCACAGTTTACCTCACCTATTTATAAATAAGGTTTCAGTTTTCACACCCCTTTGAAATCAACACCCTACTCAGCTTCTTCACAAATACCCCCACCCGCTGAAATGGAATGAGAGTTGTGCCCAACCCAGTATTCAAATGACAAATTCCTCACCGCCCTTCATCACCGTGCAACTGTCACAACAGGGAAGATGGTGTTTGGTTTCAATGTCGCAATCCTATATTTTGTAGGTTGAATAAGGATATAACATTCACCCAGTTGAAGGAAAAGACAGAAAAAGGTTCATCAAGAGGGAGAGTAGCGTAAAGACATAAGTCGTTGACGTTACCGCAAGCACAGTTATAGAGAGGACAGGGCTTTTCGTTATTCAACTATGGAGATTCAGAGCGACAATGGCGTTCACACCATGATGGAACCACATGCTAATGTTCCAACAGGACGCCCTGTATTGGAGTTTTATGTCGAAACAATATGCACTTCGAACGAGATCATTTATCTTTTGCAACACGAACTTTAAATTAATTGCATTCTAGTGTTTGTTATGTTTCGTTGTTGTTGCGTTATGATTATTTATTGTTTCGTTGTCTTTCGTGTTTGATGTACGGTTATGCTTTGTAATAACAAAACTCGTTGTGGATACGATACTATCTCTTTTTAACTTATGATTTGAAAATCTGATTGAGTGATCGATAATATTACTAAGTCCCTGTGGATACGATACCTAATACTAAAACGAGTATAACGATTTTACGAAAAAGTGTTATCAAGAACACCCATCTTTTGGACTCTTATGATTCGCTTATTCTCAAGATTTTGAGTACCCTTCAATGCACGAGATCTATTAGCTTGGTCCATGTTCTGAGAGACAACAACAAATGTGTTGATTTCTTAAATAAGGAAGGAACTCATTCAGCGTATGTACAACATTATCTGGGACCACTTCCGAGCGGGATTGGAGGCTCTCATTTTACGAGATAAGCTTGAGACTTAGCTTGAGTTTTTCTGCCTCTCTTTTTTCCTTTCTTTTTTTTGTTACTGTGTAATACCACAGAAAAAAAACTTAGTTTTTCATTACTGGAGGGTGTTAAGCTTAACAAACTTACTTTTTAATATTTCCCTTTGACATGTTCTGCTTCCACATGGCGCGCGCGCACACACACACACACATATCTATATTATATATAACCATGAATCTGACACCTAGGCATCCACCTAATCAGCCACGTCAATAAATATGTCAGCACCAATTAAATCCACCTCAGCATGTTATTTCGAAATATATCAAAAAAAAGCAGAAGCTGGGGATCGAACCCATTCCCCCACACTGTCACCTCCTAATGCTGACCATTTGAGCTACCACAATTTCATATTACTAAAGAATATTACATAATGTTTATCCTATTATTTCTTTTATTGCAAAACTTTTTACCTACTTTTTATATCTATTTATTATTTATTTTGATACATGTATATTTGTTATTATATATTACATTTATATATTATATTTATTTACCATCTAATATTTTGTATCACATTCCATAGATTTTATTCTATATATTTACTAACTAGAATATTATTAAATATGAGTATTTTTTTTAACAAACGGACAGATTGCCCGAATTTATTAATAAAAAAAAGGAAAAAAAATAGAGAAAAGCGAAGGGGGGGGGGACTAGACCAAAATCCTTGCCAACAGAAAAGATCAATATTAAATATGAGTAATTTTATCCATTTCAACCTTTTTTAATTCTCATCTTATAAATAATTTTATATATTAAAAATGTTTGTCACATATTTTTGTATTCAGCTTGATGCACATACAATTAGAATCAATATACAACTTTGATCGATAAGTATATTTGTAGTTTATAACGTTTGTGCTTAATATTCTTCTATTCACTACGCTGCACTTAGAAAACAAGTAGAGAGAATAAACAAGATGACAAAGAACATTGATCATACGGTTGTCAACGTCAATCAACTTAGTCAAATGCAAACTACATGTCCTTATGCAAAGGTATATTTGCTATATATTTGTAAGTTACTATTTACTAATACTATTTTAGACCGTATAATATTTATAAGTAATTCCTGTTGTAATAACATCTCAATATGAAAATACCCCTGAAATTATATACACTGCGGTTGTCACTACTAAAGTATTATTTGATTAGTACTTATGTAGTTTTTAAAGTATTTTTATTTATGGGTTGTCACTACTAAAGTATTATTTGATTTCACGGGATCTCAAAATTATATATATATATATATATATATATATATATATATATATATATATATATATATATATATATATATATAAATCTAAATTTAATTTCCTACTATTATACAAATATTTAAAATAGTTGAAGTAATTATCTTTCTTGTGTCTTTTTTGGTATAAACCAAGGGTATCCTCTGTAGTGCAATTGCAGAGACTAATCCTCGAGTAGCGGGTAGGACCACAATTGGCGGCAAAGCTCTCCTCAAGAGATTTAACACCGCTTCATGCCCAAGGTGGATTTGATCCAGGACCTTGGTTGTTTGGAAGAGACCCTTACCATCTCATCCAAGTGCTCTCGGGTATTATCTTACGATTGTCTAAACAAATGAATTTCGACCCGTCTTTGGCAAAAAGAGTCAAAAGAAATGTTATCATTCAAAACAAATGAAGGAAAACATATTTTAAATAGTATGACACGTCACTAATTACATCATCAATGATTTTATTCCACATCATCAAGTTAATTATTTGAAATATATATCAAAATGTTAAAGCAGGAATCGAACCCATCCCCTCTTGAATTCAATGCAATTCTTAACCAAGTCGACTACCTAACTCTGTTGTTTCATAAGCGTAACACATTATTGTTAAACCATTAATTCTTCATTGTTATTTTAAATAAAAATAAAAATCTTGGTACATTATTTTATATCTCTATGATATATAACCATGAATCTTCCATCTCACCATCCACATAGTATGACACATCACTAATTCATCATCAAGTTAACTCATTTGAAATATATACCAAAAATGTCAAAGTTATCATCAATAGATGCATTATGTATTACTATTTAGAGTTTTAGATATTAATCTTTATATAATCTTAAAGATTTTTATATAAACATTGCATCTACGAATAAGACTAGATTTTTCATATTCTAATAATCCCTCAAGTGTTAGTTTGATATTTCCGTTTATAGTTTCTTTATAGGAATATACAAAATACCATAAGGGTTCTTTTCATAATATATGTACATATATTAAATCAAAATTAACATTTAAATAGTCAAATAGTATATAAAATATTCACTATATATAAAAAAATAAATAAATGTATAAACATATATATTATATATCATAATGAATTGATAAAAGTCGGTGTACAAAGAAATCGACGTGTCATATAACACACTAAAAATACAATCGCATTTTTAAAAGTGCCAAAAATAATTTAAAATTTTATGGCAAAATGAGATGTATACCCGTATTGCTTATAACAATAAAATCGAATTCCCACGAGTTCACACGCGCTTAGAAAACAAATTATGAATGATATATTACAAAATAGATGTTCCTTTCGCCATTAGTAATAGTAATGTGCTTTTCTATATACTCATTCAGAATACATTAGATGATAATCATATTTTCATCGGTTTCAATTTTCGTTTGAGTACTTTGTTTGAATACTTTTATATTAATTTTTTTTATTTAATTATTACAGAACATTATAAGACAAGAAACAAAATCCTTTTCTGGACAAAACCCCACATCCCAATTGAAATTGTAATATATAATTTTATTATATATATATATATATATATATATATATATAAAAATCTAAATTTAATTTTCTACTATTATATAAATATTTAAAATAGTTGAAGTAATTACCTTACTGTGTCTAAACAAATGAATTTCGACCCGTGCTGGCACGGGTAAATTATACTAGTATATATATAATTGTAAATATCCTCTAAGTAACTTATCCTATGTGTAATCATTAAAAAATGACATTTAAGCATAAAATATGATGTCATCCTCTAAGCGCTTAGTTGGCGCATTCTTTTTAAATAAAAAAACTGAAATTCATATGTTATTTAATGCGGGTGTAAATGTTATGAACAAATAATAAAATGACATTAATATTTTGTCTGTTAGTAGGTTTTTACTGTTGTTTTCAAAAAATATAGTTATTACTGATTACTCTTTCTATTAATTAAAATTTGGATTTTCCAAGATTCAAAAATGTCATTACAAATTTAAAATTAAAATATATAGTGTTTATGATTAATATTTTAAGAAAAAAATGAGAATACAAGCTCTAGATGTAACAAATAATTTAAAATTTACAACTATATGATAATTGACAAAAGTTATAATTTATGATTTATATGTTTGCAATTACAATTGATATTTTAATATAAATTAATAGTTTATTCCCGGAATCAAATTAAATCAGTTAACAATTCATATAATAAATTATGAGATACAATGGTGTAATTGCCAATCAAATTCGCATAATTTAAATTAATTCCTAGCCCTTAATTCGAAATTTCAAATCAAATTGTGAGATTTAAATTTTGCCAAATTTCAAACTTGAATTTAACTAATTCAAAATTCGAATTTTCATTCTTGAAATTTGATTTTCAGCTATTTCGTAATTTGAGAGTTATTTCTGAAATCGTTTTATGTATATATGAAACCGTTCTAATTAAAATTTAAATTATCAATATATAAAATATTGTGATTATGAGCTACATATTACATTTTATTATTCGAAATTTAGACTATGAAATACATGTGACATTTTAAAATTCAAAAATGTCATTGCAAATTTAGAATTTATATATATATATATATATATATATATATATATATATTGTATTAACGATTAAGATTTTAAGAACAAATAAAAATATAAGCCATATATGTAAAAAATTAAAATTTAAAATTTTACAAATTGTACATTGAAATCAAATGAGAACAACAATTATATAATAATTACTTAAAAGTTATAATTTATAATTTATATGTTTGCAATTACAATTGATATTTTAATATCAATTAATAGTTTATTCCTGGAATCAAATCAAACCAGTTAACAATTCATACAATAAATTATAAATTATGAGATACAATGGTGTAATTGCCAACCAAATTCACATAATCTATAATTACTTCCTATCCCTTAATTCGAAATTTCAACTTAAATTGTGAGATTTAAATTTCACCAATTTTCAAACTTGAATTTTACTAATTCAAAATTCAATTTTTCATTCTTGAATTTTTATTTCCCGCTATTTCGTAATTTGAGTAACATTTCAGTCAACTATATATACATTTGCAATGAGACAGTGTCATACAAAATCTCATTTCATATTCTATAGTTCCTTCTTCCCTGATTTCCTAAGTTTTTTTGTTTGCACACCCAACTATATATACACACCCAACATATTCCATCCCTTTAGACATTCGTGATGGCTCGATATGTAATATAAATCAGGGAAGTGCTAAAGCACAGTTGTTGATCCACACAAAGCTTATTATATGGGATGAGGCACCTATGTTAAAGAAATTATGCTTTGAAGCATTTGATTGCACACTACGTGACATCATGTATATAATTGATCTTGCTAACCTTGATAAACCATTCAGTGGTAAGAATATTGTGTTTGGTTGGGATTTTAGACAAATACTACCAGTGATGAGAAAGTGTACAAGAGATTCAATAGTTTCCGCTGCAATAAATTGATCCAAAATATGGTCAAACTGTAAAGTTTTGAGGCTCATGACTAACATGAGGCTTGGTTGATCTGATATCGAGAGTGAGTGAGAAAATGAAAGAATATGCGGAATGGATTCATAGTGTTGGTGATGGAGATTGCAGTTCAAACCAAAATGGTGAGAGTGACATCGAAATTCCACAGGATTTATTTGTTATGGAACCAACTGATCCTCTTAAAACTTTGGTAGATTAACTATCCAGACTTGCTTGAAAATATGAATAGCCCTCACTTTTTTGAAGAACGAAGTATATTTCCTCCAACTCAATAGTCTGTAGGTGAAGTCAATGATTTTGTAATGTCTTTGGAACTAGGAGATGAGGTCGAATACCTAAGTTCAGATTCTGTATGCCAATCTGATGAAGACAACGGCGTTCAAAGTGAGTGGTTTACTACTGAATATCTAAACAAAATAAAGTGATCTGGTATCCCAAATCATAAGTTGTGGTTTAAGACTAGTGTCCCTGTAATGCTCATGAGGAATATTGACCAATCTGCCCGCCTATGTACATGACTAATGGTAACATCTTTGGGTAATAATGTAATAGGTGCAACCGTCCTCACGGGAAAAAATAATGGTGAACCAGTATATATTCCTCGAATGAATTTGGTTCCCAGTGGCCCTGGTATACCATTTAAATTTAAGAGACGACAATACCCTTTGTCGTTATGCTTCGCAATTACAATAAACAAAAGTCAGAGTCAGTCTCTATCAAGCCGAATCTTCGCTCTGATACCAGTACTTGTTGGGGAGTCTGGGGGAGCACCGGCACTACAAGAAAAGTCTGATTTAGCCACCAACATTTGCCACAGACTTTATTCCGTCGGTAGTTTGCCACGGACTTGCGACGGATATTAATTCGTCAGTCGTTTGCCACGGACTTGCGACGGCAATGTATAAAAAGCAAGAGGCGCGAAGTTTCCCGCTGAAGTTTGCCACGGACTTAGAAAACGGTCGCAAATTTGCGACGGACTAGCCGTGGCAAGCCCGTCGCAAATGACGTTCGTTAAAACCCCAAACACGCGTTCATAATATCATATCAGCTTCCTTCTTCTATTTCTTTCACTCCCTCTCTGAACTTCCTTCACCATGGCCCCCTCCCTCACGTCGGCGCCCTCCAGCAATCCTCCCTCTCGCGTCGCCGGCCACCACCGTTCCTTCTCCTCCTCCTCCTTTCCTTCTCCTCCTCCTCTATTCTATTCTTCTTTTATTCTAATTAAAACCCTAATTTTTGATTTACTGAAAACCCTAACCTTCTCTTCCTAATTCTACAGTTTTAACCCTAAACGAATTGAACCCAGCAACGTGTAGTGGTGGTAGCAGTGTGGTTTCTTCAGGTTTGGATTTCGCTTCAACTTCTGGTTCTTCAGAAGGGTTTGTGGACCCCAGTTATGGGGAAGATGTGGGTTGTTTCAAAGGGGGAAAGCAGAAGAAGAAGGTGGTTCTTTGCTTCTGTGCATCTTGTTTCAACGATTTTGGGAAGGAATATGTGAGAAGGAACTGCGTACTCGAAGAAGAAGTTAGAAATAATGGAGTTGTTGATAAGGAAGAAGCGACAGTTTCTTTATTCCATGCTTGGGAATGATTGTGAGCTTAGCTTGGCTGTTGTTAGAGATGTTCTTTGTGAGTATATATCCTTTTTTTGCTCCTTTCAACTTTGATTTTGATTTTGATTTGTGGCTATAGAAATCAAATTGCTAGATGTTGTACAAATTACTAATCATGTATACATTTCAGATTTTATTTGTATGTTGACATCCAAATGCTTAATCCCCCACACACTGTATACATTGGATGATTATAAAACTGTTTAAGATTATAAAACCTGTCTAAGGTTTTATCATATGTTAAGCTTTGAGAACATCCGGTTTAAATTTGTGCAGAGTGTGAGAGGGTTTATTGCTGCTTTGAAATTGAAGACTCGGCTTTTCGGATGAGGAATTATTTTATTGAACCTCGATTTGAATAAGGAAAATGCTAAATAGTACTTTTAAAGCCATCGTTAAGGAATTTGTGTGGAATCTGTCCCATAGAAAATAATAACTTTTAGGTTTCATTGAAAGATTGAAGTTACTCTTTGTTTAGTATATTTTATGACCATTTTGGTTTTCACCGAGAGTGGTGTATTTGTTTTGAAATCATAATGAGTGGAGTCAATAATTCGGGTTTCAAAGATTACATTTTGGCTTTAGGAACTGCAGTGATGATTCCTTCATTTCTTGTCCCTTTGATGGGTGGAACCGATGTAAGTCTTTCAAAACTTCAACTCCTTTTCTTTTGCTTCAATAGTTCAATTCTTATATTATTATTTGATGAAATGAAATTCTTTGATGTCCCAAATCTCTATGGAGGTGGAGATTTGGGGAGACTTTTTGTCAATATGTTAAAGATATCCGAGTAGGTCCCATGGAGAAGAAAAATGTTGATCCCGAAAATGAAATTTGTTGATTGTTTTATTTTTATTTTGCATTGTCCTTGATATATTGATTCAATGAATGATTCGGGATGATAAAGTGAGGGTGATATAGACATCGCTTTTTGTTGAAGGAATTAATACACTCTTGCAGAATCGTTTGGAACTCGGTTACAACAATAAATGATGGGAGGATCTTACGCATTCATGGTCCCCATTATATCTATAATTCATGATTCCTTATTTTCCACCATAGAGGACCCACATTTGGTTAGTACATTTCTCTAACCTATGTTTTAGTACATTTCAACTAAGTTGATGAATAATAGCTGTAACTTAGTCAATTGACTGTGTGAGTCTAATCATATAAATTATCTTCAAAGATTTTACTAATTCTCTTCCATTTATATTCAGAGATTTCACAACACCATGAGGGCAGTTCAAGGTGCAATGATAGTGGCATCAAGTTTACAGATTATCTTAGGATTTAGTCAGTTATGGGCCATTTGTTCTAGGTAAGCTCTTTTGTGTCAAAATGCATATAGATATCATCAACATCAAATAATGACTGTCTTATTCCTTTTTTGTTCGAGTTTTTGATCCACTTGGAATGGTTCCGAGAATTGCATTATCGGTTTTGGGTTATTTGTGAGGCTTTCCTGTGGTAAATAACAATAATTCATGTTTCAATAATACAAGTTCTTAAATTAATTCACCTGTTAAATTATTTAGCATTACTATTGAATTTCTTTTCAGGTTGGACATTGCGTTGAAATTGGAATTCCTATGTTGATTCTGTTTGTAGTCTTATCTCAGGTACTAACCAAAACAACTTTCATTTTATGTCAAATATGCTTTGAATGTAACTATTATCATTGTGTTAACATATTTGTTGTTGTATGCAGTACTTGAAAATTTTTCAAACAAGACAACTACCGATATTAGAACGATTTGCTCTACTAATATCGACCACAGTGATATGGGCCTATGCACATCTCTTAACAGAAAGCGGAGCATACAAACACCGACCGGAATTGACCCAACATAATTGCAGAACAGACCGGCCCTACCTCATTTCTTCTGCTCCATGGTAACTACCTAAGTTAGCTATTTCAGTTATCATTCTGGTGTACACATACATTAAGTTAGTTAGTCAATAGATGATGATGCAATAAGACTTAGTTCTAGTATTTGGGAGGATCAAATTTGAATTTTCCAGTGTTTACTATGTTACTTCAAATAGTAATTCATGCAACTTAGTTAATTATTCATGGGATCTTATATGGTGCCTTGGCTTTGCCTTAATTCAAGCTTCGTTACCTGGTTATCCACTCTACCACTTATCAGATAAGAACTGCATCAGAGATGAAGTAGAAAGAATGAACCCTAGTCCCAATCTTCACCAAAGTGGGGTCTAGAACTAGGATAAGTTAGCATTACTGATTGAATCAAAGAGTTCTTGGAATCTTTACTCGATTTTAAATATAAAATAAATATGAACAATTTATGCATTCTCACGTTTTAATAACTCGGAAATTTTCGTTGTGTCAATTATTTTCATGAATTATTAGGTTGATACTACCATTTTGGGTCTTGATGATGAGAGAGCAAAGGAAATGCCTTTTATTGCTAGTATGGGCATATATGTTATCAAGCAAAAATGTGATGTTGGACCTACTCCGTGAGAAGTTTCTCACGCAAATGACTTTGGGAGTGAAGTGATTCTGGTGCAACTTCCATTAGACGTTGGATTATCTTTGTAAATCCTTTCTTGCTAAATTTAGTGTTTATTTTTTTAAGCAGTGTGTTAGACGTTGGATTATGTTTCCAGTTTAATATAATACTGTAATGTATTTGCAATGTAGTATTCTTAGCAATGATTACATGTTAATAATGTTGTTTGGTGATGCTCATTGCTGAATATGTTTCAGAAAATAGATCTTATTTAGCTAGCTTAATTTTATGCAGCATTTATATATGTTTGAAGATTTAATTTTTTTTTTAATTTTTTTTGAATTTGCCACGGATTTGCCACGGATTTTCCAAGACTTTGCCACGGATATTTGCGACGGATTAGCGACGGATTTGCGACGGAAACATTTGCCACGGAAAAGTCCGTGGCAAACGATTTGCGACGAGCGTTTTTGCCACCATTTTTGGTCCGTGGCTAATCCGTGGCAAATGTTGTTTTGCCACGGAAATTTGTACATTTGCCACGGAAATGTCCGTGGCAAATCAACGATTTTCTTGTAGTGCGGGAGTAACAACGAGCTAACGAACCAGACCGCCAAGAGACTTGAACACCACATCTCCACCCAAAACTTTTAAGGCATTGAGTATATGAGTCACCTCTCTTATATATCATTAATGTAGCTCCTTCATAGTCAATATGAGACAAACCACTTACACTTGAATTCTCAACAGTGTACTGCGCACCAATAACACAATAAACAAAAAATTGATGTAGTTAACTTTTTTTGTTGAAGAATGTAGTTGATGTTATTAATTTTTTTGGTTACATCATTAATTTGTTATTAATGATGTAGTTATTTTATATTTCACTTTTTAAAACAAATTTATTCTTCACATATAAATACACTTGTTTCGTAGTGGGCCAAGTCTAATCCATATATACAAAGAGAAGTCTAATCCAGCGTTGGATCCGACCTAGACAATAGCAGCCGAGAGCGACACTGAGATCAATGGCTGAGATAATCCCCATCCAATCAATCGGCTCAGAGCCAATCACAGCTTGTTGCACCTCCTCTCGACTTTAATTTGATCATTGACTGTTGCATCAGAGTGTCCGCAGGTACCCATCACCAATCCGACCCCAAGCTCGGGAGGGACGACTTAAACAACAACCCTACCAACTGTAATCTCGGATTTTTATCTCCAAGCAAGGTACTGAACAAGACTTTTTCAAAGCAAATATTAATAAATAAAAACTCGTTAAAACTTTCTAATACAAAACTCTCCTTAAAAAAGTACACATAATCTCTATATTTGTCTGTATTTTATGTTTTTTAGTGAACAACATCAGCTAATTATTTTCCTAAATAAATTAAAGTTCTAAAGTGCAACCATAGTAAAAACTAGGGGTGTTCAAAACCGAACCAAACCAATAGGAAAACCGCAAACCGAACCAAACCAAACCGAAAACCGCAAAAAACCGCTTTTGATCGGTTTTGTTTGGTTCTTTTTTTCATTGCACCGCGCGGTTCGGTTCGGTTCGCGGTTTTGATTTCCGAAACCGAACCAAACCAAACCAAACCGCAAGTAACACTAAGGCTTGTTGAATTACAACCTTCATTACTAACTTACTAACCCAAATGCAACTACAACCCAACTCTCACTCACTTACTAACCCAAATCCAATTAATTCTTTGACTCACTTACGAACAATCCATTATGTTATGCTATATTTAAAAATTACAACAAAATAATTAACTCAAATTCTTTTAAACATTGTCTTAGCTATTTGAAAAAAAATTAAAAGAGAGTGATTTATATACTAGATATATTTGAGTACATTTTTTCTTAAAGATTTATGTTAGCCTTTTTTAAGTTAGTTAATTTTAACTCCGTTTTAAATTATTTTTGTCATGGAAAAACCGAACCAACCGAACCAATCCAAACCGCATTGGTTTGGTTTGGTTTTATTTTAGGAAGCCAACCGAACCAAACCAAACCACATGTAATTTTACCTTGCGGTTCAGTTTACTTTTTGTCTCAAAACCGAACCAAACCGCACCATGAACACCCTAAGTAAAAAGCCGGCCAAATCCGATACCCTTCTCCCCTTGTGAGGCTTCCAAATGTATGTCGATAAAATCAACACAACATCCTTGACCAAAACAAAATCAATATACAAATCCTATATATAGCCCAAGTTAAAAGCAAATTGGTAACACACAATTCATCGAAGCAACAACATTTGCTAGCGAGTCTAGAAGCTTGTTTAAGAGCTTTAATTTAACTCTTAGAACAAATCAAATCAAATGGCTTCACCTCGCATAGCATTCTTTGCCATTTCCATGGTTTTGCTTTCCTCATCAGTTGCTATTGCAACTGATCACATTGTGGGTGATGACAAGGGTTGGACTGTCGATCTCAACTACACTCAGTGGGCTCAGGACAAGGTTTTCCGTGTTGGTGACAACCTTGGCGTTGATTTATTTCATATTATTTCTCGTATGTATATAAGTGCTTCTAGAGCGATGGATCAACATGTTTTACTTTTGATTAAAGCAACTTAATGGCGATGGATCATATTGTTTCTTGTATTTATTTCATATCCTCAATGACTAGTTCTAACCCATTTGGTCAAAAAAAAAACTAGTTCTAACCCATTAAGAGTTAGATTTTAATAGGTACCCCCATTGGGTAGAGAATGAAAAATTGGTACATTTTAGGAAGTAACTCTTAAATAGGAAACTCTCTCCACTGGCGTGTAAGTTCACAATCTTACATTTGATTAAAAAACTAATAAAAACTTGTAGTTGACATGAAAGTTTGACCCATTTAATAAATTTTGTTGAGGTTCTGGGTTGGAGAGATGATGTTCTTATTAAATACTACTATTAAAAAAAAAAAAAAGTAATGTGTACATGTGGGACCCCTTTAAGCACTCAAATGAGAGTGTCTCCATTGTGCATGCTCTAACCCTAGAAGCCACCATGAATTAATTATGTTTTGGCCAAAAAAATGAATGAAGAGTGTTTTTTTTCTTTTTGCATTTTGTTTAGAGAAGAAAATGTTATTTAAAAATGTTATTATTATTGCATGACTTTTTAACGTATATATACTTATAGCCTAATTATAATATAATTGAACTTTCTCGTTTATTATCTCTTTATTTCAGTGTTCAATTATGATAATTCAAAGCACAATATCTTCAAAGTGAATGATACACTCTTCCAAAACTGTACCTTCCCACCAGAAAATGAAGCACTTTCTACAGGAAAGGACATTATTCCACTTAAAACTGAAGAAGGAAGAAAATGGTACGTTTGTGGCATAGCCAATCACTGTGCTGCTCGACAAATGAAGCTTGTCATCACTGTTTTAGCAGAAGGTGCACTTGCTCCTTCTCCCCCTCCTTCTTCTACAACTTACTCTATTGTATCATCTGTGTTTGGAATCGTCATGACAGCAACAATTGCAATCTCGGCCATGTTTGCGTGAGATAGTGCCACTAATTATTGATGCATTATTCAAATAAGAGTTTTCACTCATCGGTTAACAAGATGTTGTCATATTTTTTTTTGAATGGTCTATATATAATGATTAATTGTTAATGTTGTCATACTAGTTAATGTCTTGTATTTTTTTCATGAAATGTGCAATATTTTATTGATAATGGGCAAAGGCCACCAACACATTACACATAATGTAAGCAAAGCTCACTAGCAAGGCACCGAAACAATTAACACATGGGTACCACAATTAGGACTTTCGAAACTCCGAAAAATCAACATAAGACATATAAGGAGTGCCCGAATCAAATATACAGACCAAAAAAAGCTAACAACAAAATACAGAGGCCTTAATTTATCTTTAGACCCAACAGACCACAAGAAGCACAACACATAAAGTACCCCTCCACTGTCTTCTTCTCCCATCAAGTAAACAAAGAAACTAACAAGTCACTGTTACCGGTAACTGAGACCATCTTCCACATCTAGACATTGAGCAAGCCACCACAGTCAAGAACAATAGAACCCACAAAGAAAGAGTAGGGGAAAAGATAAAAAGTCCAGAACTTTCCCCGTATTTGAAGGCCAACCGGATAATGGGGCTCATATCCGTGAAACTAGGTAGCCAATGGGGTCTAAAACGCACGAAGGAAGAAAAGTTTGGGGGACCCCAATAGTTGAGGTTTCTGTAAAAGCAGTCAAGCGAGGGTGGAGAACAAGGTGTTGTGAAGTGAGTCAAAAGGAGCTTAAAAAGGGAGGAGAAGTTAGGGATGGCCAACTTAGAGGAGGATCTGGAGGTTTAGGGACAGGGCGAGGTAAGTCAACGATGGAGGTGGGTGGTGGAGGAGGATCTGAAGGGGATCCAGCGGAGGACATCGTAAGCGAGGGCCTGTGGCCTATATATGATGATTAATTGTTAATGTTTTTTGAACAGACTGTATATGATGATTAATTGGTTTCAACTATCGTTTTTCTTACTACTATTAGCATCATCATTAGCGCTTATTAAGTAGTTTTTTACTGATTATTTGGTTGTAATTCAATTGTAATCTTTCCTTGTATCAAGCTGAGCATCACAGTTATATATACAGTATACACATGTACCTCTTTTAATTTTCATCAATTCATTTAGAATCAAATGAGTATTATTCAATATTTCAGATTTTACATCACAATAAAATCAGAAACAATTAATCTGACTTCACAATTTGATGAGTGTTATTCTATTCACTCTAGAGAAACTGAATTGATTGAATTGTCTTACATTTGCATTGATTGAAAACACTATATATCAGTTTGGTTACAACAGAGAAGGGCATAACTGCCTCAACAGAAAACTAACTGAATGCTAACAAGAGTAAAGTTACCAAAATGCAAAATTACAATAAAACCCTTGTTGACTAAAACAACAAGTCAAAGTCAACTACTAACAAAACTCTCCCTTAAACTAAATGTTCCTTTGAGAGAGATCATTTAGTTTATACTAGTGGTATTGATTTTATAGACTCCAAGCATCATCCTCAGCTTGAAGAAGCTTTCTCTGCTGAGAGGCTTTGTAAAAACATCGGCTACTTGATCTTTTGTACCACAGTGAGTGAGCTTGATCCTTCCACCTTTTACCAGCTCCCTGAGGTAATGAAATCTGACCTCAATGTGTTTGCTACGGCCATGAAGTATTGGATTTGCTGATAGCTTGATTGCTGAGCTATTGTCACAGTAAATCTCAGTGCAATCTTCATGATTCAGGCCCAATTCATTCAATATTTTCTGTAACCAAACACCATGACATGCTGCTGAACATGCTGCTACAAATTCAGCTTCAGTAGTAGAGAGTGCCACAATTGGCTGCTTTCTTGAAGACCAGGCTATTGCACCTTTGCACAGGAGGAATACAAAGCCAGAGGTACTCTTCCTATCTTCTAGGTCTCCAGCATAATCACTGTCTGTATATCCCTGTATTTTCTCTAATTCATCACTTTGTTTGCCTTTCTCATACTTGATTCCATAATCCATGGTTCCATGAATGTACCTCAACACCTTCCCGGGCCGCCAAAGATGTGTAATCGTGGTAGCTTACTCATAAATCTGCTAAGCAAGCTAACCACGTACATAATGTCAGGTCTGGTTGCAGTTATGTACATTAAACTGCCAATTAATTGCTTATAGATTGTGTCATCAACCTTTTCCCCTTTCTCATCCTTATCAATTCTTGTTCCTGGAGTAATGGGAACGAGTACAGAATTACAGTTCATCATGTTGAATCTGTTTAATAGTTCTGCAGCATACCTTCTTTGATAGATTTGAATTGATTCTTTGCCCTGTATCACTTCAATGCCCAGAAAGTGTTTCATCAATCCTAAGTCACCATCGTAAATTTCGATTTCATGGAACTTTTGAATTCTTCTATCAGTCGATCTATTTCAAAGGCGGATGAGGTCATCTACATAGATACTTACAATGAGAATCCCACCTTCTTCACTTTTCTTATAGAATAAAGTTTGCTCACTTTGACTGGCAGTGAATCCCTTTTTGATGAAATAAGCTTCTATGCGATTGAACCAAGCTCTAGGTGCTTGTTTTTATCCATAGAGAGCTTTGTGTAATCTATATACCTTTGATTCACTTCCTTTTACCACATACCCCTTTGGTTGTTCCACATAGACAACCTCATTCAGCTTTCCATATAAAAAAGCAGATTTCACATCGAGTTGGTATACCTCCCACCTTCTCTGAGCAGCAAGAGCCAATATTAATCTAACAGTATCAAGTCTACTCACAGGAGCAAAAACCTCATTAAAATCAATTCCCTGTTTTTGTGAGTAACCTTTTGCAACCAATCTTGCTTTGTACTTGTCTACCTCTCCAAGTTCATTCAACTTGGTTTTGTATATCCACTTTACCCCTATCACCTTTGAGCCTGCAGGAAGATCAACCAATTCCCATGTTTCATTTCTTACAATGGACTCTATCTCCTCATCCATAGCTTGCTTCCATTTCTTGTCTTTGATAGCCATTTCAAAACAAGTTGGATCAGTAATTATGTCATTTGTGGGGCTTCCCTCTCCTTCCTCAGCACAGATATTGAAACTTGTTTCATAGTCACCCCACCATACTGGTGGTCTTCTAATTCTGGTGTCATTATCTAATTGCTCTGCATCTCTCTCTACAGCAATAGACTCTTCACTCACACCTTCACTTTCTTCGCTCATGAGCATTCTCTTGACCATCATCATCACTTGCCTTCGTCTTCTTCACTAGCTTCACTCTCTTGAATCTCGGCTGAGCCATATCTTCTTCTCCCCGCCTAACTCGCTTATTAACTCATTCTGTTGCTCCTCATTCCAATCCCATTTGTCATGTTCTTCAAACACTACATCTCTCGCTCACTACAATTCTTTTTCAATAGGATCATACATCCTATATCCTTTTGACTCATCACTAATTCCAAGCATGATACACTTTCTACTCTTGTCTTCCGGTTTACTCCTTTTCACATCGTGTACATGCACATAACCGATGCAACCAAATACTCTAACTCGGCAACAGATGGCTTCATGACTGTCCAAGCCTCTTCGTGTGTCTTTCTCTTCAAGGATAGAGTAGGACACTGCTGAGGATATACATACCCATCTTATCGCCTCAGCCGTAAACTTTTAGGTATATCTTTGTAGCTTAACATACATCTCACCATGTTCATAATACTCCTATTTTTTCTTTCTACTACTCCATTTTGTTGAGGAGTATATGGTGTAGTTAAGTTTCTTTTATACCAAAGATCTCATGAGAATTGATTAAAGTTATTTGACACAAATTCTCCTCTATCGTTCTAAGACATTTAATTTTCAAGTCTATTTCTAACTCTATCATGCTCTTAAATGCCTTAAAGTGATCTAATGCTTTCGACTTTTCTTTCATGAAATATGTCCATGTCTTCCTAGAATAATCATTTATGAGACACAGAATATACCTCTTTCCACTGTTTGATGCTGGAGTGATTGGGCCACACACATCAGCATGAATGAGCTCTAATCTGGCTTTTGCTCTCCACTTGCTCTTCTTTGGAATTTGCTCTCTATGCTGCTTCCCTTTCATGCAATCAGGACACACCTTGCTCTCTTGTGCTATACTTGGCAGACCTCGTACCATGTCCTTCTTCTGCAGAGTATTCAATCCATGGTTGCTCAAATGTCCCATTCTGCAATGCCACAAGTGAGTCACTTCATCACTTGAGGCTTGAAAACACTTTTGAGGTATCGTGTTTTTTTCTTCCGTGTTCTTTGCAAACAATTTGTACATTCTATTAGATGCCACCTTTGATTCCAAAAGATGAGGCCTTTCTCGTGGTGATAAACTCGCAATTTCCTTCTCCTCCTTTGAACAACACAGTCAAACCATTTTCTTGGAGCTGTCCTATACTCAACAAATTACTCTTGAGGGCGGGAATGTAGAATACATCAGAAATAAGGTGAGTAATACCATTCATCTTTACTTTTATGTTCCCCTTGCCAGCAACTTGCAGTTTCATGCCATTTCCTATTCTTACACTCTGTTTGAAAGTTTCATCAAGACTCTCAAAACAAGTTTTATCTCCACTCATATGATTTGAACACCCGAATCCAAATACCGGATCAAGTCTTTATCATCCCCTTACTCTCAAAGATTTACCATTAATAGTGTCTCTTCTACACTATCATCTAATACTCTATTGTTTACACAGTGTACACTACAGTTTGAATCAATGTACCATACCTGAGAGTTCTGTTCTTCATCATCAGGTGAGGATACCAAAAGCAACATCAATTCTTCACTGTCAGCCTCCAAGTAGTTTGCAAAGATTAGTTTCTTTATCCCATTCAGACATTCGTCCTCTGTAATGCCCTAGTTTCTTGCATTTATAGCATTCTACTGTGTCACGCGATTGCCTTCCTCTACCTCTTCCTCTGGAGCTTCCCCTTCCTCTACCTCCACCATTTGCAAGCCCTCTTTCTTGAGCAGCAACTTTCAGAACTTGTTCTTCAGGTCGATTCTTTCCAAAACGAAGGTAATTTTGCTCATGAACAATTAAAGAGCTATGAACCTCATCCACGACACATCTTTTCAGATCCTTTGATTCTCGCGATAGAGCACGCCATGTAGTTATACTTCTCGGTGAGCGATCTCAAGATTTTTTCCACAATTACACCGTCATCCATTTTGTCACCGTGAATCCTCATCTTGTTCGCAATTTGCATGACTCGAGGAATGTATTCACTGATGGTTTCGCTCGATTTCATTTCACACACCTCAAACTCATTTCTTGCTGCTTGAAGTGTCGATCTCTTCGCCCGATCATTGCCTTGGAATTTTGCTTTCAACGAATCCCAAATTTGCTTCGCAGTATCTTTCTTCAGAATCGTTTCAAGTGTCGGTCTATCAATTGCTTGAAACAGATAATTTTTTGCCTTCAAATCTTTGAGTTTAGACTCATCGATTTTCTTCTGTATCGCCTCCGTCAATGGTATTCCCGGTGTTGCTTCTTGAACGCCATTCTCAATCAACGACCAATACTCCTTTGATCGAAGGAAATTCTCCATGAGTAAACTCTGGTGCTCATAATGTCCATCGAGTTTCGGTATTGATGGCTGCATGTAGTTACTTTCATTTCCATTGTTCGAATTCGCCATTCTTATATGAGCTTGAAGAAATTGAAATTTCTTGTAAAGATTCTTGATCAAGGCCCCAAGGTAGGGCTCGTGATACCAATTTGTTATTCTATTCACTCTAGAGAAACTGAATTGATTGAATTGTCTTACATTTGCATTGATTGAAAACACTATATATTACAACAGAGAAGGGCATAACTGCCTCAACAGAAAACTAACTGAATGCTAACAAGAGTAAAGTTACCAAAATACAAAATTACAATAAAACCCTTGTTGACTAAAACAACAAGTCAAAGTCAACTACTAACAATGAGAACTTCAACATTCATCAAAGTACATAAATTCATTCGTCCTTTAAGCTAACAAATGTGACTTTTCCATTGACCTGTTCCAAAATTTCTTCCTTATTTACTTCACTAATTTCTTCCAGAGGCTTGTAAGTATAAAACCAAGCACACATTACATAATAAATGAAATTCATAACTTGAATCCCACTAATAAGAAAGTAATAACACTCCAGTCTACCCCTATTAAGGTTCCTATCAGGCAACCAATTCCTTTCCTTACCAGTATAATCATGAACTAGTGTTACCAATAATGTACCAACAAACCTCCCAATAGCCGTAGCTATACAATACAAAGCAGTAGCACTACTTCTCATACTCTCAGGTGATTGATCATAGAGAAATTCTAAGTGTCCAACAGACATAAAAACTTCAGCCACTCCATGAAGACAATATTGCGGTACCAACCAAAATACACTGATAGGAATAATGGCTTTTGGATCATCCAATAAATTATACTTTGCAGCAACATTTTTTCTTTTCATTTCAACTAGTGCTGAAACTATAGTGGATATAATGTTGATCACAAAACCTACTCCCATTCTTTGTAAACATGTTATTCCAGAATGTTTACCGGTGAATCGTTTAGCAAATGGAACGAAAAAATGTTCGTAGAGAAGAATACCTACCATCATGGTTAGTACGGTGAAAATAGACATTGAAGCCGGGGGGATTTTAAATGAGTGAGAGAGGTGGCGATCCATTGTGCGAGCTTGTAATATCACAAAACTATGTTGGTGAGATAATGCAGTTATGAGCAGAATTCCTGATGCCCAAATTGGTAGCATTCTAATGAGGCATTTTAATTCTTCAACTCTGTGGATAGTGGCTAATTTCCATAGGTTTGGTTGTGAATTGGGATCTCTGGCTTCTTGTTCTGTTACAATTGCAGCCTTGTCTAACCATCTAGAGATATAAAATTAAGGAACAATCAATATATTAGTATTAATAGTAAAAGGGCGAGTTTACTTTCTGAAAACATTTTTTGATTTCATTTTCTAAAATACTAAAATATGTATTCATTATAAATTGTTAATAAGAAGATTTTACACAAATGTGATCGACAGGATATGAAAAGCTAACTAGGGAGGATGTATTTTTTGAAACAACGAAATGAGGTTTTTTTTACCATGTTATTTGTGTGCAGTTTTCACCAGCTTTATGCACGAAATGAACTCTATTTATAAACTACATTTACTATCTTAATTATTAATAACCATGAATATCTGATGAGTCACCAGACAAAATAAAATACGTCATCGATGATGTCATTTCCACGTCATCGCTCACGTATTGCATGTCATTTTGGACGGATTGGATCAAAGGATGGTGCGTGTCAATATCGATCAAGGGATGGTATTAATTTGGGACGTTATCGAAAAAAAATTGAATCACAATCAATGGTCTTAATTTGGGACGTTACAAATTTTAATCACATTTATTAGTCATATTCTATTTTTTTCGATTATTTATCATAATAATAATAATAAATAATTTTTCATTATGAGACAGTATAATCAATACAATTAAACCCCATTCGTATTTTAAAATTTTTAAAAATCAAATTAAAATAATATTGGCACTTTTGGCTCTATTATTTGAAATTTGGAATTCGAATTTCAGAAAATTTTCCCACCCAAATTTGGTATCAACATCTGAGTGATAATCATGTTTACCTTCCATGTCAAGGTATACATGATTAGGGGACTTATGTGTTACAAAAAAAAGTTAAGGGACTTATTCGTTACAAATAAATAAGTTAAGGGACTTATGTGTTACAAAAAAAAGTTAAGGGATTTATTCGTTACAAATAAATAAGTTAAGGGACTTATGTGTTACAAAAAAAAGTTAAGGGACTTATTTGCCTTAATTTTTAATTCAGTAAATTGATTGAATATTCTATTTAAAAGTGGAAGTGTTTTTTAACATTATTTTGTAGACAGCAAAAAAAATTGTCGTATATTCAAACTATAATTGTTTTTTGGCAATGAAGAATATATTGTTTTCTTCTAAAATAAAAATTTAGAGATGGGCATCGTATTCCAAACCCCAACTTAATTAAAATATAAGGATTATTCAAAAATAAAATTCCAGATTTAAATTCAAGTAATTATCAAATATTTAACCAATTTGGAGTTTATTGGTGCCAATAATTAATAGCATTTAATGTGATTTAAATGCGAATTTCACAATCAAATTTTGGTAATAACTTCTACATACTATCATTGCACCACGCCTATATCAAGGATCACATCTTAACAATTTTACTCATCACAAACATTCACACTCGAAAAAAAGTATACCGTAAAATACATTTTTACACGTATTCATTCATCATGTCTTCTAACCTAATCATGCTTTCTGTGGTTGTTCCTAAAATGATTTATATGTTTACAAATCCTTATGCTATTTTTTATAGTGGTTTTAATTTTGATTTTTAAGTTTGTAAATATGTGTAAGCAATAGATTCATCTTTCAATATCTGTGTATTTGATTTTTAGTGGCACTGTTTTTATAGAAAAATTCCTATTTCTTAACAGAAATTTATCCCTGGCCGATCCGAATGGTCAACAAACAAGATGTATAATGAAATTTTGGTGTTCATTTGTCAATTTCTATTCTCACCGCAGATTTATTTCTTACATTGTTCCCTTTCTTTTGTTTCAATTATTAACAAGATGTCGACATGTATTTTTTCCACTTTTTAACAGAAATTATCCAGACATTTCAATATAAAATGGATATGAAGGTACTCTCTTTTTTTACTCAATGAAGGTAGTACCTTTTAGGATTACATAGCATAAATGTATTGGTTATCAAATTAGATTGTTACATGGTTTTATATTTTTAATTTACTCGCTTATTTCAATGTCGTTATATATTTGTTTTGTTTTTTACAGAATTACCGTGACTTAGTCCACTACAATAGATCAACTACTAATTTGGAATGCAAGCTAACTTCCTGCATTGATGAAGACAACTTATAATATCACATATTTATGTTCTCAATGCCTCTATTTTCTTTTTGAATTGCTTGATGCAATTCATCTATCGTTTGTAATGACATCTCATCTGGATGTATTATATTTCTTCTTTAAATCAAGGGTTGTTATCAATTTAGATTTTAATTTATTGGTTATGTAATGTTCAGTTCTTAAAATTATGTTTCAGAAACAAACATTTCAATTTAATCACAATAAAAATAATAGCACAAACTCCATCAATTAACGTAATCCTGTTATTTTTAATTTTGAAATCATCTATTTTTTTGACTAAATTTTGGAAATCATCTTGATATGCTATTTCTTTTAGATGTGTTCTAACGATCAAGAAACAATGTGAAATTATACCCCTACACTAATTTGTTACTCAAATGAAACTGTATGTAATTTTTTTTCAAGGTATATATGCATTTTGAATGCTTTTGATAAAATATTAAGATTACCAATCATATATCAATATGTGACTACCTAAGCTCATAAATTAAATACATCAGATTGGTGTTGAAATATAATTTTTAAATTTGAGGTTAATTTCATAGGATTAATACAAAATTTGAGAGTGTTAATGAATTTTGTTTTTTTGGAAAATTACTCGAAATTTTAATCACTCTATTTGCTTAAGAAGGAAAAGTAAAGGTAAATAATAATTTTTGTTACATTTTGGTCAAAAAAAATCGATTACATGTATATTGAATTAAATTTGAGTTTATTTCACCAAATTGTATATCGAAATTCTCTGCATAATATGATCATTTTTTTAAATGAGTATTAATGATCATTTAAGTGTATCCGAATTCCCCTCAACTAATTTATTAATCAACTTGCACTGATTGTCTAAAAATAATTCAACGTAAATACATCAATTAAAATAATAAAATTAACAATCAGCTATATGTATACGATGAAGTAGCCACAGTAATTCTTCTCATCCAATAATGGCAAATTTTCAAATATTAATAACATAAATACATGAAATTCAATTGTGATTAGCTGATTTCATGCACATATAAATATTGTACCTATATAGTTCAGAGTGTCTGTGTATATGCATGTTATAGTTTATACAGATACATGTTGGAATATGATAAGGGACAGTCACTCTCACATGTTGGAATATATTTATCTAAGCCGCTGTTCACATATGGACAGTTGTATGTTGCTCTTTCACGTGTGCAGTAAGAAAGGGTCTAAAGCTGCTACTTTTGGACGAGGACAAAAATCTGTTGCGATCCACTAAGAATGTGGTGTACCGGAAAGTGTTCGACAATGAGGATTGGCGACGACGGGAAGCGGCAAATATGGGAATTGGCAACGAGAAGCGGCAACGTCAAGCGGCAATGGGAAGTGGCGACGAGAAGCGGCAATGGGAAGTGGTGACGAGAAGCGGCAACGGGAAGCAACGACTGGAAGCGACAATTGCAGTGATTGCGACGGGGATTCTTTTTAATGGTATGTTCCTACTTTTTTGTTAATCCATCTACTGTTTGTAAATTTTTATTCTACAATGAGTGAATTGGTTGTTTTGAATTAATGTACTTCATGGTCAAGACTTATTCCAGATATCAAACTAATGATAGATATTTCCTTTTTATTTTACGCTTTTGAAGCTATCGCAGCTTCTTTTTATTTTAGCTATCACGACTACTCGCGCAGTGTGAATCGCACATTCATTAAACTGTTTTCATGCTTAAGGCTTCAGTTTTGCAATCACTTAATAAGTCCTCTATTTTATGCTCGAAATTAATAAGTATGGGGTACTAATCAAAGCTAAAATCCCAAAATTCTAATAATGGATTAATGAGATTATGCTAATAAGATTGAGGCACAAGACTAACGATACAATGAGGATTGTATTAATCTCAATGAGTGCAAATAACTTATATTGATTATAATTTAAAGCACCTTTATTGTTATCTTCCTCTAATTTCATACAATCCTAATTAGCGCTACTTAATGCTGATTTTTTAAGGGCGTAATTATCTCAAACAGTAGATATTATTCGGTTTAACCAATTTGGTTTTCAATAATTTGATTTTCGAAATGTCTCAACTGATAATCTTGAAACCTACTCTATTAAGCTCAATGAATGCAATTAAGTTATATTGCTTATTATTTAAAGCACCTTTATTGTTATCTTCCTCTAATTTGCGTCAATCCTCATTAACGCTACTTTCACCAAAAAATAAAAATTAGCACTACTTTATTTGTTTTTGGTTAAGGTGGTCATTATATGAGATTAGAGATATTATTCGATTTATTTTAATTTAGTTTTCAATAAATTGATTTTCAAAATGTCTCAACTGTTATTCTTGAAATTTATAGTATTAATCTCAATGAATGCAATTAAATTATATGGATTATTATTTAAAGCACCTTTATTGATATCTTCGGCTAATTTGAAATTCTAATTAACGCTACTTAATGCTGGTTGGAGCCAAATAAAAATATCAGGATCATAATAATATAGATATGCTACATATATAAAATCAGATGAAGGTCATATTAACTACAAATACATTCCACGGTTTTGAAATTCCATTTAACACCCAAATCAATTAAATTATATTGCTTATTATTTAAAGCACCTTTATTGTTTTTTTTTTGACAAAAAAGCACTTTTATTGTTATCTTCCTCTAATTTGGCTCAATCCTAATCAACGCTACTTTGACCGAGAAAAAAAAATAACGCTACTTATCACAATTAATTTGGTTAACGTGGTAATTATATCAAATCGTGAGGTATTATTCGATTTAACCGATTTAGTTTTCAACGATTTGATTTTCAAAATGACTCAATCGTTAATCTTGAAACTTATTGAAATTTGTGGATGACATTCCTGCTATAGTTGTTGACTTCTAAAAATAATTGATCATACTATTTTCGATTCATTGATAACTATTTTGAGCAAAATTTGTTGTCTTTTAATTTGATAACTACTACTTTGTATTTACAAAAATTCTAATTAATCTGCGTGTGATCGACTCAGGAAGATAATGCTGTTATTATTGTTTGACAGAGAAGCGGAACTCCTCCTTGGACGCACATGCTCTGACTTGCTTGAGAGCATAAACCGTAATGGATTAAGAAATGGGCTCCCAGTAGATTTTATGCCACTCATTGGCAAAGAGTGTCTTTTTAAAGTGGAGGTGAAACAGCATCGGAATACGCGCTTTGTAAGGTCATTCATCGTGAGGACGTTGAGTGATGATGCTATCATAATTGATCATTTCAAAGTTAAATATCCGGTATGAGTTGACATAACATTTGAATTTGTGTAGATAACTTCCCATTTATTACTGTCTATCACACTAATTTGTTATTATTTATCAACTGGATTTTGATGTTTAATAGTCTTTTATTCAGTTTTCTTTTTGGTGTGTTTGAGAATTTTTTTAAATTACCCTATTTCATACATGACAAATCTCTATTAGTTTTGTTATTATTGGCATGTCAGATAATACATATTTCTTATTCGTCTTCTGCGACACAAATTAAAAATCAAGTTCGAACTATTTTTTTTTTTTTGATTTCTCGCAATTGTCTTCGACCTACACAAAAATAGGTGAGACTCATAAATAATTAGTTATGCACCCCCAAAACCGATTTCCTCTTTCACGTTGGACTTTTTCATCACGTTGAAACCATTTGTTGAAGACTAACGATGAAACGTGATTAATAGCCTTCCGATGTAATACAACACACCAAACGCCTCATTAGTCGCTAAACAAATTATATATTCAAATAAAAATACACGCATAACGATATCTATATACAACGAGACCTAAATATTACAATTTATAACCCACTGAATACTTATCAATCGGATCTTTGAAAATACACACATTGACAATCATCATTTTAACATCGAAAGAATGACATTAACCATTTACCCTCATTGACTAAATTCAACGCTATTAATCACAATGTCAATTATACCCGTGCAGCGCACGGGTCACTGTTACTAGTTCATTTTTAAAGGAAAAAATTGAAAAGAACAAAACTAATTAATAGGATTCAAATTTGTCTTTTCTATTACTAATACCCGTGCAAATTGCAACAAAACACGACAACTCTGACTACAATTTCTATCTGTATCAGCAAAAGAATCTATCCCCTTTGCTTTCAATTTTTCTCGATCTCTGTATTGCCCTCTTTCTTAGCTTTTTTAGAGATATTCCCGTCAACTAAGGCATTATTGATCCCAACAAAACCTATCGTATTGTTCCATTTGTTTTCAATCTGATGAAACTGTTAGCCATTTATTTTTTGTTGTAAGATTGCTTCGGCAATATGCTACTTGGTGGCAGCCTAGTTAGGGGTATATGAAGTTATCCACTTTAGAATGGTTTTGTTTACGGGAAAAAGTGAAAGAAGGTAAGGTATTTAATTTGGCTTACATGGGTACTGTGGAACACAAATGAGGTGGATTTATAGGCCGTCGTGTTGATGGATATGCAGATTATTAAGCTCTCGTGGAGTTGGCTTGTTGGAGGGGGAAATTTTCCTCTATTTCATTTTCAGATTGGTGCTCCTCCCCATTAACTTGCCTTAATTCAGCATGCTAGAATGAGATTTGGGTATTTTTGCAGATGGGTGGTTTGGTGGGAGGAGAAAAAAAACATTGGAAAATGGACTGTTGATGGGTTTTTAACGGTGGGATTCTGTTATATATAGTTAGGTTTTGTAGGTTTTGCGTTTTGTTTGTTCATGCAAGGGGCACCCTTCATGATTTATGCACTACCTATCTAACTGGATAATGTGTTTCTTGTGAGTCTTGTTACCTCTAGCTTTAAATGCTCCTATTTTAATGAAATTTTGCTTATTAAGAAGCAACTAAAGTTGATAATATTAGCTTAAAAAAAGAAAACATTTTTTGAAAAAATTTGTTTTAATTTGTTATGTTTTTATTGAAAGAAAAACAAAGAATGAGACAAAAATAGTTATTTCAATCCAATAAAATCTACTAAATAACACCACGCCTGATTGCTGATTTATGTTGTGGGGCATTGGATAATGGTTTTATCAACTACCACCAATCATGCATCAAAATATGTGTATAACAAGGACATTAAGAACCAAATACATTTTAAATTGTGAATCTATCCTATATCTATCAATTGTATTTAAATACACCACTGATATTACCAACAGAAATTAGACATGAAAAATTTGCCAAAAAAAAAATTAGACATAAAAAAAATGAAGTTGCCTCCAATTGTACTGTTTCTCATCATACTTGTTGACAGAACATTAAACGAATTTTATTTTTTTCATCTCTAATTTTTATTGGTAATATTACTCCCTGGTTGTTCTTACATGAGGTGGATGATCGAGGACCTTGAATTACGGGGTTCAAATTTGTATCTTGAGTGCAATTTTGTGCAAACTTATAACTATTAATGTACATTTAAAATTTTAGCGGGTTCTAAATTTTTTATATAGATGGTTAATACTGTTTTTGTTCCAAGGGGATTCAAGAGAACCCCTCACTACAACACAAGTTCGCCCCTGCTTACATGGGCGGATATACATATGTCTCAGGGTGGTCAACCGCACATCTTGAAAGAATATTATTAATACCAATACTCTTATCAAAAAATAATATTAGCACCAATATCCTGTTAAAAAATTTATTTTGCACACCTTGAAAATATTTGTTTGCATTGAAACTCCTAGTTTTGCACTTATCTAATACACCATACTTATTACACAATTACTCACACTCTTATTCATTTCTAACTCTCTCTCTCTACGTTTTCTCACTATCGAGTATGTCCTTCTTTCTTCTCTTCCTCATTTATAATATTTATAGCAATGCGTGTGTTTAAAAATTCTGCACATCCTAACCCAAAGTCCTAGATACGCCACTACTTGCTTACATGGCTATGTTAGTATAAGAAAATTACACAATTTTTATCAAGCAAAAATCTAGCATTATTTGTAGTAGAAAAAGAACTAATTATATTTAAAATTTGTGATTTATAAGACATACCTAAATTGATCCGAGTGTAAAAGCCTTCCTTCCATAGATATAGGATCATCAAGCTCCCTATTTTGATACAAAAGCTTAGGATCCTCAGGCAAAGCTTCCTTCCTCTTTTTCACAGCTGCCACAATCACTTGTACCAATCTAACAAATGGACTTCCATTTGGTTTCACAGTCTTATAAAGTGGTGAACCCAAAACAAAAGCAATCATTGATATAAACATAGCAATGGTTGGAATACCAAGTCCCCAACCCCAACCCATATGATCTTGAATGTAAACCACAATAGTCAAAGCACTTAAAGAAGCAAATCCCATTGCAAAATAATACCAATTGAAGAGGTTCCATTTCCTAGATTCAACACCTTTTTTGGTCATATCAAATTGGTCACCTGAAAAGGGTACAACACATGATCTAATGCCACCTGTTCCAAGAGATGTGAGAAAGAGAGATAGATAGAGTATCCATAGTTGTGAGTATTTGGCTTCTTGACAGTTTACTTGTGTTGGACATGGTGGAGGACGAAAATGGGGTAGTATTGCTGATATTGTTATAGTAATCAATCCCTACATCAATCATATTATAAGAGAATTTATTAGTAGAGTTTTGGTGTAGAATCAAAATGAAAAGAATCACACTTTTGAAATTGTTTCATTTGGATTGAAATAGATTTAAATTAGCTTCGAGTAATAGTTTCAATTGATTTAAACTGCTTGAGTTGACGTGATAGGAAGTCGAATCACCCAAATAATCAAATTGTAGATAGGGCTAGTTCTCGAATTAATTGGTCGAGTGCTTCAGTCTGATTCAATTTTACATTGTATTAGGTATAAATTGAGTTTAATTATAAAACAACTAAGGCAAGTCTTACATCGACTAGAGATAAGGTATCAAGAAAGTATATAATAAAAGGGCGTCTATCACTTTACAAATCGGTTTTGTAGGATCGAGTTAGGCCCCAACCCAAATCTTTAAGGGCAAGCACATAAACATATATATCAAATCTATCACCTTTTTTCAATGTTTAGAAAACTGGACCATTGAACCGGTGAAGGCGCTGATTCAAGATTCAATATTCCAACCATGCTTGAACCGAACCAGTCAATGAATTGGTCAAGACACTGATCATATAGTATATTAAGTGATAAATTTTAGATATAACTAAATTGTTAACTAAGATAAAATAACTACTATATATATTTCATTGGACTAAATATTAATCAAAAGAATAAATAAAAAAAAAACTATGAATATGTAATTTTATAACTTGATTTTGACCTTTTATTTTACTAAAAAAATAACTTTTTTTGAATTTTAAACTAGGTGTTTTTGTTTTTAAAAACTGATCGGTTCAAACCGGTTCCCACATTTGGCTTTTGACCAGTTCTGCTCTGGTTTGCTCGGTTCTGAGACAAATCAGTTCCTACGGTGAACCTGACCAATCATCTTCCCGGTTCACAGTCCAACCAATTTTCTAAACCATTTTTTTAGTAGATGTCTATTTAATTGTTTATTCTAACATCATAACTTTAACCAAAAAAATATTCAAATAGGTGGAGAGTTATATCCAAAGTAGAGAATAAACCAGTTCATAGATGAGAGTGGCAACAAGAATGGTCCAAAATCGGCCAGCAAAGGAATCAGCAATGAAAGCACCAAGAAGAGGAGTGAAGCTTGATGTTCCACTAAAGTTGGTGAGAGTATTTGAAGCAGAAACCAATGGCATGTTCAATTGTTGCGTAAGGTAGCTTATCATGTTCGCATGAAAACCAGCACTCGCAAATCTATCACACAGTTCATTTGCTGCATATATAATTAAATAAATTAATAACACTCCAACATTAATTTTACTTTATAGTACAGACTACAGAGTATGCAACTGGACAGGAAACTATAGATTCATGAAAATTATAGAAATTAATCGTAGATTTGTTGTCAAAAAAATAATTGTAGATTTATGTATGTGGAAGGGACAAATAAAATATAAAAAAGGGATAAGGAAAAATTAATTGTTTATCACAGTACTAGATAGCGCAAAAACTCGTGCACGTCTTTTCATTTTTTTTTTTTGCGTTTAAAAAATAATGTATTTTAAGCAGTATTTTTTATGAAATTTTTTAAGTAGTTAAGGATAAAAAGAGGTTAACTGTCTACTATCAATCAACTAGACATAGATAGGGATGGGCGGGGCGGGGGCGGGAGTACTCATTTGCTCCTCGTCCCCGCCTTCAAAATTGTCCCCGTTCCCCCCTTTGGGGATTTTTCCTCCCCCATCTCCATCACTACGGATTTTCAAGGTCCCTGCAGAGACCCCAAAGTTTAATAAAAGTTAGCAAAAATATAAATTAAAATATAATAAAATTAAAAAATATATAAAAAGTAAGACTAAAATTCAAAAGTTTAACATTTTAATATAAAAAATATAAAAGTTAGTCTTACTTTTATATTTTAATATTTAGAAAGTATAAATGTTAGAACAATTTAATATTTTATTAATATTTTAAATTAAAACCACGTATAAAAATACTAAAAATTTAATTAGATATAACATAATATATATATATATCTATAATAAGGATATTTATATAATATATTCGGGGCGTGGGGTATGATCCCCATCACCATCCCCACTTTGACTGCGGGGGGATTTTCTCCCTCGTCCCCATCCCCACGGGAAAAAATTCTCCACCCACGGGGGCCCCATTCGGGGCAGTCCCCGCGAGGATCGCCACTCCAAGGTAGAAATTGCCACCCTTAGATATAGACACTTTTTTTTCTTTTACCAAAATTTCTGTTTGATTCGTTTATTTTTTCCTCACTTTAATCTTTTATGTTTCAAATTTGTGTGAAAAGTCGTTCTTTTTTAACATTTCTGCCCACTGACTTTAGGAATTGGATCCTCTCCGGTCGCTTCTCTCTATCTCTATTTTCTTGCATTTTTTTAACTTTTTTAAAAACAAAATAATAGTGTTGAGATTGAGTAGTGTGGTAGAGATCCAATGGAGATGATTATAGTGACTGGGTGTGAGAGAAATTATTGACCGAGAGGATCCGGTCCCTGACTTTAACAGATGTCACAACTTATCAAAAAAAAAAGATGTCACGCTGATCGTTAACAACTGATGCTACATATTAGGTGGCATTTTTTATTCGGCATTAGCAACTGGGAAAAGAAAATGTAAAGGACCGAACTAAAATTTTGGTAAAATATAAAGGATTAAAGTGAATTTTTGCAGAAAAGCTTAATCTTCAGCAGCAAAAACCCCACCTCTATGAACCACCACCCTCTCACTCTCACTCCACCGCACCACCACTGCGACCTCTCTCTCTCTCTATCTCCTCACTATCCATCTCTCTCTTTGCCCCCCCTCTCTCTCTCTCCTCCGTTGGACGCTCTCCTCTTTTCTCTTCCCCCTTCATCTTTATCCCTAAATTAAAAAGTTAGTGTTTGAAATTCAAAATTATTAAAAAACCCTGAGTTATTTTCCAAATCCACTATTAAAAAACTAAGAATTATGTTCCAAACCCTAAATTTTCAATTTGGGGATGAAGATGAAGGGGAGGAAAGTGACCGAGGGAGGAGAGTGAGAGAGGGCGAAGGGGGAGAGAGGACGCGATGGTGAGGATGGTGGCGTGGTGGAGAGTGAGTGAGAAGGTGGTGGTGGAGGTCGGAGATGAAGATGAAGTTTTTACCAAAAGTGCACTTTAGTCCTTTATGTTTCAACAATGTCAACTAAGGAGGAAGCCACGTCAGCTGTTAACGGTTAGCGTAGCGTCGGTTAAAGTTGGTGGATGGAAATATTAAAAAATGACCACTTCGACACTGATTTGAAACATAAAGGACAAAAATTGTGTTTTGACCTATATCCTTTTTGTTCTGCAAATTACTTGTTCTTGTATTGCATACTCTTACTCTCTGCTGAAAAGATATAGCATACTCTTACTGTACCTAATACTACTTATAATAAAGGGAGCTAATTAACATCAATTATATAAGCATCAGAATTTGTACATTCAAAAACTAGTTTTTATTCCGTTTTTTTAATTAATTAACGAAAAAAAAAAACAGACATTCTCTATATATTTTCTTCTCAAAATAATGCAACTTGACAAACTTCCCTATGTTTTTGTATAGATATCAAAAAATAATGTTGGATCTCGATTAATCTGTTGGTTCAAAAACGGGGCACATATAATCTATCACAGGCACAGCTATAACAGACAATGGAACTGAAGAAATTAATTAACTTTTCTTGATTTAAACTTTATTCCCTCTTACATACCAACTTAATTCAAAATCTTATTCTCTCATAATATAGCCAAACCAATAAATTGATTAAACAAGAAGGGTGAGGGTATTATTCAGGAGCAAAATGAATCTGCAAAAGTTAGATACTAGTATATGATAATGAGAGTTATTAAAAAATGTAATGGCTCACCAAGGATGAAAGGTAATGTTCTGATTCCTCCTCGTTGGTGCTGCTTTCTCTTCTCATTCTCATCTTTCTCCACTATCTCTCCATTGCCTCTAATGCCCTTCTCTTCTTCCATATCTGATATCTGTTTCTAAATCTAATGCTAAACACCGATATTATCTATGTATTTATACATACATCTTTCACTATGCTAATCATAGGCATATTGTTATCTTAGTATATACCTAAACTATTTAGAATTTTTAATAAATAGGTTTCTAAGTAAAAAAAGTTGTAATCAGATCATTAAACTAATATTTTTTTTAATTAACTAGGTCAATATTACGTTAGACTACATTCAATCTACGATATAAGAGACAAACTCCTACATCACAAAGGCGAATGAATGAAATTGAAGTCAACTATTCTTATTTAATAAGGCTAAAAGTTTGACTTTTTTCTAAAATTGTTTTTTTCATTAAATGACATTTACAATCCTAATTAATGACATTATTTTTAATTTCACCACTTAAATAGGGGTAGAGTTGGTATTGATCATTTAATAAACTTTAAAATTTGTGTTTGTTTCTTATATCGTGGACAACTAAAAAAACACAATTTGTCTCTTATATTGTGGACCATAGATAGTATAAGGGTATGTTTGGGAGGGAGTTTTGGGAGGGGAGGGGAGGGGAGGGGAGGGGAAGACTTAAAAAAGATTTGTCTATATTTTAATATGTATTTGAGATTTTAAAAAAGTATAACATGATAGATATCAATATAACAATTTTAGTCACACTTCATTTATACTTATTGATATTATATAGCTTACTCATTTTAGAATTGAAAAATAAGCCCTTCCCTCCCCTTCCCCTCCTAAAACTCCTCCCAAACATACCCTAAGGGATATTGAATGAGTGCAAGCAGGTTTCCCTAGATTCAAACCTGGTAAACTAACATCCCTCTTAACTACTAACCACTAACATTTGCCTACCAAAAAAATATAAAGATTGGTCCTTAGTAAAATAATAAAAAACTAAGTAATATATTCAACGGTTTCTTTTTTGGTTTAAACCAAGGTATCTCCTGTATACGCAACTGCAGAGACTACTCCTCCGAGGTACTAAGATCTATTTAAGGAGTTGACCTCTCCCACCAGTTTGATATGTTATTTTATTCTCAATATATTAAAAATAATAAAAGATAATATATTGTTGAATTAAAAGAAACATAAAATCAAAAAAACTGATACTAGTATAAATAAATAAAAAGCTATCATTCAAATGTAGTTAATGCATTTGAACATCTTTTTGTTTTTGCCTTTCTAATAGTTTAGATGGTAACATTAATGTTTTACTATAAAATAATACATCAATGCAATTCTCTAAATATTTTGAAATATTAGATATTTTTTATTTGACTAATGGGAAAACTATAATTATATTATATTAAAGAAACCGTAATAAATTAACAATGTTACGTCAATATTAACTAACTGTAATGCAACAGAATGACCTAATTGAAAAAACTATATTAGTTCAGGTACCTGATTCCAAATATTTTTTTTTAGTTTAGAGGCCTAACTAAAAAAATTCATTCACAATGCCTAGTATATATTTGTATTTTTTACCAAAGTATATATTTGTATTATAGAATACATAATACATACAGTAATTACATATATTATAAGGTTGAATTTTTGTCTCTTTACTTTTAAATTATTTGTATCTTGAAAACTACAAGGACGTGGAATTGCAATATTTTACTGTAATATGTCATCGTATACAACAGTGATAGAGGTCTTTACGAAATACGAGCTTTATAAAGTTGTGATAACACATAGTACTACTTATTTTTGTTACTTTATTATTTTGAGTTTAACTTATTTTACTTTACATGGGTGAATTTCTTCTGGCATAACCAAAGTTTTGAGTTTGAATTCAACATTGAACATACAGCGATGTTGAATCTCTTGAGTGTGAGTTTTGTCGGTCATTGTAGTTCTAACCGACTCAACAAAAAATTAGTCATTAGAAACTGCAATTGCGCGTAGAGGATTATCGATTTATAAAAAAAATAGTTCCTACTGTATGGTGCACAATCTTTTAAAAAAATGGTGTAAGGTATTGACAATTGTTCGATTAGGATGTCCATCGGATTTGATGATACTCAATCCTCATCATAGTATCTTCTCTCTTTCAGTATAGGAAACACTACGCCAGATTTGTCAAAAAAAAGCGCCCCTATAAGCAGCGCTTTAAGTAAAAACGCCACAGATGGCCAAAACAGCTAACCCATACCCAGCGTTTTTTAAAAAAATGCTGCCCATCGCCTTTAAACGCACTAGCCATACCCAACGCTTTTTTAAAAACGCTGGTATTGGGTCACACGTTCTCCCAATACCCAGCGTTTTTAAAAAACGCGGGTATTGGGTCACACGTTCTCCTAATACCCATCGCTTTTTAAAAACGCGGGTATTGGGTCACACGTTCTCCCAATACCAGCCGCTTTTAAAAACTGGGTATTGGGTCACACGTTCTCCCAATACCCAGCCGTTTTTAAAAACGCTGAGTTTCTCTTTTTTTCTCTCTCACGGATTCTATCTCTCTCACACCGATCTATCTTCTCCCCCTACCTCTTACTCCGTACATCTTCCCCCTCTTCCTCTCTTCCCCACTCTTCGACTCTCGCCACTCTCCTCCCGCACACTCGCTTTCTCGCTTTCTCTCCTCCACACTCGACTCTCGCCACTATCACTCTTTCAAAATCACCAATGGTCATTACCTTTTCAGATCTACACACATAAGAGGGTCTCAAATCCCTCGATGAATTCCTCTCTGGAAAGACTTATATTTCTGGGTAACACTAATCTCCTCTCACTCAATTTCTCTTTTAATCGTTCTTTCAATAAAAACAATTGTTTTCTGTTATTGATTTTGAGATTTGGTTGTCTGAAATTCGAATTGGGGTTTTTCAATTTAGGGATCAATCGACTAAAGATGATGTCAAAGTGTATGTCTTTATTTATTTCTGTTGATTTTCAAATTCTAAGATTATGATTTTAGGTTTTACTCTTAGATTTTGAATAATAATAACTTTGTGTGAAATGGATTTGTGTTTGTATGTAATAGGTGGAGTATCAATTTAGTGATTTGAGATTGAGTCGGAAAATAAGGTTGTGCTGTTTATTCTTTGGATCTTTGAGTTTGCAAGGCCACTATGGATTTTTGGTATGAATTCTTATGAATTTGTTCAAAGTCGTAAACAGAGAAACTTAATTGCTTGCGATTCATGTGTGATTCTAAGTCTGCTACCTCCAAAGTCTTTCTCTTCTAATCTTTTCTCTCATGCAATCAATTCAACGATTTTTTGTGTGTATGCAAAGTGAGAAGGGGAAGTCATATCTTGGAATTATAGATAATGTGCGTGGCTCAAAACTAACTCGCTTGATATCCCTTTCACTGATTTAGAAAACATTGTAATTTTTAAAAGTTTTTTCGCTTGATATCTTGGTCGGGAACTTTAAGCAACCACACTCGAATTTATGGAATCGGGAACATAGACCTCTGCTTTGCCAATGAGGATGAGGCAACCGAACTTTTAAGGTGATATCTTGAATTAAAATATGACTCAAGATTTTAATAGGCTTTAATTACTGCGTGAGGTGCACTTCTTGTTTGAGTATTTTAAGTTCCAAACGATCTAAATTTATATACCATGATGATGAAGGCAATATACCAATTTTGCCTTTGTAATAAGCAATTCAAGTCACAATCGTGCCTGCACATAATTGGTAAATGGTACTAACTCTTTAGTATCACATCTTAATGACATGAGTCAAACAAACCTCTCTGATAAGTAACAATCAAATCAACTCAATCAGAAAGAAAACTCAAGCAAGTGTTTAGATAAAATTTCAGTAGGCCCTTAATACTATTTTAAACATTAACTAACATAATCCATATCCATATGCATGCAACCAACTGATAATTAATTAAAATTAAATGAACATGTGATGCAATTATGATTCTCAAACCCAATTCTCACTTTCACTTTTTTTTTCATGTGTAGGTGTTAGTGGGAGAGGATTCATAGCACGAGACATTTCTTTTCAGAACACAGTAGGACCAGGGAAACATCAAGCAGTAGTCCTAAGATCAGATTCAGACCTCTCTGTATTCTACAGATGTGGTATTTTCGGATACCAAGATAGTCTATATACTCACACAATGAGACAATTTTTCAGAGAATGCAAAATCACAGGCACAGTTGATTTCATCTTTGGTGATGCCACAGTTGTTTTCCAAAACTGTGAAATAAAAGTTAGAAAAGGTTTACCTACTCAAAAGAACACTATCACAGCACATGGTAGAAAAGATCCTTCTGAACCAACTGGTTTTTCATTCCAATTCTGTAATATTTGGTGATTTCGATCTTCTACCATATGTTAGTACAATCCCAACTTACCTTGGTATACCTTGGAAGAGTTATTCAAGAGCTGTGTTTATGCAATCTTTTATGAGTGATATTATAAGACCAGAAGGGTGGATGCCTTGGAATGCAAGTAATTTTGGTTTGGATACTTCGTATTATGCTGAGTACATGAATTCTGGACCAGGTGCTGGATTAACTAACAGAGTCAAGTGGCTAGGGTACCCCTGCTTTATATGAAGATAGTATTTGTTGAAGAAAGAATTTATTTTCTGTTTCCAATTTATTGACTGTCTTGTTTTCATTTCATGTGTGTTCTCTAATTTGCTTTAAATAACTGATATAAACTTACTCTACCATTGAATATGGATTTTAGGGGTGCAATGGATTTTTTTTTTTCAGTACGTCAAACTGGAGATGTGTGGAAGCTCTTGGTGATTACTTATCAGAAACGAATGTCATGGGAATTTGTAAGTAATTTATCAGAATAGTTGTTTTGAGAAGTTGATGGGCCAACACATACATTGGTAAGTTCAATGGTTTCTTTTGTGAAGTTTAGTGTGTATTTGGTTCTGTGGTGACGAAAATTCATTTTGATTGAAAGTGAGTTGAATGTTAAGAGAATGGTATCAGTATTCAGTAGACTAGTTTCTTACAAGAATTCAACCATAAATGAAATGAACTCTTTCCATCTTTTGTTTTGGTAACAACTTGAAAACTTGATTAGTGCGCGATTATGATGTCTGCATTTCTGGGTGTATCGGCCAAATACGAGAACCGCCAGCAAACAATTGGACTCGCGGCCCCATCCATCATGACCGGCCCAAACACGCTGCTTGGAGCGCATTCTCGCCGGCCGAAAACTTCGCAAAGCGGTCGGACCTCGCGCGGTATATATACGCCATTCGCATATGGCATCAGCACGTTCTCTAACCTTGTGCTATCTCGCCGCGAGCGACCTCTCACTAGATCGTCGGAGTGTCTTTGCAGTACCACCCGAGGTGCTCAACGCGTGAAGCAGGACCGGTCCTTTCACTCATTCAACGACCGGCCCATTCAACGAAACAACAACTACTTCAACACTTCATTGGTCAAGGTACGATTAATTGGCGACCACAGTGGGAGGCCCGAGCGCTATCCTACTCCACTCATGGCTCCACGCGACCGCCCCGCACGCAGCCTCATCTCGGCCAACCTCCGGCAAAGATCCTCAAGAAAGAAACCCGGAGGGCGTAGCGATGCGCGATTCATGAATCTCGAGGAATCGCGACAAGAACCCTCGGTGCGTGGTCGCGGACCGATCTTGGGAGCAGTGCACGACCGCACGCTCCACCCCGGCCTACCACCCGAGTTGGTTGAGGCAGCATTGAAGAGCCGTTGCCGAGCATGTCACTCGAGCCGCTCTGCAGATCCTCCAAAGCAAGAATCGGTGATCGCATGACATGAGACGCGTTCATCTCTTCGGTATGAAAGAGGGTCGATTCTGTGCCGCCGCGCGCGAAGACGGAAAACCCCTCGCTCGCCGCCGACCGGCCGCGCGAAGACACCGCCTCCTCCTTGAAGGAGCATTTTCGCCGAGAGAGAGCACTACTCATCGTTCTCCCAAGAAGAGGCAGGCGCATGTGTCGCCCCTGGCAGAGAACGCGCGCGACGCCGCTCACGCCCCACGATGATTATGAGGACTCCAGCCTACCGTCCTGACATCGGCCGCTCGCCCACGAGGTACTCCTCCAATGAGTCGTCCGGTTCACGCGGTCGCCGCGAAGCAAGTCTTGGGATTCTCAAGAAGAGCTTGAAGATTACAGACGAGAAGAATTAGGACGCGTTCGCGATCGGCCAAGGAGAGGCCAAAGCGAAGCGCCCAGAGGCCTCCTCCACTTCCACCAGCTGGCCCGTTCGGAGGTTTTTATGGAATGTCGGGCAACGAGGCATGCCTCGCAATGCAACCCTTTGGGTCGAACGGCATCCGAACGATCGTGGTCCATTTTCTAGAGAGATCAGCGCTACGTAATCCCCAGAGATCTACGGAAGCCGCCCAATCTCAAGAAATTCGATGGCCGTGGAGATCCGCACAAACATCTCCGTTATTTTAATAATTATCGTTGTTACAGAATTGGGATCGACCATGAAATGCAGCTATTTCCCGATCATTTGGGACGCCGAGCATTGGAATGGTGGGAATCTCTTCGACCCAATACTATCTCCTCATGGGACGACACTGATCGTAATATTCTTGTCCCACTACACCGCCAACCGCCAATTTCGATATGAAGAATACTTGGACTCTCGTTGTTCAAGGAGATAATGAGACGCCGAGAGGCGATATATCGACCGGTTCAACATCGAGGCCGAAGTTCTGCTCGCGTGACTTGTCGCACAAGGACAAGTTGAAGTATCTAAAGCGGGGCATTCGAGCGGACCACGAGTTCGTCGAAGAGTTCACATTGAATCATTACCAAGATCTCGCCTACTTCCTAGCGAGGCGAACGACCATATGGCGTATGAAGAAACTTTTTAGCAGAAGAAAGGCCGTCCGCGTACCACCTAAAGAAGAAAAACGATAAGCCGCCAAAGGGCATGAAGGTCGCCGCGACAATCCTGGCCGACTTTCGAGATAAGAAGTTCGATCATCGCACTCGGCTAAACACCTCTATTGCACATATCTATAGCGAGTGCCAAAATAATGAATTTGTGGGAGTAAAGCGGCCCGATCCACTCGTGCTCAAGAAGGGGGCACGACCTACTAAAAGGTACTGTCGTTACCACAAGAGCAAGGGTCATGATACTAACGACTGTATGGCCCTCAAAGATGATATTGAAGAGCTCATTCAGAAAGGCAAGTTGGGAAAGTATGTGAGGTCAGAGGAAGGCGACCGACCTCAAGAGAAGCAGAAAGAAACTGATCCGGACATAGGAAAGGGCGCTCTAGTTGTTGCAAGCACCCAAGACAAAGACCGATCAAGATCGAGACGCTCCACGGTCCGCAGGTCGCAACGTTGCAATGGTCATTCACGGTGGAAACCCGTTGGACCGTAGAGAATCAAATAAAGCCACAAAAAGAAAGTGGGACGAGCTCTCGATGGTCGGTTCGACATCAAGCGATCCACCGGTCTCGAACAGACCCCCCATCTCGTTTGGAGATAGCGACTCACACACGATGGCAGCCGAACAGCTTATGTTCCGTTGGTAATCAGAGCGATTATGGCCAATACTGAAGTTCAAAGAATTCTAGTCGACCAGCAATTTCTACGGTGACATCATGTTTCAAGGCTTGATTGACAAGATCAAGGTTGATCGGAGCGAGATAATTCCCGTGCCGAGCCTACTCCCTAACGGGCTTCAATGGAGCGATCACCACCCGCTGGGAACGATCGAACTCATGGTTACCTTTGGTGACGACAACCGAGAGAGCACTTTGTACAGACGGTCCGCACGACGCTCCTCGTGACTCCCCCTCAAATCATGCTATCGGTGTATCATTGGTAGGCCGACCCACGGGCAAGCTAGAGGTCGTGGCGTCAACAAAGACATCCAAGATGAAATTTACAAAGAAAGACGACGTGTAGTTACCCCGGCGGCCGACCTAGAGGCAAAGCAAGACGATGCCACGATCCAGATCAACAAATTTGCGATGAGGTAGACCTCGCCCAAATGTTGGGCTAACCGTGAAGGCCATCAAGTCAACGCCACCGATTTGGATGCTCGGTATGATCCGCATAAAATGACCCGCAGGATAACGACGATGACTTAGCCCGAGAGCTTGAAAAACAGTTGAAAAGGCCGTAACCTCATGGAGAGTCGATAGATGTGCATTGGGAGACGACCCAACAAAGACGATTAAGCTCAGAGCGACCTACCGAGCAAGTAAAGCAAGACTTGTGCGGTGTTTGAAAGACTATGCCGACTTTTTCGCATGGCGTGCATCGACATGCCCGACATTCCTATCGAAGTAGCTCGCCATCAACTTTCGATCGATGAAGGAGTTAAGCGATCGCCAAAGAAGAGGCGAACTCGAAGCGAGGAAAATCTCAAGCCGCCGCAAAGCCGCTGAGGACCTCATAAAGGCCAATTTCATAGAAGAGATCAAGTACACGACACGGCTATCCAATGTCGTGTTGGTTAAAAAGAAGAATGGCAAATGGAGAATGTGCGTAGACTACACCGACCTAAATAAGGCATGCCCGAAGGATGCCTTCCCGCGCCCAACATTGACAAATTGGTCGATGGTGCCTCGCTACAAATTATTGTCTTTTTGGACGCTTACTCAGGATACAATCAGATCACGATGTATCCCCGATCGACACAAGACGACCTTCATGATGATCGGGAAATTTTCAAGATAAGGTGATGCCTTTCGGCTAAAAGACTGGAAGCGACCTACCAAATGAATGATGAACAAAATTTTCAAGAGGCGATCGGTCGAATCTCAGAGGTGTACTTGGACGACATGATCATCAAAAGTGGGACCGATCCGGATCATGTGAACGACCGAGGAAATCTTTGAAGAAGCTAGGAAGAATTCACTCAGATCAATCCCGAGAAGTGCACCTTTGGGGTGAGGTCGGTGATTTTGGGCTTCCACCGACCGAAAGAGGATAGAAGCAAACCCCGAGAAATGTAGAGGCGATCACACGAGGCCGCCAAGACTCAAGAAAGAAATCCAACAATTTGAATGGGATGGTAGCAAACTGGCTCTGTCGATTTATACCAAAGCGCTGCCCGCAAGTCGCCTAATCGCTCGCACTCCTTAAGAAAGACATAGACTTTGAGTGGACCGACCAGTGCCAGCGAGCATTGGACGAGTTGAAGGAAGCTTTGGTTAGCCCACCAATTATGACCAAGCCGTTGCCGGGCGAGACGCTATATATCGTATTTGGCTATAACGGAAGAAGTTCCGAGTCTTTGTGCTAGTCGAGAGAGAATGATCTAAAAGCAGAATCCGGCCTACTTTATTAGTAAAAGTGTCGCAAGGGCTCGAGTGAGGTACCAGAAAATAGAGAAGTTTGCTCTTGCACTCCTGATTGCTGCTCGAAGATTGAGACCCTACTTTGTGGCCCACCAGGTCGTGGTAAGGACCGATCAGCCAATCAGGCAAGTCCTCCATCGGCCAGATCTGGCGGGGCGAATGATAAAGTGGGCGATGAGAGCTCGGTGAATTTGGGATCAAATTTGAATCAAGATCGCCGCAGCGCGCAGTGTCGGGCCGACTTTATAGCGTAAATGACTCGCTCTAGAAGATCAAGCCGCAACGACACTGGTTCTCCATGTAGATGGGTCGCCCAACAAAAAGAAGTGGAAGGAGCAGCCTAATACTAGAAAAATTCGAAGGCGCCGGGTGGAGGTGTCTTTGACTTTCGCTTCCATACATCGAACAATCAAAGCCGAGTATGAGGCGTGCATAGCCGCCCGCACTCGCCGAGGACTTCAATGTCGACGAGTTGAACTTCGATCGGACTTGCTTGCTTGTTGTCTCGCAGATCAAAGAATTATATGATGCTAAGGACGACGTCTTTCAAGAATTACCTAGCGAGTAAGAGAGCTTCTCAAGCGATTCGACCAAGGCAGTGACTCATGTGCCTCGGACCGAAAATGTTCGAGCAGACATTCTATCAAAACTTGCAAGTACAAAGACCCCAGGGAATCACAGAAGTTTGATTCAGGAGACTCTAAATCGGCCGAGTGTGTCGACCAAGCCAAGCCAGTCGTTGGCCGCCTACGTGTGTCAATACTGATTTGATTGGATCGCCCCTATCCCGAGATACATTGTTGAAGGGGAGAACCGAAAGCGATCCAAGCAAGCTAAGTTAGTCGTGCCCCAGAGCGACCAAGTATTCGGTAATAGAAGGAAAGTTGTGCGTAAGAGGATTCTCCTCTCCATTGTTAAGATGTCTTACGCCGGTCGGAAGGTCGACCATGTGTTGAGGATATTCATGAAGGTGTTTGCGAAGTCACCAAGGTGCACGTTCCATAGCTAAGAAAGCTCTCGTGGCCGCAATTACTTGGCCGACCATGGACGAGGATGCTAAAAGCTTGTTCGAAGTGCAAGAAATGTCAAGTACATGCCGATGTCCACATTGCACCTCCTCGTGAGCTGCAAAGTCTTGTCTCACCTTGGCCGTTCGCCGTGGGGCATGGATCTGCTAGGCCCGTTTCCACCGCTCCGTGCCGATTCAAGTTCTTGATCGTGGCGGTAGATTACTTCACAAAGTGGATCGAGGCCGAGCCTCTCGCAACCATCACCTCGGCAAAGTGAGCAAATTCTCACGGCCGGTGTGTGTTGCCCGTTTTGGGATCCTCAAACAACTAATAACTGACAACGGCACCCAGTTCACAGACAAAAGGTTCAGAGAAATGTTGGCCGACTTAGGGGTAAAACAGCGTTTCACCTCGGCCGAGCACCTCGCATAAACGGCCTAAGCCGGCGCCAACAGAGTTATCCGCGTGGGTTGAAGTTAAGACTCGATGAAGCGAAGCGGAACTGGTCGAAGAAGTCGCGATCCGCTTCTATGGGCTTACCGGACAACCCCTCACTCAACGACCGGGGAGTCCCCCTTCAGACTGGTATATGGGACTGATGCTGTGATACCCATAGAAATGGGCGAACTGAATTGGAGAACTTTGAATCCCCCCACAGTGGTTAACAACGACCGAGCTATACGAGAAGAGTTGGACCTGGTAGAAGAGCTGCGTACCCAAGCATCACTAAGAGAGCAATTGATCAAATAGAAGGTCGCAGCCAGATACAACGCCCGAGTTCAGAAGAGAGATTTCTCGGTCGGCCAGCTCGTCCTGAGACGCGCAGATGTGGGAAACAAGAATGCTCGACAGGGAAAGCTGGCACCAAATTGGGAAGGTCCATACAGGGTCATCAAAAAGACTGGAAAGGGGGCATACGAGCTGGAAACCATGGATGGGGCGACTATCCCCAGAACATGGAATGCAGAGAAACTCAGAAAATATTACGTTTGAATGTAATGAACGATTTGAATGTAATTAAACGACCGATCCATAAATGAAAAGCAGGCAGGCGCTCTTTTTCCCACTGGGTTTTTTACAGAGGCCTGACCTTTAGAAATATGATGTGTTCCTTATTTTCTTGCAAGAATGTATGACCGGTCGCTCAAGATTGCCCGTGGCAAAGGAGCGATCGAAGGTTTATCAAGCTGGATCAGATCGTCGAAACGATCCACCTCGAGAGCCATCGAAATGGCCCGCGGTTGACAACTCAGACTTCGTGTCGCCGAAACGATTCGTGGCGTGTGCCACCGAGCCGGCACAAACGACGGTCACCGAGTTGACTCGAACGAGCGCCATCGAAAATGGCCCAAGGGTTAAGTAATAACCCATCGTAACAGGCCGTCGAAACGACCTACCTCGAGAGATCATCGAAATGATCCCAACGGGTGCCATCAAAATGGCCCAATCGAGTGCCATCGAAATGGCCCAATCGGGTGCCATCGAAATGGCCCGACCATAAACGGGCGCTTTCGAAATAGCACGAAACGGTCGCCGAGCGGCCTATATGTAGATGAATTGAAAGACAAGTTAAAATATCATTACAAAATAGAGACGCCCGGTCGAAGGCAGCATTTAAATTGTCGTGCCCGAAGGCAAGCTAAACTATTACAAATGTAACTCCGCCGCAGCGGGCTTCGTAAGAGAAAGAGCGGTCGGGCGAACAACATTTCCCTGTTCATCAACTTGCTCGGGCAGCATGATCTTGTTGTCCGCAACATAATGGGCGGGATTTATCATCTTCTCATCAAAGTTGATCTTTAGATCTGCATTCAGTGTCCGCGCCTGAGCAAGAGCGTTGTAGAACCGCTCGATTGCTGCCTCCCTACCGGCCTGGGCTACTGGTGTGTGGAAATGCCACATACACTTGAGTGCAAGTATACACTGTCCAAAAACAAGTAGTAAAAAGATCGAACCCACAGAGATTGAAAAACTCACTTTTAAAACAAATATAAAGTAATAAAGTGTAAAGTCACAAAGTAATAAAATAATTTTGGATTTTGTTGATGATCACAACTAAGTTAGAAAACTAAGAAAGAATGTTGATAGTGTAAAAGAGAAAAGCTAGTTGGAATGTCTTCATCAAGTAATTTACTTAAAAGTGTATGATGCAAGATGTGATGCAACATGACCGAATGTTGTTGCATTAGCTATGTGCCTTTCGGCCACTTTCTTCAGAGTATCATTACAAACTCTTATGAACCTTGTTCTATGCAAGAAAGAAAGGGGTGTTAGTGCCAATCTTGCCTCCTAACAAGTATCACTTTGCTTAAGTGAATTCACTCTTGTATTTTAAGTACCCACAATTATCCTATGGACTATACTATCCTATGTCTAGGACTTAGCATGGTTTTCACAAAGTTTTCTTTATGTAAAACACTCACCCATATTAGTTCTTGAGTTCTTAATTGTAAGCCATGTCCTGGTCATTTACAAATCTACTTATTCTAAGTGATCAAGTTCAAAATAAGTTTTGAAAAGATTATCAAGCAAGAACTAAAGTACAAACATACATACATGCAACATACTTACTTAAAAGCTCATTAAATGATTAGAACATTTCCAACTAAGAAAGGTTTAGCTAACAAGAGACATTGCAAGATATATATAAACTGAATAGACCATGTTTATATATATAGAAATCACAAAAGAGAAACAACAAGAGTAAAGTTACAAATGTTGAAAACCTTTGTATGAAGTCTTCTAGCAATGCACTAGCATTACTCCTTAGCACTATACAAACACTATGAAAATGAGTAAAGGAGGAATTATGAATTCCTTCCTCTTCCTCTAAAAATATAAAAACTAACTATGTATATTGAAATTTTGATCTAACTTATGGATTGTGATATATTTCCAAATGAAGATGTGAGGTCCTTTTATAGCCTTCAAGTGAGGTGCTTCCTTCCTTCATGTTGAAGTCATCTTGAGTGGATCATAGCTGTAGTTGCTTTCCAGAGGTTTATCCATGTTGAAATCTTTGACTTAATCATATAGGGCGGTTCCATGGTGTTAGAACAAGTGTCCCTATGTTGATGACTCTTCAAAGCTAAGCCTATAGCTATGTGTGAATGGTAGGCGCCTACTATACAAGTTTGGATGGCATCAGCAAGCAGCAGAGGTCATCACATTGCATGTGGATGCATATGAAACAGTCGCTTATTCACCAAGTAGCGCAGAATTGATGCGCAGATCGGTGCGCAGAGCATTGATGCGCATAAAGATTGAGACCTGACATCGAACAAAAACATCAAACATACCACAATATATCCAAAATGGCCTATAACTAACTATAACCATTCAAATCACTCAAGATATCATATATCACACTAAATACTATATAAACTCTTTATTATTACTTGAAAGAGAGCAAATACTAAGTTTAAACATATGAAATACTCTATATAAAATAGAGTTATCACACCCCCAAACTTAAACCATTGCTTGTCCGCAAGTAATGACAAAGACAAACTATAAAAACTAAAATTCTAGAAGATAGATCAGCTTGATTTTTGGATTTTCATGAGGAGTTTCCTATGAACTTCATTTTTCAACAATCTTTCTTGTGCCTTTATTTCTTCAAAACTACCAAAGTTATTCAAACTCTTTTGTGTGTGTGTGAACCCACTGAGTTGAGATTGGTTCCAAGACTAAGTGAAAAATTTCCTCCTAGCCTTTGAAAGGATTGGTTCATCTTTGGTCACACCAAAATATTTTTCAAAAGAGAGTTTAGACTCACAAAATTTTCTCAAGTGTTGGGGAGTTTTTTAAAATCAAAGGGCTTGATTGAATCTTTCAAAGCTTTTGAGCCAATGCAATTTTTCTATTTTTTTGTGTGGATCTTTTGAGCAGATGCAATACTTCTTTGAAGTTATTTGTGCATTGATTTTTTCTGCATTTTGTTTTTTTTTCTTCAGTGCAGTTTACATTGATGCAGCTGCACTAATAATGCTTTTCTTTTTCTAGCTCATATTACCTTCCTCACTGACCTCCAGATGCAAATGCACTTTGGCACAGGTCTTTGACCTCCAGATGCATATATTTTTTCTTTGCACTTTGGCATGTGTTGATTTATTGAACTATCCTCCAGATACATTTATTCCTGCATGGCACAGGTCTTTGACCTCCAGATGCATTCATGTACTTAGGCACAGGTATAGTTTCAAAAGATTCAGGATATGGCTTGTCCACTTTTTTGTATTCTTTTTCTACATTGTTTACTCTTATACTTTTGAAATTCAGCCTTTGTTTTTCATAAAACACCCCCAAACTTAATTCTTTAAGCTCTTCTTTCTTTTTAGTAAAGCTTTGTTTTGACCTAAGCTTACTGTTATACCCCAATTTTGTCCGTCTTCTTTTTCTTGTTTTAGTAGTTTATTTTATTCGTATTTTGAAGTCACGCGATTCCGAGCTAATTTTTTAACACGCCCATTTCTTCTATTTTTGGTCTAGTCTTAGCGCACTTGTCAAGTCCGGTCCGGTCTCGTCTTTGTATTTGGCCTGACTCCTTTTTCTTATTGTTTTATTCGTATTTTGTTTATTTAACTTATTTAAGCATATATGCGATCCAAAAATTCTATTTTTCAGTTTAAAAGTGTTTAAGAGTCTAAAAATATCAAAAATAATTCTACTTAGTTAATTTACAAATTAGAAGCACTTAAGAGTCAAATAAGTCCAAAAATACAAAAATAAATAATACTAAAAATGCAAAAATACAAACAGAAAATACATGAAAAAAGGGGAAACAAATGGCAAAGAAGAAGCTAGGGTTTCCATCACCTTCTTTCCAAGCTCACGGGCCAGGTTGATCCGCTTCTAAAAACCAAAACAATTCAAAGCCCAGTCAAAAATAATTAATGCTCGACCTAATTTTCAACTATAAATAAACAAATAATCAAAGAAATAAAGATGTAAATCAAGACACGACTCATCGCAAAAATCACTAAAAATAAGGATTAGGGCTTCACATTGAAACCCTAATCAACCACCAAAAACACCGAGTTCGGGAATTCAACGTCAAGTAGTGAGAAGCAAGAGGATAGCAACAGTAATAACAAGCAAAAACGGAGATAAAAAAAGTCGGATTGAAAGGTTGGTCAAAATACACTATGTCTTGCCAATCGCTTTATTTAATCGTGAGGTTTGTATAGATTCAGATATGAAAATATGACTCTGTCATGGTCATTGGTTATGAACATTGATATATTCCTCAACAACTTGCAAAAAAAGCAGAACATGGTCCAAAGGAATAGGATTTGCCTCTAGTTGGTTTCAAACAAACGAAACCAATAGATCTAGCTATTATTATTAAGTCTATGTTGTAAGTAGATTAGGATGGGTAAATACTCTAAAATAGATCGATTCTTTTTAAGAGGAAATCAGTGGGTCTACAAATAGATCAATGTTTGAAAATTAGAAACTAATCGAGGTTTTGATTTAACATCATATAGATCAAAGATTAGGATTCAAGGAAAAAAAGAACAAAATTAATGAGAAGAGGAAAAATCGGATGGAGAGGAGTAAAAAAAAAAACCGTAAATGGACGCGCAACACCGCGACCCTCCGGTCGCCTTCTCCAAGAGACTCACACCCGCGAGCCGCCATAAAACCAAAACCGTCAGAACCGGCACTAAATAATCACCATCTTACCAAAGACGAAGCTTCCTCCCCAAAACGAGCCAAAGAACCATCGCGAAGTTCTCTCTCCCATCGCGCGATCGGCGCGAAACCATCGGCGCTGGAGGCCTTCCTCTTCTTCGCGTTTCTCCCCGTTCTCTCACGCCACCGAAATGGGGCGAGATTTTCGCCGTAAATCTCTCTCTCTTAAAGAAGAGCTGCAGCGCAGCCAGGAAGAGGAAGGAAGGATGGGGAATGAGTTTAGGTTTAGGGATTTTTCTGATTTTTGGGCTTATGTATTATATGTTTTTTTTAATTTATTTTTAATTATCGATTGATATTCACACCCCTTCGCTCACGCCAAGACACCCTTCTCCAACTTAAGCCTAGTTTCGTGATTCTGGCTCCTACATGCGAACCGGGCTTATTGACACACCCCTTATTATTTATACTGCACTTCGCGACTAATAAAACCCCAATTTACTATGCTTACCCCTCGTTTCATTTTTTTAATTCTTTTCCAATAATAATATAAATAATTTTTCTCGCAAAATAAAATAACGGCTAAGTTTCGGTTGTACAACCAAGTTAGTCATTATTTTAGGGCCAATGAGTCTGCATATTCAAGAACTCCTACAAACCTAACGAATAAATTATTTCTCTAAAAATAAAACGGCTAAGTCGGTTGTACAACCGGGTTAGTCATTATTTTAGGGCCAATGATCTGTACAGTTCAGTAACCCTACAAACTTAACAAATACGAATAAACCATTTTCCAAAAATAGGGATTAAGTCTACATTGCATAATCGGGTTAGTCAATGTTTCTAGAACCAATGAGTGCATGCAGTTCAGAGTTCTAGGATACCTATTCTAAAACGAACCCACCTCACACCAAACCACTTTCTTTCAAGAACCCTAAAATTATTTTCAAAAGTAGGGGGCTAAGTTGGTTGTACAATCGGGTTAGCCAGCGTCCTAGGAATCAAGTGAGTCAGATAGTTCAAGGAATCCTAGGATCCCTACATTAAAAAACACCAACCCACAAACATTTTCAGGAAGAACTACGTAGCTTTGATTCCTCCATTGCATCCGGAGGTACGTAGGAGCAAGAATCAACTCTTGTCAAGCACTAAAAAACAAAAACCTAAATAAGTCTTTTTTACAAATAAAAGGGTAACAATTAAATAAAGTCTTAAATTAATTAGACAATAGGATGTCGTGGGGTGCTAATACCTTCCCCACACATAACGACTCCCGAACCCTAACAACGCCTTATCTTAAAACTTAAAGGGATTTTCCGAATTTGCCCTTAAACTAAAATTTGGTGGCGGCTTCCTTAAGAACCATTTCGAAGAATCCTTTCCCGGATTTTTCGGTCGCTACAGCTGGCGACTTCACTGGGGACTTATTTATTTTTAAGAGAGTCAAAACCTAGTCTAAATAATTTAGGATTAATTCAATTTTTACCCTTTTATTTATTTATTTGCTTTTTGCATAATTATGTTATTTATTTGTGTAAACCTTAGGGTAGAAGACGATACTTGTATGTATGTTTGTTTTGCATGACTTTTGGGTTTGTTTTAAATTGCTCCTACACACAATCGCACTTCTACACTTCACACACTTGTGAGAAAAGTCCTCTACCCGGACTCGAGCATAAACTTAAGTTAGAACGAGATTGTGTAGTGATGGCTCATGGACGCACGCCTCGTTGGGTGGTCACTAAAATCTCACCTAGAGTTTGATTCCTTTTGAGGATGCTATCCCTTCTAATAGCTTGCCTATTGTCTGGGTCGTTGTTCTTGACTGAGTCCTTGGCTCTAGGGACCATGTGTAGGATTCTTTAGAACCATCCCCGTGAGGTTCACTATAAAAGAAACCTTAGACCCACTCAGTAAGATGCATCTCTAGGGTCACAAAGGAGCTTTATACCCTTGCATTCAAACGAACATTAATGCATACCGTTTTTATCCAAACAATTTTAAAAATCAAAAGTCAAAAATCAAAATCATTATTTACTACATTTTTTAGAAAATATGCCACATGCATTTTTCCTTTTCTTTGCATAAAACAACAAGATAAACATCTTATGTTGCGTACATATTTCTTTAATCGTCTGAGAATTAAAACTTTATTTTGGAGAGAAGCCATGCATGCTAAAGTCAAAGTTAAACTTTGTACTTTACTCTCCAAATGTAAACTTATAATTCCCCGACGCGACAAATAAAATCATATATTATCATTTCATACACATACATTACATTCGCATACATTCATTCGTTCGTTCGCATTCTCATTTCATGTGCATTCATTCATTTGCATACTTACATCATGCATTCTAAAAACAGAAACAAACAAAAAGTTTAGCCATACTTAGTTGCAAGCTCAAGGTGAGACATTCTTGTGAGATAAATAATTCTTTTTGAAAAAGTTTAGCCATACTTAGTTGCAAGCTCAAGGTGTTTCAAGGCACTCGGTTTTTCAAATTAGCACTTGCTCACATTTTTTCTCAACAAAGCATTGCACCTCATCCACTCCATGATGAATGACCAAAGTGGTCCACTAAAATTTTCTTTCATGTTAAAACTCGATGTTAACTCTCTACGAAGCATCTGTGTAGTAACTCGTGTGTGACATGTGTCTTCATTTTTTGAGTCGCTTAATGTCCTTACCTTGTCATCATCCCCAAGTCTAATCCCACCCCGACCACCCTAAAGTACATACTCCCTACTTAGTCAACTTTTTGGTTTGTTCTCACCGATGAAATAACACTTTAGGTCCTCCATATCTGGGCAAATCGTTGATCTCTAAACTACTTTGTCAACATGGTATTTCCTCGGTGCAAGTTCTTTACAAAAATAAATCAAAAGAAGCTCGTTAGGTTGAAAACTCGTAAGAGCAAAACTTGCAAGCAGTAAATTAGAGCATGAAAAGAAATAAAGAAAAGAGCAAGTATATAAAATAAGTAAATCATTGTCCTTGAGTTAATTTTTGAGAAATCGAGCAATCATGATTTGGAACTAAGTCCACCATCTTCCCATGTCCCAGAAAAAACCTTTGCTACCCACCTTAAGCCAAAATCCAAAGAAACCTTTCAATCACCCTAGACAAGGATCAATTCTACATCAAAATGGTGTATTATTTTCAAGTCACTCAAAAAAAAAAAAAAAAAAATCAAAATAAAAAAAGTGAAATCAAAACAAAAAAAAATAGGAAAAAGCAAAAGTGATACAATCATGAGCTGATACTTCTTACCATAAGAGATCATTGTCTGAAATAAACCCCCAAACACTTCCCTTGTCCTCAATATCCTATCCTTCATAAACCATTGGCCAAGTCACATCCCTAAACAAGTCCATCCTACCATGAGACACATCAATTCATCGCCTCAATAGACCTCAAACACTCCTTTGAGCCTAACAACCATTTCATTCATAAATCATCACCCATCAGCCAAGTTACCTCACCAAATCATTTGTCCCATCGATCATCAAACACTTCATTGAGCCTAATAACCCCTTCTTTCACAAACCATTAACCATTAGCCAATTCATACCGCTCAAAAATCATCCGTCCCATCAATCCCCAAACACTACTTGAGCCCAATTATCATAAATCACTAAACCATCGCCACATTCCAATCAATGATGATTGCTTTTGTTTTCTCAAAGTGTTAATCTTAGGACAAATAAGTTTATTTATTTGTAATATGTTTGCTCAAAAAAAAAAAAAAAAAAACGGGCTTGCACCACAAGATTCATTCAAGTTACAGTTATACTAAGACAAGGTCTAGTGATCACCAAGTGTAGTTTTCATCATAGCAAACTCAAGACTATTGTAGTCTAAGAGTCATTCTAAAGACAACCAAAAGTTTATACTAGGATCGCCACCTATATCCTATAGCGGGGCATCCCTTTCACCATCTATTCCATTTGAACTTGGGGAAATTTGTGCAGTGTCATACCACACCCATCCTATTGCCATACCAGACAAACTCCAAAAACCCATAACCCTAACTCCGTCACTTTCCACAACCTAACCAAAACAACCGTCTCGAATTCTCAATTTATCAAGTGGGGCAACCCTCACACCCTTCACTCTACCTACAAATGGAGACATTCACCATACACCCATCTCATCCCCTTGTTATATCCACATCAACAAAACCATACCGGGCAATTTCTCAACTCATTACCCTATATGTTGCTACTACTCTAGTAGGGCAATCCTGTCCCTTACCATAAATGGGGCAACACCAAACTCTCTATGGGTTGAGACAATATCTATTGCTTTCCACCTTTCATTCCAAAGCCAACGATTCCCCATTCATCATTTTCTACACCTCTAGCTTGTTAGCACTAGACGGGGGCAAGTTATTCACTCACAATCCTCAAATCTAAATTGGGGCAATCTCGTATTCCTTGGCTTGGAAAACCTACCTTTCATTGACGAAGACCGGCCATTCATCCTTTCATGCGCCCATACCTTGAACCAAGTTAATCGATCGATTCATCTATGTTTGCACTACTATACATGTTTTCTTAACAATGCTTCAGAGAAATAGAACACAAGTTGATAATGTGATAATCGAAAATCCACTTAGTTAACTTTGTGGACCTAAATTTCTGGTCATCATGGGGCATCATAATGGAAGAGAAAAAGAAGCGAGCTTGCAAGTACTTGTTCACATCAATGTCTATAAATAACAACCTTGAGATTGCCGAAGTTTGAATCAAATCTAATCTTTCCAAAGAATTATCAATATTCATCTCTCGCATCCAAAGTCTCACATCTCATCATCACAAAAAGCGTTTCTACACTCAATCAGTCATTTCATGTCATCACACCATGCACCACAACATTTGCATTCAAACATTTCATTTGCATCATATTAACATTCATACTTTATGCATCTATCGATAAATAAATAAAAATAAATAAATAAATAAAGCAAAAAAAAAAAAAAAAAAAAAAAAAGAGAAAATAATCACCTATTTCATTCATCACATCGACAAAAATCAATCGTTGCATGTATCATTGGCATCAGATATGCATTACATGAATTGACTTCAAGTGTCGATCCATATAGTTTGTTCCTCTAATATCGCTTTAAGCGTTGATCTCATATCATATCACGTATCACTGTGTTGATCCTTCGCACTCGAGTGGTCCTTCAGAGCACTACGCTCCTTCGAGGCCCTAAGTGGCCCAGTGTCGCAAACGTCGAGTCGAGCCCGCGGCGGACCTTCCGCACCTCGCGTGGTCCTTCGGACTAGTTGTGTCACCCTAAGACACGGTGTACGCCCTTCATGGTCAACATATCGCTTCTAGACCCGATCTTGACCCATCATGGCCGCCGAGTATAAAGGCCCCCTCGCATCGTTTAATTAGTACCGTAGCTAGTTGAGCTCCTTCGCACTACGATGGTCCTTCAATTAAGGCCCCAGGCGGCCTTCCGGACCTTAAGTGGTCCTCCGAGCCTTATCGCTCCTTCGGACTCTCGAGTGGTCCCTCAGAGCCTTAGTGCTCCTTCAGTCCTTGTTGACCCTTCATTCAACTCTCTCTAGGTTGCGCCAAGTATTAACCGCTCCTCTTATCTCTCAAACCTTCCACTTCCCCTTAAACGGACAAAATTAGCGTCTATCTTATCTTTATTCCTATTTCTACTACTAAAGTTCGAGAGTCTGCGCACTTTCTAGTGAAATATTAATAAAGAGGGGCAGCTGTTATACCCCAATTTTGTCCGTCTTCTTTTTCTTGTTTTAGTAGTTTATTTTATTCGTATTTTGAAGTCACGCGATTCCGAGCTAATTTTTAACACGCCCATTTCTTCTATTTTTGGTCTAGTCTTAGCGCACTTGTCAAGTCCGGTCCGGCCTCGTCTTTGTATTTGGCCCGACTCCTTTTTCTTATTGTTTTATTCGTATTTTGTTTATTTAACTTATTTAAGCATATATGCGATCCAAAAATTCTATTTTTCGGTTTAAAAGTGTTTAAGAGTCTAAAAATATCAAAAATAATTCTACTTAGTTAATTTACAAATTAGAAGCACTTAAGAGTCAAATAAGTCCAAAAATACAAAAATAAATAATACTAAAAATGCAAAAATACAAACCGAAAATACATGAAAAAGGGGAAACAAATGGCAGCAGAAGCTGTGGTTTCCATCACTTCTTTCCAAGCTACTGGGCACAGGTTGATCCGCTTCTAAAAACACGAAAAACAATTCAAAGCCCACTAAAAATAATTAATGCTCGACCTAATTTTCAACTATAAATAAACAAATAATCAAAGAAATAAAGACGTAAATCAAGACAATCGACTATCGCAAAAATCACTAAAAATAAGGATTAGGGCTTCACATTGAAACCCTAATCAACCACCAAAAACACCGAGTTCGGGAATTCAACGTCAAGTAGCAAAGTGAGAAGTAAGAGGATAAAGCAGTAATAACAAGCAAAAACGGAGATACAAATGTGTCGGATTGAAAGGTTGGTCAAAATACACTATGTCTTGCCAATCGTTTTATTTAATCGTGAGAGGTTTGTATAGATTCAGATATGAAAATATGACTCTGTCATGGTCATTGGTTATGAACATTGATATATTCCTCAACAACTTGCAAAAAGCAGAACATGTCCAAAGGAATAGGATTTGCCTCTAGTTGGTTTCAAACAAACGAAACCAATAGATCTAGCTATTATTATTAAGTCTATGTTGTAAGTAGATTAGGATGGGTAAATACTCTAAAATAGATCAGATTCTTTTTAAGAGGAAATCAGTGGGTCTACAAATAGATCAATGTTTGAAAATTAGAAACTAACTGAGGTTTTGATTTAACATCATATAGATCAAAGATTAGGATTCAAGGAAAAAAAGAACAAAATTAATGAGAAGAGGGAAAAATCAGATGGAGAGGAACCAAAAAAAAAAACCAGAAATGGACGCACGCAAGACCGCGACCCTCCTGTCGTCTTCTCCTAAGATTTCACTCCGCGAGCGCGCCATAAAACCAAAACCGTCAGAACCGGCACTAAATAATCACCATCTTACCAAAGACGAAGCTTCCTCCCCCAAAACGAGCCAGAACCATCGCGAAGTTCCTCTCCCTCCCATCGCCGTCGACGGCGAAACCACTGGCGCTGGAGGCCTTCCTCTTCTTCGCGTTCCCTCCCCGGTTCTCTCACGCTCACCGAAAATGGGGCGAGATTTTCGCCGTAAATCTCTCTCTCTTAAAGAAGAGCTGCAGCGCAGCCAGGAAGAGGAAGGAAGGATGGGGAATGAGTTTAGGTTTAGGGATTTTTCTGATTTTTGGGCTTATGTATTATATGTTTTTTTTAATTTATTTTTAATTATCAGATTGATATTCACACCCCCTTCGCTCACGCCGCACACCTCTTCCACTTAAGCCCGGCCGCATTCAGGCTCCTACATGCGAACTCGGGCTTCATTGATTACACCCCTTATTATTTATACAGACCCCCGCGACTAATAAAACCCCAATTTACTATGCTTACCCCCTGTTTCATTTTTTAATTCTTTTCCAATAATAATATAAATAATTTTTCTCGCAAAATAAAATAAACGGCTAAGTCGGTTGTACAACCGGGTTAGTCATTATTTTAGGGCCAATGAGCTGTACAGTTCAGTAACCCTACAAACCTAACGAATAAATTATTTCTCTAAAAATAAAACGGCTAAGTCGGTTGTACAACCGGGTTAGTCATTATTTTAGGGCCAATGATCTGTACAGTTCAGTAACCCTACAAACTTAACAAATACGAATAAACCATTTTCCAAAAATAGGGGATTAAGTGAATTTATGCAGATCGGGTTAGTCAGCGTTCTAGAACCAATGAGCTGTACAGTTCAGGAGTTCTAGGATACCTATTCTAAAACGAACCCACCTCACACCAAACCACTTTCTTTCAAGAACCCTAAAATTATTTTCAAAAGTAGGGGGCTAAGTCGGTTGTACAATCGGGTTAGCAAAGTCCTAGAATCGATGAGTCAGAGTCAGAGTTCAAGGAATCCTAGGATCCCTACATTAAAAAACACCAACCCACAAACATTTTCAGGAAGAACTACGTAGCTTTGATTCCTCCATTGCATCCGGAGGTACGTAGGAGCAAGAATCAACTCTTGTCAAGCACTAAAAAACAAAAACCTAAATAAGTCTTTTTTACAAATAAAAGGGTAACAATTAAATAAAGTCTTAAATTAATTAGACAATAGGATGTCGTGGGGTGCTAATACCTTCCCCACACATAACGACTCCCGAACCCTAACAACGCCTTATCTTAAAACTTAAAGGGATTTTCCGAATTTGCCCTTAAACTAAAATTTGGTGGCGGCTTCCTTAAGAACCATTTCGAAGAATCCTTTCCCGGATTTTTCGGTCGCTACACTTACCAAAAATTCCCCTTGCATCAGATTGATCTTTTAAATAGCAAGGTTCTTTTCACAAACTCAGTTTTGAAGTGTTGAAGTGAAAATAAATTTGGTTTTTCCGAGAAATAAGGCTTCTTTTCTCTTTTCATCATTGAAATTCCATCCATAGGGCTTTCACCATATTTTTGAAAAACTGATCTTTTCTACTAAAATATTTAGATACTACTTTGTTAAGTACATCTAATATTTGAACAAACTAAAAACTACTTAAAACATATATATTTACTATCTAAAACATATTAATTAAACACACAACATATTAGATAAAAGCATATTAAAACATAACATAACATGCAAATCCCCCAAACTTAAGGGGTTGCGAGTGTCCTCACCGCAAATTTGTTGAGAAAAAACAAACCATTTGTTCAAAATAGGGGAGAGGGATTAGTACAACCAGGGAAATAGTCAAAAAGAAACAAAACAAGCATATAGCAGTTTATGTGAAAACTTGTAAAGTGATACTCATTTCTTTGCTCCACTCCTGATTTTGGTGCTATGTCTGCTTGGAGGAGTGTGTTTCACCTTCTTGCTTTTTCTCCTTGGGCTTGCTTGGTGTTGTTTCAGAGGTGCGGATGCACCTCCTACTTACAGGTGTAGTTGCGCGGGAACTTGTTCTCAGAATCGATGCAGTGCATCGATCGCCTTGATCGCATCACTTTTCTTCCTTTTTGGTGTTAATTTTGTCTGCCTACCTGCAGGTTGCTTGAAGAACTTTTGAGTGTTGTGCAGAGCATCCCTCTTCTGTTTAGCCATTTCTTCCAGAACCATTTTAATTGTTGCCTCATCATGCACAGTTGTTGCCTGTTGTGATGCAGCAGCAAGTGATGCAGGAGCATCACTCTGCATCTCAACAGTTTGAGTTACTGTCTCCTTTGCAGATGATTCTTCAATTTTATCTCCTTTGTCGAGTCCTTCTTCTTCTCTTTCCTGCAAAATCTCTTTCTCAAGAGCAGAAACAACATTTGAAATAATGTTGCTTGGGTTAGAAGGTACTGCTTGGTCTGTTGGCATAACAGGGGTTTGTTCTGAGATTGGTTCTTCTGTGTGAGTTGTTTCTTGTGTTTTTTTCTCGGAGGGTGGTGGAGGGGGTTGTTTGTGGTGGTGATTGTGATAGGACTGGTGGATCATTGAGGGAGGATAATGGCGATTTTGGAATGGAGGAGGATTCTTGGTTTGGTGAGATGATGGGTGTTTTGGTAGCTGGTGAAGTGATAGGGGTTTCGGGTTTGTGCTTGTGGTATTTGTTTGGCATATATTCGCGCTAGCAATTTCTTCTAAAATTACTCCTCTAGCCTGCTCCTCTTCTTCTTCATCAATTTCCTCATCACTCTCTTCCTCCTCTTCTTCTTCTAATTCTTTATCCATTTCTTTTAATTCCTCATCCTCAGCTTCAGATTCAGAATCATACAATTCTTCCACAACAGGTTCTACCACAACCTTCTTCTGTACCTTGAATTGTTTTCTAGTCACCTTTTTCTTGGTGCTAGCTTCCTCTACCTTCTCCTTACCTTTTCCTTCTTCTTCAGCTTCTTTCTCTTCTTCTTCTTCACCTTCACTTCTCAGTACCCAACTTGGGAATTCAGGGGCATTCACTTGGCCCACAAGATCAAAGATCTTGTCAAAGACCAATTGAAGCCAGTCATGTTGATCATTCTGAAATTTCCATACAGCCCTCTGCTTCTGCATGTAATGCTCTTGCATTGCAGGTGCAGGGCCTCTCACATTCCTCAATTTTTCCTTTACTTCAGCACTTAAATTACCAGGGGGAAATTTCCTTTGTTCACTAGCAGCTATAGGGACACCTTCTTTCATGCATAATTCAGTAATAAGACAAGGGGAAAACAAAAATCCCTTTGACTTATTTGAACATGCAAGAATTTCCCTAGCAATCAATCTACCTATGTCTACATGTCCCTCAGAGAGAGTTGTATCTAACAAGATCAATCTCTCTTTGGTCATAGCATATGTGTGTGATGTAGGCAGAATTGAATTGGCTATGAACAAATGCCAATTACCTAATGCATTTATCAAATAGTTACTTCTAAGCTTAATCTCATTAGGTGTGAATTTCTCCCAAACAGCCCCTGGTATAGCAATCCTATTCCTTATTTCCTCCATTTCTTTCTTAAAGGCATTGGCCACTCTATTCTCAAAATCATTCCCATTATATTTCAGCATATAATGTTCATTTAATTTCTTGGCATGGAAGTGTACAATTTTACCTCTCACCATGGAAGTGTAGGAATGTTCGCTCCTTCTTGTGGTGTGATTCCAAAGATAGAATTCTCTCACCAAATCTTCAATGTAGCCTCCTTGTGGTAGCACAAAGTGGTCCCAATTGAGATTGGCCACTGTTGACATGAATGATGGGCTAGCCTTCTTCAGATCATATCCTCTCTCGGGCAATAGATGCATGTTCCACAAATGAACATTGTCATCGATTCGATTGATGATTCCTTGGCTTTGCCTTTTCTTGATGATGATGATCCCGCATGCATGGCTTTCTTTCTCTTTTGGGGAGTTCGGCCCGCTTGCACGATGATTTCTGTCTTTGATTGCTTTTTCACCATTGTATTTGCTTTGAAATTCTAGGTTTTGATTGCTTTTGTGATTGAGAAAAAATTGGATTGAGAATGGGAAGGGTGGTTTGTGTTTCGGATGAGAGAATTTGTGAGAGTTTGCGAATGAAGGGTAACGGTAACAATGAAGGCTTTGTTTCGGGAAGAGGGAAGTTAGTGGATTTATTAGGTAGCCCGTTAGCATTGCGTCTTCGCGCATGCATCATGCCAAGTGTCTTGCTTTGGCTACCAATGTGTCATTAATCTTACTTAACCTCATTTGATCTTCCCAAGCCTTATGATTCACACTTAACCAAATTTCTTCAAGTTTATAAATTTACGATGCAGGCACGTTTTTCCTCAATGCAGTGCATTTGATGCATTGCATTAGTTTTCTGCATTTTCGCAAAACAACTAAAAACATAAAATTGCACAAAAATAATTAAAAACAATGGGTTGCCTCCCATTAAGCGCTTGTTTTAAGAGTCTTGTCACCTGACTACCTCTTTTCACTTAGAGATTTTGCAAATAGGTGGTGGTTTTGTCTCTCACCACATGTTCACCATAGTACATTTTAACTCTCTCGACCATTCACCTTGAAGACGAGATTTGAGGTTTTATCAAATAAGTCTCATTGCTCCATGTGGATAAAGCTTTATCAACTTAAATGGTCCCGACCATCTTGACCTTAGTTTTCCAGAAATAGCTTCAACCTAGAGTTGTATAGCGTAACTAGTCCTCCTTCTTTCAATTCTCTTCTCGTGAATTTTCTTGTCATGCCATTTCTTAGTCTTAGCTTTGTAGATTTCAGCATTCTCGTAAGAGGTTTGCCTAATTTCTTCTAACTCATCAAGCTCTATCATTCTCTTTTACCCCGCTTTGTTCAAATTGAAATTGAGCTTCTTGATAGCCCAATAAGATTTGTTTTCCAATTCTACAGGTAAATGGCATGCTTTTCCATAGACTAATTTGTAGGGGACATTCCTAAGGGTGTTTTGAATCTTTGTTCTATATGCCCATAAAGCATCATCCAAATGTAAAGACCAATCTTTCCTATTTGGACTAACCATTTTTTCTAGCATTCTCTTTAATTTCCTATTGGATAATTGCCGCTTGTCCACTAGTTTGAGGATGGTATCTTTGTAGCTATCTTATGCTTAACTCCATACTTAGCTAGAAGGTTTTCTATGATTTCATTGCAAAAGTGTGAACCTTCATCATTAATGATAGCTCTAGGAGTTCCAAATCTAGTGAATATATTTCTTTTCGTAAACTTACTCACCGACTTAGCATCATTATTAGGTAATGCTATCGCCTCTACCCATTTGGATACATAATCAACAACTACTAAGATATATAAATTGCCAAAAGAGGGTGGAAAAGGTCCCATGAAATCCATGCCCCAAACATCAAATAATTCAATTTCTAAAATATTTGTTCTAGGCATTTCATGCTTATCAGAGATATTTCTGCTCTTTGACATTTATCACGAAGATTTGACCATAAAATAAGAATCTTTAAATAAAGTAGGCCAAAAATAACTGATTTGTAATACCTTAGTCAGTTGTTCTAGTGCTTCCAAAGTGTCCTCCATAAGGTGCGAGAATGGCAATGCGAATAATCGCTTGTTGCTCCTCTTCGTATGCATTTCCTCATTAATTGATCGGGGCACATCTTGTAAAGGAATGGATCATCCCAATAGTATTGTTTAACCATGTGGAAGAATTTTCTCCTTTGTTGATATGTCATACTCATCGGTACTACTTTGCTTGCAAGGAAATTTACAATATCGAAGAAACCATGGTGTGCAGTGCATTTGATGCTCTGCATTGCTTATAGCAAATGCGATTTCATGTTTTGCATTGATTGTGATTGCCAATAGTTTCTCATCTGGAAAGCTTTCCTTGATTTCTTCTCCTTGTGTACCAAGTGATTCTCCTTCAATCCTTGATAAATGGTCTCGCTACTTGGTTTTCTACTCCTTTCTTGTCTCTAATTTCTAGATCAAATTCTTGTAGGAGTAAAATCCACCTTATCGACCTTGGCTTTGCATCCTTCTTTGAAATTAGATACTTAATGGCAGAGTGATCAAGATAGACAATAATTTTAGTGCCAACTAAGTATGATCTAAATTTTTCAAAGGCAAACACCACGCCTAATAATTCTTTTCTCGTGGATGTGTAGTTCACTTGAGCTTCAATTAATGTCTTGCTAGCATAATATATGGAATGAAAGACCTTATCATATCTTTGCCCTAGGACTGCTCCTACTGCAAAGTCACTAGCATCACACATTAATTCAAATGGCCTGCTCCAATCTAGAGTTACTATAATTGGTGCTGTCACCAATGCCTTTCTAAGCTTGTCAAAAGCTTCTATACAAGATTCATCAAAGTTGAATTCTACATCATGTTGCAGAAGCATACATAATGGTTTTGAGATTTTTGAAAAATCTTTGATAAACCTTCTATAAAAACCAAAGATGGCCTAAGAAGCTCCTGATACCTTTAACTGTATTTGGTGGTGGTAGATTCTCAATGACATCAACTTTAGCTTTGTCTACCTCTAGACCTTTCTTTGAAATTCGATGTCCTAGCACTATGCCCTCTTGTACCATGAAATGGCACTTTTCCCAGTTTAAGACTAAATTTGTTTCCTCACATCTCTTGAGAATTTGTTCCAAGTTTGTTAAGCAAACTTGAAATGTTTATCCAAAGATAGAGAAATCATCCATGAATACTTCCATTGATTGCTCAATGAAATCTGAGAAAATAGACATCATGCATCTTTGAAATGTAGCAGGTGCATTACATAAGCCAAATGGCATCCTTCTAAAAGCAAAGGTTCCATAAGGGCATGTAAAGGTGGTTTTGTGTTGATCCTTAGGCTCAATGGCTATTTGATTATAGCCCTGAATAGCCATCTAGGAAACAATAAAATTCTTTCCCCGCTAATCTATCTAACATTTGGTCTATGAATGGTAAAGGAAAATGATCCTTTTGGTAGCTTTGTTGAGTTTTTCGTAATCCATACTGCATTCTCCACCGTGTGATTCTAGTTGGTATCAACTCATTCTTTTCATTGGCTATTCTTTGTCACACCCCCTTTCTTTGGTACACATTGGGACAGACTTACCCAAGCACCGCATGCGATATGGGGTATATGATTCCAAACATCTAGCCACTTAATGATTTCCTTTTTCACAACCTCTTTCATAATAGGATTTAGTCTTCTTTGACTCTCTATGTTTTTGGAATTTTCTTCCAAAATGACTCTATGCATGCATATAGAAGGACTAATTCCTTTGATATCTGCCATTTGCCAACCTATAGCTTTGGTATGCTTCTTGAGAGTACTAATGAGATCACTCTCATGTTTTGATGTTAAATCGAAGCAATGATAATGTGTAAAGTCTCATTTGTTCCTAAGAATGCATACTTAAGGTGTTCAGGCAATATCTTCAATTCTAACTTAGGAGGTTGTTCTATTGAGGGTAAGTTTTTCTTGAGAAATTGATCCTCAAGGTTGAGTGGTTCATAAGTCCTAGCCCATACTTCCTTACAAGAGTTTTCTATTGGCAGATTTTCCTTTTCTCGGTATTTCATCATCTAGCAATGCATTTGCATCTAATGCATCCGCATTGGCTGTGATGATCATCTTGTTTGTAAAATTGTTTTTCTACCAATTGATCTAGAGAGAATAAGGATGAACACTCTTCTCGTATCCTCTGAAGGATACTTTGAGCATTCATTACATTAAATTTTATCTCTTGATCATTCACTCTCATAGTGAGTTCACCTTCTCGCACATCAATTATGGTTTTACCCGGTTGCTAGAAATGGTCTACCTAGGATAATAGGCACTTCCTTATATCGCATCAAAGTCAAGGATAACAAAATCTACAGGAAATACAAATTTGTCTACCTTAACTAGGATGTCTTCTATGATACCTTCAGGATAGGCTATTGATCTATCTCGCTAATTGAAGTGTCACAGTTGGTTGGTTTTGCATTTCCTATTTCTAATCGGTAAAAAATAGATTTAGGCATCAAGTTAATGCTTGCACCTAAATCACATAAAGCTTTACAAGATAGGATTTTCCTATAGAAAATGGAATTGTAAAACTACTGGATCCTTCAATTTCTAGGGATTTTATTTTGCATAAGCAAACTACAATCTTCTGTCATGGCAACTGCTTTCAAACTCACCTAATCTTCTTCTCTTAGTAAGCACATCCTTCATAAATTTTGCATAATTTGGCATTTGTTGGAGGGCTTCTACTAAGGAACATTGATGTGTAATTGTTTTAGTACCTCTAAGAATTTACCAAACCGCTTCTCCTCATGTGCTTTTTTCAGTCTTTGAGGATAAGGAGGAGGAGGGTATTCGTGTACTAACTTACGTAGTGGACTTTGAACTTCTTGTGATGCGGGAGCACTAGATGCTTCGCATTGGTTTCTTTTGATTTTTGGTTTTTCTCCCTTATCTACACTTTCCTTTTCAGTTAACTCTACCAAATCCTTACCACTTCTCAATGAAATAGCCTTAACCTGCTCTTTTCCTTTGGTTTGGGAAGGAGTAGCTTTCAGATTTGAAGGTAAGGCACCTTGTGGCCTTTGATACAAAGTCGTGGCTAATTGACCAACTTGATTCTCTAAGTTCTTGATGGAAGCATCTTGGGTTTGTCTAGCAGTTCTAGATTCACCTATAAATGCTTTAAGCATGGTTTCTAGAGAATTATCAGTGGTAGGTTGAGAGTTTCTTTGGTTATTCTGAGCTGGGAATCCTGGTGGGTTGGTTTGTGTAGTTGGAGCAGTTCTAGGTGCAGGTGCACTATTGTTGCTCCATCTAAAATTTGGGTGATCTTTCCAACCAGGATTATAAGTGTTGGAATAAGGGTTGTTATTCCTATTATAACCTACATAATTTACAGAGATAGGGTTGCTAGAACACTCCTCATACAAGTGACCTCCTCCACAGTACATGTAACACCCCTTTTCTACCCTTATATTACACGTCATTTATCAGAGTAATTCTTTCTCAAAATATTTATTTTAATCGATAGAAAAGAAATGCTACAACTTCATTAAAGCAAACTCATCAATTGCACTCTTCAAAATTTGTGCAACAAAACATCCGTTAAGGGAAATCAAATCCTCATAAGTCACATCACAGCGGAATAAACAACACCTCACTAATAACTCTCAAACACGTCGCAATGTAGCAATAAAATCATTATTCATCTAGTTAAACATTTTAACAAACTACACCCACGCCCCCTAGGTGTTACAAAGATCGAGAGCGACACGACAAACATCCCAAGAGCTAGTAAGGAAGGCGCAGATCCTTCACTCGCGGTTACTGCAGCTACGTTGCCACAATAGAGCAACATTCCAAGCGGAAGGGTGAGAATTTCAATAAAACATAATCAAGTTCATAATAGAGAAATGAGAGCAGCAATCACACAATATTATCATCATCACTACATCGTAATCACGCAACACCACTCCAATCACAAACAACAACAATACATAGTCATGATTATGCATGAAGATGCAACCCCACTGTGGCATATGCATGATGGTACCATATCATCGCAAAATGGCCGAAGCCTAAACATCGCAAAAGTGGCCGAAGCCTATACATCGCAAAACATCGCAAAATGGCCGAAGCCTATACATCGCAAAAGTGGCCGAAGCCTATACATCGCAAAACATCGCAAAATGGCCGAAGCCTATACATCGCAAAATAATGCACATGCCATGAGACTCTATGAAACACATGTGCAACTCACCAAAACTCACCTAGAGTGCTCCTCGTCATCGTTATAAAACACTCATAGAGTGTATCCTTCGCAAATCATCACAATCATTATACATCATCACTATAATTATACTCATAGAGTATACACATCATCAATCATCACAAATCATAATACATCATCATCAAGCAATTACTCATAGAGTACACTCATCGCAAAAACATCGCTATTCATAGTACATCATCATAAACACACATATCCTCATCATCATTCAAGTACATATATATACTTCATTTGTCTTTTAGCTTAGTGTGTCATAAAATAGTAGACTCGATTGACTATGGGATTACTCGACCAGTTACAACTCACCATGGGCATTGGCCACTCCGGAAGAATTTATCTCCGAAAGTTGGTGGGGTTCACGTGGTAGCCAAACAGAGCAAATACATCAGTGAAAGAAATTTGACCTTAGTGGTAAACCACAGTCTAGCCATAGTCAATTAGTGTACTAATAATATAACGTTTCATAGTAATTCACTTATATAAACATAGTATCGCAATTTTCATAAAACAGCACCATTTACTTAGTAAATACAGCAACAATAAACATTTTATTTTGCCTTAAAAATAGAATATTCAGTTAGGCCTCTGAATAAGCTTTCCGACGCATCTTAGAACACCTCAATCGGGTTCCTGTTCAAAAGATATTCGATTTTCAAAAACAAAGTGACAAGACGGTGAAAAGCGTTGAAAAATCATCCATCGGCGCATGAAGCGCCAGTGAGGCGACAGTGAGGCGCCATTGGACAGAAACACGCAGAATGTGGGTATTGCACTGGCGTGTGAAGCGCCACTTCAGCGCCGAGTGAGCGCGCCACCGTAATAAAGATGTATTATGTAATTTTCCGAAAATGTGTAGTTTTTCACCCAACTCGATTTTAACTCCAAAAATACGAAATTTTTCACCAATTAAAATCCTCAAAGCTCACCAAGAACATCAAACAATCCTTCCCACACCTAATTAACACCAAAAGAAACACCTTTTGTCCCTTAATTCAATCAACTAAATTCACCAAAAACTCATCCCATTCATCAAATAATTACCACAATTCATCAAATCCTCACCACAACAACAATATATTCTCAATTTGTGGATCATCAAAATGTCTCTAACAACAACAATGCATCAACAATTTCAGGATCATCAAGATAGCACATACAACAACAATATATCATCAAATTCATCACTATCAACGAAAATTCATCAACCACATCAAATTCATCAATAACAACAATTCATCAATGACACAAAATTCATCAATATCATTAAATTTATCAACAACATAAAACCCCCCCAAAACCCCACTACATACCCAATCATGTTAAACCAAACGCTCACCCTTACCTCTTAAACGTAAGTCTGTGAGAAGATGAATGAGAGTACGAACGAAACCACAGCAACAATCCTCGCGATCTACACTTCTTTCTTCTCTCCTTCTCACGATCGCGAGTTCTCTCTCTTAGATTGTAGGGAGATCAGTTTTCGTTCTCACCACTTCTGGATTCTAACTCTGGAATTGCTCTCCTATTGAAGCCCTCTGCGATACGAGAAGAACGCAACAAACGGCGTCACAATCGGAGCTCCAGAGACAAAGATATGATAAAAGAGTGAAAACGGCAAGAAAATGCCCTACCGCACGTAAACGCAAATTGATATATACGCCAACTCAACTTCGCGACGAGCGCGAGCCAGCGCGACTTAGGCGCGAAACGGCAGAAACTCACGCTGCTCACGCACAGCACTTGCGCTTGGGGCGCGACTTAGGCGTGAGTCAAGCGCTAAACACCCTACACCGCTTGGCGAATTAATTAAAATAGCAAACGACGTCGGATTTTAACAAATGACCACTCGTTGGAAAGCTCGCAGATGTAGTTTCTATCTATGATTTTTAATTCCCAAAATAAGTAACCAATTCATCTAAAAATAAATTTAAATAAAATTGGGGCGCATAAAGTACACACAACTAGGTGTGCCGGAGGTACTTGTTCTCTATCTGCCAGCAATAAGCTTTACGGTGATGTTTGCATTAGATGCATGAGCATTACTGTAGTGAAGTTTTTCATCAAATTAGCTAGAGTGGCTACTTGAGCAGATAGGGCAGATATATCATTGATTTCATGTACCCCTGATGGTTTCTTTTGGGCACTTACCCTCTCAGTAGGCCAACTAGAGCTATTAGCTGCTATTCTATCAATTAATTCACATGCTTCATTGTATGACAGATTTAATAACACTCCACCAGATGATGCATCAAGCATTATTCTGGTTTGAGGTTCTAAACCATTATAAAATGTTTCCATTTGGATAATAACAGGTAAACCATGATGAAGACATTTTCTTAAAAGTTCCTTCCATCTTTCCCATGCTTCAAATAAAGACTCAAACTCTTTTTGTCTAAAAGATGTAATATCATTTCTTAACCTGGCATTTTTGATAGGTGGGAAATATTTTCCTAAAAATTTTTCAGCCATTTCATTCCATGAATGAATAGAGTTAGGCTCTAAAGAATTTAGCCAAGCCTTGGCTCTATCTTTCAAAGAATATGGAAATAACCTTAATCTAAATGCATTTTCACCGACATGGGTAAAATAAAATTACTACATACTTCTAGAAATTGCCTTAAATGCAAATGAGGATCTTCATGAGGAGATCCTCCAAATTGACCAATAGTTTGAAGCATTTGAAACATCATAGGCTTAAATTCAAAATGCATGGCATCAATATGAGGTCTGTTTATACTAGTTTGCATGTTTTGATGATCAAACTGAGCATAATCCCTCATAGGTCTATCTCTATCATTAATCATACCTATGTGATCCATGTGGATGAGATTTTCTCTATGAACTTCTTCTTCGTGAGCATCTTTGTGAACTGTGGCCTCCTCTCACCGAGTGTGGCCTTGAGCTTTGTTCTTCACCGAATGACATGTTGCAAGCTTGTTGATTCTGCTTCGGAGTTTTAGCAATCTTTCAATTTTCTTTCTATTTCTAAATCTAAACTATATTCTCGAGTTACATTTTCAGTTCAGTACATATACTAAGTACCATGTAATCGTTGTTGATGTAAACTCTAAAAACCAAATTTATATACAACACTAAATTACTCAATATTAGAATTTTAAAAGAATTTACTTCAACACTAACAACGGCGCCAAAAACTTGGTGTGTGGAAATGCCACATACACTTGAGTGCAAGTATACATCTGTCCAAAAACAAGTAGTAAAAAGATCGAACCCACAGAGATTGAAAAACTCACTTTTAAAACAAATATAAAGTAATAAAGTGTAAAGTCACAAAGTAATAAAATAATTTTGGATTTTGTTGATGATCACAACTAAGTTAGAAAACTAAGAAAGAATGTTGATAGTGTAAAAGAGAAAAGCTAGTTGGAATGTCTTCATCAAGTAATTTACTTAAAAGTGTATGATGCAAGATGTGATGCAAACGTGACCAATGTGTTGCATTAGCTATGTGCCTTTCGGTCACTTTCTTCAGAGTATCATTACACTCTTATGAACATTGTTCTATGCAAGAAAGAAAGGGGTGTTAGTGCCAATCTTGCCTCCTAACAAGTATCACTTTGCTTAAGTGAATTCACTCTTGTATTTTAAGTACCCACAATTATCCTATGGACTATACTATCCTATGTCTAGGACTTAGCATGGTTTTCACAAAGTTTTCTTTATGTAAAACACTCACCCATATTAGTTCTTGAGTTCTTAATTGTAAGCCATGTCTGGTCATTTACAAATCTACTTATTCTAAGTGATCAAGTTCAAAATAAGTTTTGAAAAGATTATCAAGCAAGAACTAAAGTACAAACATACATACATGCAACATACTTACTTAAAAGCTCATTAAATGATTAGAACATTCCAACTAAGAAAGGTTTAGCTAACAAGAGACATTGCAAGATATATATAAACCTGAATAGACCATGTTTATATATATAGAAATCACAAAAGAGAAACAACAAGAGTAAAGTTACAAATGTTGAAAACCTTTGTATGAAGTCTTCTAGCAATGCACTAGCATTACTCCTTAGCACTATACAAACACTATGAAAATGAGTAAAGGAGGAATTATGAATTCCTTCCTCTTCCTCTAAAAATATAAAAACTAACTATGTATATTGAAATTTTGATCTAACTTATGGATTGTGATATATTTCCAAATGAAGATGTGAGGTCCTTTTATAGCCTTCAAGTGAGGTGCTTCCTTCCTTCATGTTGAAGTCATCTTGAGTGGATCATAGTCATGTAGTTGCTTTCCAGAGGTTTATCCATGTTGAAATCTTTGACTTAATCATATAGGCGGTTCCATGGTGTTAGAACAAGTGTCCCTATGTTGATGACTCTTCAAAGCTAAGCCTATAGCTATGTGTGAATGGTAGCGCCTACTATACAAGTTTGGATGGCATCAGCAAGCAGCGGCAGAGGTCATCACATTGCATGTGGATGCATATGAAACAGTCGCTTATTCACAAAGTAGCGCAGAATTGATGCAGGATCAGTGCAGGAGCATTGATGCAGACAACATTGAGAGCAGACCGAACAAAAACATCAAACATACCACAATATATCCAAAATGGCCTATAACTAACTATAACCATTCAAATCACTCAAGATATCATATATCACACTAAATACTATATAAACTCTTTATTATTACTTGAAAGAGAGCAAATACTAAGTTTAAACATATGAAATACTCTATATAAAATAGAGTTATCAGCTACCATTTGGATTTTTGCCTCCAGCTCGGCCTTCTCGGTCTCCAGCCTGGCTTTATCCTTCTCCAGGGATTCAACGTCAGTCTTTAGATTGGTCACCTGGCCAGCAAGTTCCTTGTTTCGCTTGCAGAGTTTGGCCCGGTCCTCCTCACCCTTCTGAAGAGCGTCTTTCTTGGCTTTGGCAAGCTTGTCATACCTCTATTGCGCCTTAGCCAAAGCCTTCTTCTTATCAGCACGAGCCCCTGCAAACAGAGATCGTCCAACTATTAGTCGGTCGATTTAAGACAAAAGACTAGCGGACTGGGAAAGTAAAGTACCTTCAGCTTCGGCCGCAAGCTCGGTCATGATTTTATCTATTCCCAAGCAGAGAGAAGCACAGACCTCCATTGGCTTCTTCCTGAACCGCTCGAGTTCGACCTGTCCTAAACCCTCGAGCGAGAGAATAGGGATGTCTTCCTTAGCGGAAGCCATGTTTCGGTCGTCAAGCCTTACCCGCTTTGCAGAGCGATCGTCAGTACGAGGGGGCGACCGAACAACTGGCTTCTTCCCTTGGCTCTTGGGAGTGGGGGGCACTTTGGAGGATGATTCAGGAACATCCCCTGGCCGAGGTCCTTCATATTTCTTGGCCCCTGGAATGGTAGCGGGTTTCAAAACTGACTCGAGCACCTCCCAGTTCTTACCGGCCATTCTTTCTGCAAAATAACGAGTCATGAGTTAGAAGAAAAGATTGACAGCAAAAATATAAAGGCAAAGTTCAAAAGCAAACCGATCTCGGCCTCCGGATCCGGCCGCCGAGCAAGACAAAGGGACGGCAAGGTATGTCGCCCTAGGGTCCGGACGCATCATGCTCGCTAACGCCTTGATCATCTCCAAGGATTCCAGTCGGCCTCGCCCAAATCTTTGTGGAGTAGATGTAATCGCTTTGGCCTCCTGCGAAGTGAGCCTCGTTCCACATGATTGGGAAGTAAGGAGGACCAAGCATTCCGTCCGGTTGGACTCTCGATATGGCCTTACCGGCCTCCTCGGTCTGGGAACAATCCAAAAATATCGACCTCTCGTGCCGCTCCCAATGATTCTTGGTATGCCTTGAAGAACCGATGATGAGTTTTTCAGATCTTAAAGGAGACTGCTCCTCTTCTCTTTATTAGCCTTCTCCCCGAGCCAACTCACCAAAGAGAGTAAAGAACAACATGATCGACACCTACGACCCAACTTAGTCGAAGGACTTCAAAAGTTTTCGTAAACGCCCATGCGTTAGGGTGGAGTTGAGAAGCGGCGACTCGATGTGACGCAGACGCCACGTTGAAATTCGATGAAAGGAGGGTGATATTCATCCTCTCGAACACGAGCCGATACATCATGAACTTAAGGTTGGCGAATAAGTTGCAATGTGTTCTCCTCTTTCATGCCTCTCACCCTCCGGCCCGGCAATTGGTCGGCGGCTCCGCAGTCGGGCAAGGCAACATGGCGATGCAGTAATGATACTCGCGGCGAGCGAAGAGTTTCGATACCCAAGACATGTCGATGGGTCTCGGGCCACGTCCGCTTGAACCCGGCCGACCTTCGCTCGATCCGCCGTTGTTTACCTCTCGACTGGGAGCTAGGCCGAGGCTGAACTACTCTCTCCTCGCCGACTTCTTCAATTTCGGCCACCTTCGGCCTCCACCATCTCTTCGTCCGCAACTGGGACGGCACTCTGCACTTCGTCGTCATCAATGATCACCACATCAACATCTTCTTCCTCTCCTTCCGCCCGAGATACGATGTTCTCCGGTGGTGGAGTGTTGCACGGCCGCTCATCGAATGGATGGACCTAGAACCAGAGTTCTTCGAGCAGCCGATCCTCGACTGTAAGAGTGGGAACTCGAGCTCGATCGCTCAAGAACTCGCTGAGGAACCAGAATCTCTGTCGCCCGAAGACGACTTAGACTCCTCCTCATGGGGATTGGGCTCGCCCGGCCTCGACATATGCGTAGCAAAAGATTGGGATGGTTTACCGGGGATACGGGCGAAACTTCGTCTGTGGCATGCAAAAACACCTGTGATAAAGGGATCGAGTCGGTCGATCGAGCGGTAACACTCATGAGAGGGGCGATTTGGCCATCCCCGACCGACACCCCTATCACGAGGCGTGGAAAAGTACAAAGTACATTCAAGTAAAAACTCAAGTTTAGAAAGTAAAAGTAGAGATCGATCCATACCTTGAGAACAGATGTTGTGGATCGGTCGCGACAGAAACGAGGCGACTACGGATGCAAGTCGCGCGCGCACGAATCGGTCGGCCGCGAGCAATTCGTGAAAGTGTGAGAAATGATCTCATCTGAAGGGCTATTTATAGTACGGACCCATGGCGCGAAGGGGACCGGAGACGAAGCGTCGCAACGCTTGCGTCTTCTCACCAATGGTTGTCTCGCACAACCTCGGAAACACCAAACGCCACGCCTTAAATGTCAAGTAAAGACCAACCGTCGCGACAAAGACGCGGCCGATGGTTGGCAAGCGGTCGACACCGTCCTATCGAGAGAGCAAACGGCCGCGTCCGTTTCGTCAAAAGGACTTCACTCCTGGGGGCATCGATTCAAGCCTCAGCCCGCTCTTAAGCGACCTAGGCTTGGGGGGCAACTGTTCCTGGGTGTATCAGCAAATACGAAGCGCCATCAAAGAATTGGGCTCGCGCCGATCCCCATCATGACCGGCCCAAACACGCTGCTTGGAGCGCAATTCTCGCCGGCCGAAAACTTCACAAAACGGTCGGACCTCACAGTATATATACGCCATTCGCATATGGCATCAGGTACGTTCTCTAACCTTGTGCTATCTGCCCGAGCGACCTCTCACTAGATCGTCAGAGTGTCTTTGCAGGTACCACCCGAGGTGCTCAACGCGTGAAGCCAGGACCGGTCCTTTCACTCATTCAACGACCGGCCCATTCAACGAAACAACAACTACTTCAACACTTCATTGGTCAAGGTACGATCAATGTTAGTTTTTGAGTTTCAGCTGCTAATTACAGCTTGAACACAGAGTTCAGAGTTGCTTTGATTTAGCAAATGTCATGTTTCCCGAAGATTGCCAACTTCATATTTGTTAGTTTATAAAACAAATTTTAGTCTTTCAAGTCAATTGTCAAATAACGGCTTCATTTTTAAACTTCCTTTTTTATATCACTAAATCTTCATGGTTGCCAACTTCATCAAAGTTAGCTCATACTGATTTAATCCACTTTAAGTTATGTTGTTTTCTAGTGCACTACTCTGTATTTGTAATTTTCATATATGTTGTGGGTAATATCTTGAAATAATATGATGTATCAGTTTGTTTCAACATTTTTAGCGGTCATTCGTGTATCTTATTTGATATGCACTATATTTAAATTGGCTTGAAATATATTCAGTTAATGACTTTGTGTAATTGTGTTATTGTTTTTCAGATTTTTGAGAAGAGCCCAACCAAGATCAAGAACTATGGGATATGGTTGAGGTACCAGAGTAGAACTGACTATCACAACATGTACAAGGAGTTTTTGTATTTATTTTATTTTGATTTAATAAATTTTGAGAGTTTCTTTGTTACGTATTTCTAATTTTGATAAATAAATTTTGAGAGTTTCTTTGGATGTATTTTGGATGTATGATTTAATTTTTTTATGTATGATTTAATTCAGTTTAAATACAACAAATTCATAGATATCACTATTAAAAATATTTTGGATGTATGATTTAATTTTTTTTTGTTGCAAATATAAAATAGAAAATAGACAAAACGAAAAAAAAAAAAAAAAAAATTAAACAATGGGTAGCGCTTTTAAGGAAGTTACGTATATAGGGGCAAGTTTGGGCAATGGGCGCGCTTTTTAGGAAGCTATTTGCCTATTTGAGGACGTGTTTAGCAATGGGGCGCTTTTTAGGAAGCGCGCCTATTTGAGGACGTGTTTGGGCAATGGGCGCGCTTTTTAGGAAGCGCCTATTTGAGGATCGATGTTTGGGCAATGGGCGCGCTTTTTAGAAAGCGCTGCCCATTGTTGGAGTGGAATACCCAGCGCCATGTTCAGCAGCGCTCAAAAACGCTGCCCATGGATGAAAAAAAGCGCTGCCTATATACTAATTCTGTTGTAGTGAAATCTTCTTAGCGTGGCCAATGCAGACCTCGCCGCTGAGAACGAGGAAGGAATTGTAGTTTGCCCGTTGGAGGAAGTAGTCAGGAAAGGAAGGGAATTGAGGGTGTGGACATAGTCGGGACAACCATAGAGATAACTACGTAGGTATTAAGGTCAGTGATGGTTTTGAGAGGGGAGTTGTCGCATTTTCTCCTCCTATCATAATGCCAACAACGAAAGCTCCACCATGTGGCGTGTTAGGGATCATGATTCACTGCAGTTATTATTGACTGTGGTCCTTATTGATTGTAGTTACTAAAGTCAAGTCTCACAAGAACCATTGGATCAATAAAATCCTCAACCCTAACCCTTAAAATTATTTTGTTTTTAAAAATTAAAAAAAAGTACAAGAAGATAGAGAGATAGATAGAGGTGACACCTGGGAATCATAATCCGGCTTGTTAGCGTAGACGTGGCTTGTCGTTGTACAATGCCACTAAGCAACCTCCACGGACCACCACACAACTCTTAAACTACACTCGTTCCTTCACGTTAGCCAAATTCATTTCTGGGTGGTTGTGAGTTTTTGGTTTTGAAAGTCAATTTCAAAACCAAAACATGTTCGGGAAAAAAGAGGTAAGCTGATTTTTTTTCTTACTTTCAAAATTGTTTTCAATCAAAACTCAAAACCAAAAAAATAGGTTTTATAATTTTTGTTTCTATTTTTATTTTATCCACCTCTGATCATCAATATATCTGACCACCACCAACCATCGCCGTTCACCACTCTAACCACCATTAACCACCACTCCAACCGCCACTATGACCACACCAGATCACCACTTTATCTACCTATGATCTCCAATATGACCACTACCGACTATCATTATGAGTTTATGATCACTACTCCAACCACTGTCAACCACTACTCCGACCACCACTTTACCACTCCTGATCACCACTCCATCCACCTATGATCATCAACCTAACCACCATCGACTATCACTTTGACCACTGTCGACCACCACTTCAACTAGCTTTGATCGCTAATCCTACCACCAGTTACTATCATTCTGACCACTAGAAAGCCCCGCTTTAAACAATATCGGTCACAACCAATAACTACCTCTCTAAGCACCACTCTGGCCACTGTAAATCACCACTTTAACCACCACTAGTCACGACCACTAACCACCAATATGACCACCACTTCCACCATTAACTGCCACTGCGACCACCACGACCACCACAACCACTTTGATCACTACTAATTACCACTTTGATAGGCTTATGTTGACCGCTACTATTTCAACCATTATTATTAAAATTATTACTAAATAAATATGTTATATAGATGCAATATTTTAATTTTATTCAAACCTAATGTTATATATTGTTTTGATTAAGATACGTTTATGATGAATATTTATTTTTATGTTGATTTTTGAAAGTGATTTTAATTTTTGAAAGTTTCTTAATTCAAAACTTAATCTGATTCTTGAAAGTTTTAAATCTCAAAATAAAAACTTGTTTGTGATTTTCAAAAATTCAAAATAGAAAAAAGAAAACCACCATGAACAATTTTCTACGTTTTATGTTTCATATCTAAAAATGGGTTCAGATATAGGTTTTTGATTTTGATTTTGAACAAATATTGTAACGGGGATGAAGGAGTGGAGGTAGGGAAGAGGGTCGTGTGGGGTACGCAATGATGGAGCCACCACTCTTCTGGGGAGGTGACAATAGGCTACATGTCGATGCCATGTAGATAGGACCTTCTGGACAGATTGGGCATGGTGAACAAGAGGAGTAAGGCAATAGAGGAATGATGTGACGGAGGTGGTTGTTGTGGCGGTGGAGTAGAGGGTGTCGGTTGTATTGTTTTGGTATTGAGCATCAATTGATCTACTACTAACGATACCATAACAAGTGTACAACATCGTTGAGCGTAGTATATGAGTGCTTATAGGGCGATGGATCAACCTGTTTTACTTTTGATTAAAACAACTTAATGACGATGGATCATATTATTTCTAGTAATTATTTCATATCCTCAATGGCGAGTTCTAACCCATTAAGAATTAGATTTTAATAGGTACCCCATTGTGGAGAATGAAAAATGGGTACCAATTAGGAAGTAACTCTTAAATAGAAAACTCTCTCTCCACTGATGTGTGGGATCACAATCTTACTTTTAATTAAAATCTAATGAAAAAAACTTATAGTTGACATGAAAGCAGAACTCATTTAGTATATTTTGTTGGGATTTTGTGTTTGAGAGATGATGTTCTTATTAAATACTACAATTAAACACTGTAAAAAAAAGTGATGTGTACACGTAGGACCCCTTTAAGTACTCAAATGAGAGTTTCTCCATTGTAGATGCTCTAACCCTAGAAGCCACCATGAATTATGTTTTGGTCACAAAAAAAAATGAATGAAGAGTATTTTTTTTTCTTTTTGCATTTTGTTTAGAGAAAAAAATGTTATTTAAAAATGTTATTATTATTGCATGACTTTTTAAGGTATATATACTTATAGCCTAATATAATTGAATTTTCTCGTTTATTATCTCCTTATTTCAGTCATTCAGTGTTCAATTATGATAATTCAAAAACACAATATCTTCAAAGTGAATGGTAGACTCTTCCAAATCTGTACTTTCCCACCAGAAAATGAAGCACTTTCTACTGGAAAGGTGATAACTCTATTTTATATAGAGTTATTTAGACTCTTAAAGTTAAATTATTGTATGTAGCTCAGTAATTTTGCATAGTCAAATGAAGAAATGAAGAGGAAAAACAACATCTCTTGCTTTGAATTGCATTATCATTAATTTCTATGACTTGTGGTATTTTTATGTGTTTACTCAATTGCTGCAACAATCATTGCTCCTGCAGTAGTGATGTGATCCACACATGAATCACCAAATTTCGGATCTAGAATATTACAAATCTATAAGCATCTCTAAGTCATGATGAACAAGAACACAATTTCAAGATTAGATGAAGACACTTACTTGAAGAACACAAAAGTGAAGAAAGAATCAAATGTGGAAAGAATAGAGATGAAGTGAAGAATGATGTCCGCCACTTCTTCCTTGAGAAGAAGATGAAGACCACACGCCGCTATGAGCTTCTCCAAGCCTCAAAGGTAGGTGCTCAAGGTTCCATTCTAAGAACCAAGGAGAACATGTGATGAACTCACTTCTACAATGCTCTCAAGCTCTCATGCCTCTCTTTGGCTCTAGCTTTTGCAAAATGTAGCAAATGATTTCACATTCATCAAAGTCTAACTATTACACTAGGGTTTCAAGCATTTATAATGTGGACATGTGGATCCTAGGCCCACAACTAAAGCCCAAAAGGAAATACAAAACAAGGCCCAAGGCCACAAACTAAGCTACTAAGGCCAACATGGCTCATATAAAAGTGTTTTACAATTTATTGAAATTAAAACAAACCATAGGAAATACTAGAAGTATATTCCCTTGAACTCTTGTTGACTTTTTTTGGTATTTATCTCTATGATCTTCATCCAAGCTCCATGCATGTGGGCTCACATCAAGCAGATCCACCAACCATTGCACCTGCAATGCATCCAAGAATCGTAGCACCAACAATGGATATTCAGGCAGAGACAGAAGCATTGCACCAGTAATCATTGCACCAACAATACATTTCACACTCAATACTCTAGCATTTTGATGATGACGTCAGCGTGCCAAGTTGCAAGTGCAAGTTGCAATAATGGCAAGATGCGGCGCCAAGTTCATGTATCTCACCAACAAGTTAGAACTTCACAAGTACATGTGGCTTATGGTTATTGGACCTCCCTTCTTTGTTGGTGAAGTTTCACATCAATCACTTTGAAGCAAGTGGAAGAACCACTCGACCTACTTGGCGCCAAAGGCAACTCACTTCATGGAGCCTAGAAATACTCCTCATTCTCTTCATTCAAATCATCTCTCAAGTTTTAGTCTACTTAGGAAATACTTTCATATAGTTGTAAGGAAAGGAAGAAAGTGACAACTTCTCCCTACTTTAGTTTATTTTCTTGTTGTTGTTCTGTTGCTGAGAGGTTCATTGCCCGAGCATTGTTAGACAGATTGTGCAAAGAAGCTGCAATTGTGTAATGATCATTTTCTCTTTTCTCCTTTGTATTTTCATTCTTATAAACATGATTTCTCTTGTTTATAGGAGTTTAACTATCTCAAGCATGAGATAAGTTACCCTTGGTTGGGATGTGTTATACCCCAATTTTGTCCGAGTTCTTGTTAATTGTATTTTAATTTATTAAGTCGCATATTCAGTTTGGTCTTTGTTTTATTCAACACAAAATAATATGTCAAAAAATTATTAGCTTTACAACCCTTAAAAAAATGTCCAAAAGTCCCAAAAAGTACAAAAAATAATATTTTAAGATACACAAAAAATGGAATCCGAAAATAATAAAAAAAATACAAAATAAACACAGCTCTAGCCCAAATAATAGTTGGGCTTGGATCCTTTATGCTCTCTCAAACCCTAGTCTTGGTCCCCAAGTCTCAATCTCAGATCTGAAAAATAAGAGAAATCAGGGTAAATCAAAATCATTAATGCAAAACCTAGTATTATATTATAAATAGATAGTCAAATTCAGTGAAAAGGAGACAGAGAAACCAAGAGAAGTAACAACACTACAAAATCACCTAAAAAGGATAGGATTCAACATCAGAATCCTAATCCACTAAAATACAGAAGTTCGAATTTCTGAGTTAAGAAAAAGGAGAGGCAGTCATCAGCAATGGCAAAAGCAATAACAATCAATGGTAGAAGTCAGGAATACCAGTAGCAGTTAACTAAGCTGTCATAGAGCGAGCATTAGGAGACTTATCAGAAGCTAGAGTTCAGGTTGGTTTCCCGTAAATCTGAGAAATATACATTTGTACACTCGAACTAAAAAAAAGAATTTTAATCCTGTGTTGTAAATAAGATTAGGACTAGTATTGTAAATAAATCAAGTTCTTTTTAAAAAGATATCAATAGATCTGTAAATAGGTTACGGTTTAAAAACTTTAGAAGCTAACTAAGTATTTTTCTGATGTAGTATTGTGGGCAGAATGTTTTTATCATGAATAGCACATAGGTGTTTATTTTGAAATAGACTAGAGATTGATAAAATAGAGACAGACTAGTCTTATAAATAAAAAATTAAAAGAGAGTTTTGATTCAAAAGGGATGGGTGATTAGAGCTAATTGAAACAATCAGAGCTTAATAAAAGAGATTCAAATAGACCAAGTCATAGAAACATGAGAACAGTTAAAGAAGAAGAACAGAATCATGGAGGATTTCACGCTCTCTCTGCTGCTGCTGAGCGCCTGTTTTTCTCTCCCTCATAAAAGTAGAAGCAGCAGCGGCTGCTGCAAGTAGGAAGGAAAGAAATTAGGTTAACATTTGTTTAGGTGATCCCTTAAATACCCCCATGCCTTTATGTTATTATTATTTTCTTTATTTTAATTTTAATTCTTTTAAAATCAGATTCCAAGCTACACTCCACATATTAATTCGCACACCCCCTGTCACTTAAGCCCGGTTTCTCATACTGGGCCCTCTGATGCGAACTAGGCTTCCTTTTTACACCCCAGTTTTAATTATATGATCCCCTACAATTACTTACACCCCACTTTTGCAATTTTCACCGTTTTCTCATTCTTTTAATTCTTTTTAACTTAATTACTTTTCTCATTAAATCAAAGACAATAATTAAATATTTTTCTACCCCAAAATAAAATAAAAGACTAAGTCAGTTGTACAACCGGGTTAGTCATCATCCTAGGACCAATGAACTGCACAGTTCAGTAATCCTAAAAATTTATAAGTAAATAAATAAATCATTTTTCCCATAAATATGGGACTAAGTCGGTTGTACAACCGGGTTAGTCAGCGTTCTAGAACGAGTGGGCTGTACAGTTCAAGAGTCCTAGAATACCTATTCTAAAACCAATCCACCTCATCAAACCAATTTCTCTCAAAAACTCAAAAAAATCATTTTCAAAAAGTAGGGGACTAAGTCGGTTGTACTAACCTGGTTAATAATGTTCTCAGATCGATGAGTTGTACAGTTCAAAGAGTCCTAGGACCCCTACACTAAAAAACACCAACCAACAAACCTTTTTCAGGAAGAACTACGTAGCTTTGATACCTCCATTGCATCCGGAGGTACGTAGGAGCAAGAGTCTAATCTTGTCAAGCTCTAAAAACTAAAAATTTAATTAAGTTTTTTTCTCTATAAATAAAAGGGTAACATATTAATAAAGTATAACTAATTAGAGAAAGGATGTCGTGGGGTGCTAATACCTTCCCCATGCATAACGACTCCCGAACCTTTAAACTTGCCTTATCCTAAAACTAAAGGGATCTCCCGAATTTTGCCCTTAAACTAGGGACTTAACTTTTTAGAGAGTCAAAACCTAGTCTAATTAGTTGTATACCCTTCCCTTGTTTATTTATTTTTGCATGTTATATTATTTGATATATAAACCCTAGGATAGAAGACGATATTTTGTATGTATGTTTGTTTTGTTTGCAGCTTTGGGTTTGTCTTTAATTGCTCCTACACACACTACACCTATACACATCACACACCTGTGAGAAAAGTCCTCTACCCGGACTTGAGTGCAAACTTAAGTTAGAACGATATTGTGTAGTGATGGCCTGCGGAACGTACGTCTCGTTGGGTGGTCATGAAAATCTCACCTAGAGTTTGATTCCTTTTAAGGATGCTATCCCTTCTAATAGCTTGCCTATTGTTGGGGTCAGTATTCTTGACTGGGGTCCTTGGCTCTAGGAACCTTGTGTAGGATTCTTTAGAACTACTCTTGTGAGGCTCACTATAAAAGAAACCTTAGACCCCCTCCGTAAGATACCTTTCTAGGGTCACAAAGGAGCTTCATACCCTTGCATTCAAACAAATATTTATGCATACCATCTTTTATCAACAAAAAAATCAAAAAAACCAAAAATCATTATTTACTTTTTTTTTAGAAAATATACCACATGCATTTTTTCTTTTTCTTTGCACTACAAAAAATACAGCAAATAAACATCTACTGTTGCATGCACTTTTATGACCGTCAGAGAATTAAAATCTTTACCTTGGAGAGAAGTCGTGCACGCTGAAGTCAAAATTAAATTTTGTACTTTACTCTCCAATGAAAAGTTTATAATTCCCCAACGTGATAAATAAAATCATATGTTATCATTTCATGCACATACATTATCATTTCATTCACATTTCATGCACATTCATTTGCATAGTTACATCATGCATTATAAAAAAATTAGCATAATTTTAGAAGAAAAAAAAGTGGTGAGAGGCTTGTGAAATAAATCATTCTTTTTGGAAAAAGTTTAGTCATACTTCGCTGCAAGCTCAAGGTGTTTCAAGGCACTCAAATTTTCAAATTAGCAGCACGTTCACATCAAAATGTTGCATCTTATCCACCCCATGATGAATGACCGAAATGGTCCGCCCAAATTTTCTTTCATGTTTTAACTTGTGTTAACTCTCTACGAAGCATTCATGTAGTAACTTATGTGTGACATGTGTCTTCATTCTTGTTTGAGTCAGTTAATGTCCTTACCTTGTCAGCACCCCCCGTCCAAGTCTAATCCCACCCCGACCACCATAAAGTACGTACTCTCCTACCTAGTCAACTTTTTGGTTTGTTCTCACTGATGAAATAACACTTTAGGTCCTCCATACTGGGGCAAATTTGTGATCTCTAAAATACCTTGTCAACATTGTATTCCCTTGGTGCAAGTCCTTTACAAAAAAAATAAAATCAAAAGAAGCTCGTTAGGTTGAAAACTCGTAAGAGCAGCCTAAGCAAAAATTAGAGCATGAAAAGAAATAAAGAAAAAGAGCAAGTATATAAAATAAGTAAATTATTGTCCTTGAGTTAATTTTTGAGAAATCGAGCAATCATGATTTGAAATGAAGTTTGACCATCTTCCCATGTCCTCGAAAAAACCTTTGCTACCCACCTTAAGCCAAAATCCAAAGAAACTTTCAATCACCCTAGACAAGGATCAATTCCACATCAAAAATGGTGTATCATTTTTATCAAGTCACTCAGCTCGAAAGAAAGAAAAAGAAAAAGAAAAAATCAAAAAAAAAAAAAAAAAAAAGAAACTGAAATCAAATAAGAGGATCTAAAACCATGAAAAAGCAAAAGTGGTACAATTATGAGCTGATACTTCTTACCGTTAAACACATAAGAGATCATTGTCTGAAATAAACCCTCAAACACTTCATTTGGCCTCAATATCCTATCCTCCATAAACCCTTGACCACGTTACAACCCTAAACAGGTCCATTCTACCATGAGGCACATCAATTATTGTCTCAATAAAACCTCAAACACTCATTTGAGCCTAATAACCCTTTCCTTCAAAAATCGTCGCACAGTTAGCCAAGTTACATCACCAAATAAAAATCCTATGTGCTATCACTTCTTTGAGCCCAATTATCCCTTCCTTCATAAACCATTACCATCGACCACATTACAACTCCAAAAATCCATTCCAATTAATGACCGATTGCTTTTGTTTTCTCAAAGTTTTAATCTTAGGACAAATAAGTTTATTTATTTACAATATGTTTGCTAAAAAAATGTATCTCAAAAAAATCAAAATAAAGAAATCAAAAAGGGCTTGCACTCCAAAGGTTCATTCAAGTTCCATTGATATAAAGGCAAGGTTTAGTGATCACCAAGTGCGAGATCACAAGGGCTTTTGTTTTCTCAAAGTTTTAATCTTAGGACAAATAAGTTTATTTATTTACAATATGTTTGCTAAAAAAATGTATCTCAAAAAAACAATCAAAATAAAGAAATCAAAAGGGCTTGCACTCCAAAGGTTCATTCAAGTTCCATTGATATAAAGGCAAGGTTTAGTGATCACCAAGTGCAGATTTCATCATGGTAAACTCAAGACCATCATAGCTTCGAGAGTCGCTCAAAAGACAACCAAAAGGCTTTACGCTAGGATCGTCACCTAGATCCTAAATTGGGGTATCCCTTTCACCATTTGTTCCACTTAAGCTTGGGGAAATGTGTCCAAATGGGTCCATCCCACACCACACCTAATCTATACAGCCATATTTGACCAAACCCATAACCTTAACTCTGTCACCTTTTCCAATCTCACTAAATGCAACCATTCGAAATACCATTCCAAGTGGGGCAACCCTGTTACTCTTCACTCCACCTACAAATCAGGACATTCACCATACACCCATCTCATCCCCTTGTTATATCCACATCAACAAAACCATACCAGGGCAATTTCTCAACTCATTACCCTATATACTTCTACCCTAGTCGGGGCAACCTTGTCCTTACTACAATTGGGGCAACACCAAACTCCATACGTTGAGATAAGTCCTTTGCTTTCCGCCATTCATTCCAAAGCCAATACATTCCCAATTCATCATCTTCTATACCCTTAGCTTGTCACGACTAGACAGAGGCAAGTTATTCACTAACCCCCATCAAATCTAAATTGGGGCAGTCCTGCATTCCCTGGCTTTGGAAAGCCTACCTTTCATGACATTGACAAAGACCAGTCAATCATTCGCCCCTTCATGTGCCACAAATGTCCTCAACCTAGGCCTTTAGAACCCAAGTTAACTGATTCATTCATCTATATTTGCACTACTATACATTTTTACTAAACAATGCTTCAGAGAGAGAGAACACAAGTTGATCATGTGATGCTCGAAATCCACTTAGCTAACTTTCGGACCTAAACTTCGGTCATCATGGGGCATCGTAATGGAAGAGAAAATTAAGCAAGTTTGCAAATTGAGTCAAGTACCTTTTCACATCAAGAACCGAAATGACAACCTTGAGATTTTCGAAGTTTGAATCAAATCTAATCTTTCCAAAGAATTATCAATATTCACCGCGCTTCTCGCATCCAAAGTCTCGAATCTCATCAATAACAAAAATAATCAAAACGCGTCTCGCATCCCAATCGGTCATTTCATATCATCAAGCCATGCACCATAGCATTTGCATACAAGCATTTCATTTACATCACATTCACATTCGCATTTTATGCATTCATCGTGTGCCAAAAAGAAGCAAAAAAAGCAACAAAGAAAAGCAAAAAGAAAAATTCATTCTCGCATTTCATTAATCACCTCACCATATATCGCCTGCGTGTGTGCATTACATTGCATTGTTATATATATGCCAAACGAATATTGCTTTTCCATTCTCGTAAATGCATTCGTTAGGTATGTTCGGTAAACATGACAGTGTCGATCCTCATATTGTGTTCCTCTAATATCAGCGCTTTAGCGTTGATCTCATATCATATCACGAGATCACGTGTTGATCCTCGGACCCAAGTGGTCCTTTGAGCAAAGTGCCCTAAGTGGCCCAGGTCGCAACGTCGGAGTCGAGCCCGACGAACCTTCGCATACCCCGCGTGGTCTTTCAGACTAGCTGTGTCAGCCTAAGACATAGTGGACGTCCTCTATTGGTCAACATATCAGTTCCGGATCTGATCTTGACCCCTGGCCGCTCGAATATAAAGGCCCCTCAGACCGTTTTACTAGTACCATAGCTAGTAGCGCTCCTTCAGACCATGATTGTCCTCTATTAAGGCCTAGGCAGCCTTCCAGACCACGAGTGGTCCTTCAGAGCCTTAGTGCTCCTTTAAGGCCCTGAGTGGCCCTTCAGAGCCTTAGTGCTCCTTCAGATCCCGAGCGATCCTTCATTTTGTTCGCGGTCAATGCGCCAAGTGTTAATCGTTCCTCCCCCATTCTCAAACCCTTGACTTCCTCTTAAACGGACAAAATTGACGTCTATTCTATCTTTATTTCTATTTCTACTATGAAAAGTTGAAACACTTCACCTTTTTCTAGTAAAATATAAATAAAGAGGGGCAGCTGTTATACCCCAATTTTGTCCGAGTTCTTGTTAATTGTATTTTAATTTATTAAGTCGCATATTCAGTTTGGTATTTGTTTTATTCAACACAAAATAATATGTCAAAAATTAATAAAAATCAAAATTAAAAATATTAGCTTTACAACCCTTAAAAAATGTCCAAAAGTCCCAAAAGTATTAAAAATAATATTTTAAGATACACAAAAATGGAATCAAAATAATAAAAAAATACAAAATAAACACAGCTCTAGCCCAAATAATAGTTGGGCTTGGATCCTTTATGCTCTCTCAAACGCTAGTCTTGGTCCCAGAGTCTCAATCTCAGATCTAAAAAATAAGAGAAATCAGGGTAAATCAAAATCATTAATGCAAAACCTAGTATTATATTATAAATAGATACCAAATTCGGTGAAAAGGAGACAGAGAAACCAAGGCGAACAACACTGCAAAATCACCTAAAAAGGATTAGGATTCAACATCAGAATCCTAATCCACTAAAATACAGAAGTTCGAATTTTTGAGTTAAGAAAAAGGAGAGGCAGTCATCAACAATGGCAAAAGCAATAACAATCAATGGTAGAAGTCAGGAATACCAGTAGCAGTTAACTAAGTTGTCATAGAGCGAGCATTAGGAGACTTATTAGAAGCTAGAGTTCAGGTTGGTTTCCCGTAAATCTGAGATATATACATTTGTACACCCGAACTAAAAAAAAGAATTTTAATCTTGTGTTGTAAATAAGATTAGGACTGGTATTGTAAATAAATCAGGTTCTTTTTAAAAAGATATCAATAGATCTGTAAATAGGTTAAGGTTTAAGAACTTTAGGAGCTAACTAAGTATTTTTCTGATGTAGTATTGTGGGCAGAATGTTTTTATCATGAATAGCACATAGGTCTTTATTTTTAAATAGACTAGAGATTGATAAAATAGAGACAGACTAGTCTTATAAATAAAAAATTAAAAGAGAGTTTTGATTCAAAAGGGATGGGTGATTAGATCTGATTGAAACAATCAGAGCTTAATAAAAGAGATTCAAATAGACCAAGTCATAGAAACATGAGAACAGTTAAAGAAGAAGAACAGAATCATGGAGGATTTCACGCTCTCTCTCTCTTTCTTCTTTGGCACTTTTTTTCTCTCTCATAAAAGTAGAAACAAAGAATGATCATGCTGCAAGTAGGAAGGAAAGAAATTAGGTTAACATTTGTTTAGGTGATCCCTTAAATACCCCCATGCCTTTATGTTATTATTATTTTCTTTATTTTAATTTTAATTTTTTAAAATCGATTCCAAGCTACACTCCACATATTAATTCGCACACCCCTCGTCACTTAAGCCTGGGCCGCATACTGGGCCTACGATGCGAACTAGGCTTCCTTTTTACACGCCAGTTTTAATTATATGACTCCTGCAATTACTTACACCCCACTTTTGCAATTTTCACCGTTTTCTCATTCTTTTAATTCTTTTTAACTTAATTACTTTTCTCATTAAATCAAAGACAATAATTAAATATTTTTCTACCCCAAAATAAAATAAAAGACTAAGTCGGTTGTACAACCGGGTTAGTCATCATCCTAGGACCAATGAACTGCACAGTTCAGTAATCCTAAAAATTTATAAGTAAATAAATAAATCATTTTTCCCATAAATATGGGACTAAGTCGGTTGTACAACCGGGTTAGTCAGCGTTCTAGAACGAGTGGGCTGTACAGTTCAAGAGTCCTAGAATACCTATTCTAAAACCAATCCACCTCATCAAACCAATTTCTCTCAAAAACTCAAAAAAATCATTTTCAAAAAGTAGGGGACTAAGTCGGTTGTACAACTGGGTTAGTCAGCGTTCTAGGATCAGTGAGTTGTACAGTTCAAAGAGTCCTAGGACCCCTACACTAAAAAACACCAACCAACAAACCTTTTTCAGGAAGAACTACGTAGCTTTGATACCTCCATTGCATCCCGAGGTGCGTAGGAGCAAGAGTCTACTCTTGTCAAGCTCTAAAAACTAAAAATTTAATTAAGTTTTTTCTCTATAAATAAAAGGGTAAAATATTAATAAAGTATAACTAATTAGACAAAGGATGTCGTGGGGTGCTAATACATTCCCATGCATAAACGACTCGAACCTTTAAACTTTCTTTATCCTAAAACTAAAGGGATTTCCGAATTTTGCCATTAAACTAGAATTTCGGTGGCGGCTTCCTTCGAACTTCAAGAATCCTTTCCGGATTTTTGGTCGCTACAGGATGCTTTAACTATATAATGGATCCTTGAGAAGTTATTATGTTACTTTTGATGTCTTGCAATTTAGTTCTTCTATGATAATTCTTTCAATGCTTATTTTAAGGTTGATCACTTAGAATAAGTAGGATCATAAATGCAAACATGGTATGGTTTGAACTCAAGAATTAATATGGATAAGTGTCTTAATAAAAGGAAACTTTGTTAATGCCAAGCTAAATCCTAGACATATGCTAGCTTAGTCCATAGAATGAAACTGTTGGAGCTTAAAATACAAGGGTGAACTTACTTAAGAGCTTAGACATAAGACTTGTAATGAAACCCTGAAGAAAAGTTGCTGAAAAGCACAAGTGTCTATTTTAACAGCCTTCATTGCAGGTGCAATCATTGTAGGAGCATCATAAGTAGCATAATAGTTCCAATGTGAAATTAGTTAGGAAAAGGCATTTCAACAATCTCTCTCATTTGAACACAACATCTTTTATCTTAACTTTATATACACACTCATCACTCATCACTTTTATTGTAGTCTCAAACTCTTGCATTTCTAAGCAAAGCTACTATCTTGAAAACTAGAGAATTAATACAATCCCTGTGGGTTCGACCTTTCTTATCACTTTATTACTTGTTAAAGAATGTGTATACTTGCACACCGTTTTTCACATAACAAAAGGACATTATTCCACTTAAAACTAAAAGAAGAAAATGGTATGTTTGTGGCATAGCCAATCAGTGCGCTGCTCGACAAATGAAGCTTGTCATCGTTGTTTTAGCAGAAGGTGCACCTGCTCCTTCTCCCCTCCTCCTTCTTCAAACTCACTCTATCGAATCATCGTGTTTGGAGTCGTCATGGCAGCCACAAATGCAATCTCAGCCATGTTTGCATGAGAGATAGCGCCACTAATTATTGTTGTGTTATTCAAATAAGAGTTTGCACTCACTAGTTTACAAGATGTTGTCATATTTTTTTGGATGGACTAAATACAGTGATTAATTGTTAATGTTGTCATACTAGTTAATGTATTGTATTTTTTTCGTCAAATGTCCAATGTTTCATTAATAATGGGCAAAGGCCACCAACAGATTACACATAATGTATGCAAATCTCACTAGCAAGGCACTGAAACAATCAACATATGGGTACCACAATCAAGACTTTTGAAACTCCTAAAAATTAACATAAGACATAAGGAGCGCCTAAATCAGATATACAGACAGAAAAAACTAACTTAAAACAAAAAACAGAGGCCTTAGTTTATCTTTAGACCCAACAAACTACACTAAGCACAACACACAAAGAGCCAGCCCATTAGGCTTTCCACCATCATGCAACCAGAATTAACAAAGTACCCCTCAATTGTCTTCTCCTCCCATCAAGCAAACAAAGAACCTAACAAGTCGCTGTTACTGGCAACTGAGACCATCTTCCACATCTGGACATTGAGCAAGCCACCACAGTCAAGAGCAATAGAACCCACAAAGAAAGAGTAGGGGAAAAGACAGAAAGTCCATAACTTTCCCCATATTTGAAGGCCAACCGAATAATGGGGCTCATATCCTTGAAACTAGGCATCCAATGGGGTCTAAAATGCATGAAAGCAGAAGAGGCTGGGGGGACCCCAATAGTTGAGGTTTCTGTAAAATCACTCAAGCGAGGGTGGAGAACAAGGTGTTTGAAGTGAGTCAAAAGGAGGATCTGGAGATATAGGGAGAGGGCGAGGTAAGTCAACGATGGAGGCGGGTGGTGGAGGAGGATCTGAAGGGGGGCGAGCGGAGGACAGTGTAAGCGAGGGCCTGTGGCCTATATCATATCATCTGTGTTTGGAATCGTCATGACAGCCAAAATTGCAATCTCAGCCATGTTTGCTTGAGATAGTGCCACTAATTATTGATGTGTTATTCAAATAAGAGTTTACACTCACCGGTTTACAAGATGTTGTCATATTTTTTTTGGATGGACTAAATATGATTAATTGTTATTGTTGTCATACTAGTTAATGTATTGTATTTTTTTCGTCAAATGTCTAATGTTTCATTGATAATGGGAAAAGGCCACCAACAGATTACACATAATGTATGCAAAGCTCACTAGCAAGGCACTGAAACAATCAACATATGGGTACCACAGTCAAGACTTTTGAAACTCCTAAAAATTAACATAAGACATAAGGAACGCCTAAATCAGATATACAGACAGAAAAAACTAACTTAAAACAAAAAACAGAGGCCTTAGTTTATCTTTAGACCCAACAAACTACACTAAGCACAACACACAAAGAGCTAGCCCATCAGGCTTTCACCATCATGCAACCAGAATTACCAAAGTACCCCTCAATTGTCTTGTCCTCCCATCAAGCAAACAAAGAACCTAACAAGTCGTTGTTTCTGGTAACTGAGACCATCTTCCACATCTGGACATTGAGCAAGCCACCACAGTCAAGAGCAATAGAACCCACAAAGAAAGAGTAGGGGAAAAGACAGAAAGTCCATAACTTTCCCTATATTTGAAGGCCAGCCGAATAATGGGGCTCATATCCTTGAAACTAGGCATCCAATAAGGGGTCTAAAATGCATGAAAGCAGAAGAGGCTAGCGGACCAATAGTTGAGGTTTTTGTAAAAGCACTCAAGCGAGGGTGGAGAACAAGGTGTTTGAAGTGAGTCAAAAGGAGGATCTAGAGATATAGGGAGAGGGCGAGGTAAGTCAACGATGAAGGCCAACCGGGTAATGGGGCTCATATCCTTGAAACTAGGTAGCCAATGGGGTCTAAAACGCACGAAGGAAGAAAAGATTGTGGGACCCCAATAGTTGAGGTTTCTGTAAAACCACTCAGGCAAGGGTGGAGAACAATGTGTTGTGAAGTGAGTCAAAAAGGAGCTTAAAAAGGGAGGAGAAGTTAGGGATGGCCAACTTAGAGGAGGATCTGGAAGTTTAGGGAGAGGGTGAGGTAAGTCAACGATGGAGGTGGGTGGGGGAGGAGGATCTGAAGGGGAGCGAGCGGAGGACAGTGTAAGCGAGGGCCTGTGGCCTATATATGATGATTAATTGTTATGTTTTTTTGAACAGCCTATATATGATGATTACTTGTTAATGTTACCATATTCAAATATGAAAGTTAATTGGTTTCAACTGTCAGTTTTCTCTTACTACTATTAGTATCATCATTAGGCAGTTATTAAGTAGTTTCTTTACGGTTATTTGGTTGTAATTCAATTGTAATCTTTCCTTGTATCAAGCGAGCATCTCAGTTATATATACAGTATAGACATGTACCTCTTTTAATTTTTATCAATTCATTTATAATCAAACAAGTATTATTCAATATTTTAGATTTTACATCAAAATAAAATCAGAAACAGTTACTCAGACCTCACAATTTGATGAGAACATGTACATTCATCAAAGTACATAAAATCACTCATCTTTTAAGCTTACAAATGTGACTTTTCCATTGACCTGTTCCAAATCTTCTTCCTTATTTACTTCACTAATTTCTTCCAAAGGCTTGTATGTATAAAACCAAGCACACATTACATAATAAATGAAATTCATAACTTGAATCCCACTAATAAGAAAGTAATAGCACTCCAGTCTACCCCTATTAAGGTTCCTATCAGGCAACCAATTCCTTTCCTTACCAGTATAATCATGAACTAGTGTTACCAATAATGTACCAACAAAGCTCCCAATAGCCGTAGCTATACAATACAAAGCGGTAGCACTACTTCTCATACTCTCAGGTGATTGATCATAGAGAAATTCTAAGTGTCCAACAGACATAAAAACTTCAGCCACTCCATGAAGACAATATTGCGGTACCAACCAAAATACACTGATAGGAATAATAGCTTTTGGATCATCCAATAACTTATACTTTGCAGCAACATTTTTTCTTTTGATTTCCACTAGTGCTGAAACTATAGTGGCTATAATGTTGATCACAAAACCTACTCCCATTCTTTGTAAACATGTTATTCCAGAATGTTTACCAGTGAATCGTTTAGCGAATGGAACGAAAACATGTTCGTATAGAAGAATACCTACCATCATGGTTAGTACGGTGAAAATAGACATTGAAGCCGGGGGGATTTGAAATGAGTGAGAGAGGTGGCGATCCATTGTGCGAGCTTGTAATATCACAAAGCTATGTTGGTGAGATAATGCAGTTATGAGCAGAATTCCTGATGCCCAAATTGGTAGCATTCTAATAAGGCATTTTAATTCTTCAACTCGGTGAACAGTGGCTAATTTCCATAAGTTTGGTTGTTGTGTATTGGGATCTCTGGCTTCTTCTGTTACAATTGCAGCTTTGTCTAACCATCTAGAGATAAAAAATTAAGGCACAATCAATTTATTGGTATTAACTAACAAATGTGTTTGCTTTGTAAAAATATTTTTGGATTTCATATTCCGTATATTCATTATAAATTTCTAATATATAATAATATTGCAAACAAATCTGATAGTCAGGAGATGAAAAACTAACTAGTGTGAATGTATTTTTGAATCAATAAAATGAGGATATGTTTGATTAGCTATTTGAAAACACTTTTGTTTTTGAGAAATTAAGAAAGAACAAATATTGTTCTTAGTTAACTTTAAGAAAAAAAAACTATTTTTAAAAAGTATAATCAAACACGCCTTAAGCACTTTAGCATTTGTTTTCAAAATTGTTGTAAAGACTGGATTTGTTTTATGTAATATTTCTTTCTTAGTGAGTTAATTGAAACAAAATAGGGGAAACAAAAAAAAAAGTAAACATGTCCAAGTTTGGAAATGCATATTCAAATAAAAGAAGACGATATAGACTCTATTTGTAAACTACATTTACTATTCATTCTAAAAAAATTGAAAAGGGCAAAACAAATAGGAATTCAAATTTGTCTTATATTGTTGTTCTATGTTTCTATAATAATAAAATAAAATATTTTTATTACTAATACATGTACGGACTGCAACTAAACATGACAATTTTGACTACAAATTCAATGTGTCTTTTTCTTAAAGATGACAAACATATGGATATTAGCACTATATGCTCCTATTTTAATGAAATTTTGCTTATTAAAAAACAACTAAAGTTGATAATATTAACTTTAAAAAAAACTTTTTTTTAGAAAACTTGTTTTAATTTATTATGTTTTTATTGAAAGAAAAACAAAGAATAAGACAAAAATAGTTATTTCAATCCAATAAAATCTACTAATTAACACCACGCCTGATTCTTTGATTCATGTTGTGGAGGGATAATGGTTTTATCAACCACCACCAATCATGCATCAAAATATGTGTATAACAAAGACTTTAAGAACCAAATACATTTTATATTGTGATTCTATCTTATATCTATCAATTATGTTTAAATACACCACTGATATTATCAACAAAAATTAGACATGAAAAATTTAACCAAAAAAAAAAAGAAATTAGACATGAAAATAATGAAGTTGCCTCCAATTGTAGTGTTTCTCACACACTTCAACAAAAGGCAGTTTAGGCAACGCTCAAAAATCGTGGCCAGAAGTGAAAAAACAGTGGCTTAAACTTGAGGCCACGATTTTGTAGGCGTGGGGTAGGTGGTCGTTGTCTATTCCTACAAGCCACGGTTTTTTAACATTAGACCACGAAATATTAAAACCGTGGCCATAGTTATTAAAACAGATCACGATTTATTAGTCTAGTTTCCGGCCACGATTTTCAATTGGCCACACAAAAATGATTTTTTTTTAATCTCTAATTTTTATTGGTAATATAACTCCCTTGTTGTTCTTACGTGCGGTGAAAGATCAAAGACCTAAAATTAGGGAGTTCAAATTTGTATCTTGAGTGCAATTTTGTGCAAACTTATAACTACTAGTGTACATTTAAAATTTCAGGAGTTCAAAATTTTTATTATAACGTTTTTTTTTTCTTGGGGTTTCAAGTGAATTCTTTCACTACAACACAAGTTTGCCCCTGCTTACATGGCTATGTCAGTATAAAGATCTGTAACAGCGAAAGAATCTATCCCCTTTGTTTTCAATTTTTCTCAATCTCTATATTGCCCTCTTTCTTAGCTTTTTTAGAGTCATTCTCGTCAACTAGGGCATTATTGATCCAAAAAAACCTATTGTATTGTCCCATTTGTTTTCAATCTGATGAAACTGTTAGTCATTTATTTTTTTGCTGTAAGGTTGGTTCGACAACATGGTACTTGGTGGCAGTCTGGTTAGGGGTATATGAAGTTATCCACTTTAGAATTTCTTAGGGTGATTTTGTTTATGGGAAAAAGAGAAAGAAAGCAAGGTATTTAATTTGGCTTACATGGGTACTGTAGAACACAAGAAATGAGGTGATTTTAGAGGCCGTCGTGTTGATAGATATCTGATTCTTAAGTTATCGTGGAGTTGGTATGTTGGAGGGGGAAATTTTCCTCTATTTCATTTTCAGATTGGTGCTCCTCCCCATTAACTTGCCTTAATTCGGAATGCTAGAATGGGATTTGGGTATTTTTGCAGATTCGTGGTCTGGCGGTTGGAGAAAAAAATTAGGAAATGGATTGTTGATGGGGTTTTTAAGGGTGGGATTCTGTTATATATAGTTGGGTTTTGTAGGTTTTGCGTTTTGTTTGTTCATGCAAGGGGCACCTCTCATGATTTATGCACTACCTATCTAACTGGATAATGTGTTTCTTGTGAGCCTTGTTACCTTTTGCATTAAATGCTTCTATTTTAATGAAATTTTGCTTATTAAAAAACAACTAAAGTTGATAATATTAGCTTAAAAAAGAAAACATTTTTGAAAAACTTGTTTTGATGGGTTATGCTTTTATTGAAAGGAAAAAAAGAATGAGACATTAAGAACCAAATCCATTTTAAATTTAGAATCTAACCTATATGTATCAATTGTATTTAAATACACCACTGATATTACTAACAGAAATTAGACATGAAAAATTTTAAAAAAAAGAAATTAAACATGAAAAAAATGAAGTTTGCCTCCAATTGTAGTGTTTCTCACACTTAATGACAAAACATTAGACGAAATTTATTTTTCATCATCTCTAATTTTTATTGGTAATATTACTCCCTTGTTGTTCTTACATGCAGTGGAAGATCGAAGACCTGGAATTAGGGGGTTCAAATTTGTATCTTAAGTGCAATTTTGTGCAAACTTATAACTACTAATATGTACATTTAAAATTTTAGAGGGTTCTAAATTTTTTATATAGATGGTAATTACTGTTTTTTTCCAAGAGGGTTCAAGTGAACCACCTCACTACAACACAAGTTCGCCCATGCTTACAGGGCCGATGTACATATGTGTTAGGGTGGTCAACCGCACATCTCGAAAAATATTATTAGTACCAATACTCTTATCAAAAAATAATATTACCACCAATATCCTATTAAAAAAATATTTTTGCACACCTTGAAAATATTTGTTTTGCGTTGAAACTCTTAGTTGCACCTATCTAATACACCATACTCACACAATTTCTCACACTCTTATTCATTTCTAATTCTTTCTCTCTCCCTACGTTTTCTCACTGTCGAGCTTGTTCTTCTTTCTTCTCTTCCTCATTTATAATATTTATAGCAACGTGTGTGTTTAAAAATGTTGCATACACTGCTTACATGGCTATGCTAGTAAAAGAAAAGTACACAATTTTTATCAAGCAAAAATCTAGCATTATTTGTAGTAGAAAAAGAACTAATTATATTTAAAAATTGTGATTTATAAGACATACCTAAATTGATTCGAGTGTAAAAGCCTTCCTTCCATAGATATAGGATCATCAAGCTCCCTATTTTGATACAAAAGCTTAGGATCCTCAGGCAAAGCTTCCTTCCTCTTTTTCACAGCTGCCACAATTACTTGTACCAATCTAACAAAGGGACTTCCATTTGGTTTCACAGTCTTATAAAGTGGTGAGCCCAAAACAAAAGCAATTATTGACATAAACATAGCAATGGTTGGAATACCAAGTCCCCAACCCCAACCCATATGATCTTGAATGTAAACCACAATAGTCAAAGCACTTAAAGAAGCAAATCCCATTGCAAAAAAATACCAATTGAATAGGTTCCATTTCCTAGATTCAACACCTTTTTTGGTCATATCAAATTGGTCACCTGAAAAGGGTACAACACATGATCTAATGCCACCTGTTCCAAGAGATGTGAGAAAGAGAGATAGATAGAGTATCCATAGTTGTGAGTATTTGGCTTCTTGACAGTTTACTTGTGTTGGACATGGTGGAGGACGAAAATGGGGTAGTATTGCAGATATTGTTATAGTAATCAATCCCTACATCAATCATTTCATAAGAGTAATATTTATTAGTATAGTTTGGTGTAGAATCAAAATGAAAAGGAATCACACTTTTGAAATGTTTCATTTGGATTGAAATTGATTCAAATTAGTTTCGAGTAATAGTTCAATTGATTTAAATCGCTTGAATCGACATGATAGGAAGTTGAATCGCTCAAATAACCTAATCACAGATAGGACTAATTCTAGGTATAATCAGTCGAGTCGTTCTGTGCGATTTAGTTTTATATTGTATTGGTATAACTTAAAGAGAGAGAGAGAGAGAGAGAGAGAGAGAGAGTTGATTGGTAGACTTTTTTTTTGTCTAGAGGTCTTTGATTATGCTCAGATGTCCAAAGCAAAGTAATTCAAAATTCGGCCAAGAGGTAAGTAAAGTCTGACTCCAATTTGTTCCATTATCGGGGATCAAACTGCGTGCTAGCTAAGTTCGTCCATTTAGATAGAATGCATTAATGACTCAAACCTAAGCTTGGAGTTAGATGATTGCTATACTTAATATATAATTATTTATCTCTATAAACCTAGCCTAAACTTTTGGGACAATTGGTTTCAAGTAGGGGAGGAGCTAGGGACAACCTAGGGACTAGCAATTATCACTTAATATCCTATATAATTTTTATTTTAACCTCTGCCTCAGTTTCATATTTTGCACCTAGATTCTTCAATTCTTTCATCTTTTACAGTTAAATAAAGATTGCACTCTCTATTTAATTTTTGAAGTACTTACATTTTCTTCTACTTGATCCTTACGTACACAAAGTAATAAATAGTCTCTAAAATTTGTGAAATATGTCAAATTAGTCTCTACATCTTTAAGAAGTTTGTCTCACTAGCTAGTCTCCGTAATAGATTACTTATAAAACTCTAAGCACTAATTTGATTGACGTCACAAATTTCATGGACTACTTAAACTTGAAAACTAAATTGATTATTTATTCTTAATTTTGTTTCTTAACAAACAATTTTGATAATGATTTTTTTTAACTCGGGGTCTTAGAACGGAAACAGATTCACTGCTGTTACCTTAATTTCCCTCGGGTCACTGCATTTGCACTATTAAGAAGGGCTTTTTAGACTTTTCCTCACCAATAGTATCTCTACTTTTTCTCTCTCCTACCCATTTTTCCACTAAATGCGGGGGACCTGCAGATTATGTTTAATCGCTTGAGGAATCGTGATTCGTCTTAGAAATGCAGTTACTGGTTGCAACTTGCAAGCACATAACAATAACTATTTAATTGTTTTAATCAAATAATTTCAAAAAAAAAAATCTTTAATCAAATAAAATATTCAAAACAGTGGAGAGTTATATCCAAAATACTTTCAATTAGGTCATGAGTAGATTGTAGAGAAGAGAATTAACCAGTTCATAGATGAGAGTGGCAACAAGAATGGTCCAAAATCGGCCAGCAAAGGAATCAGCCATGAAAGCACCAAGAAGAGGAGTGAAGCTTGATATTCCACCAAAGTTGGTGAGAGTATTTGAAGCAGAAACCAATGGCATGTTCAATTGTTGCGTGAGGTAGCTTATCATGTTAGCATGAAAACCAGCACTTGCAAATCTATCACACAGTTCATTTGCTGCAAATAATTAATTAAATTAATAACATTCACAACATGACTTTACTTTATACAGAGGATGCAACTGGACATCATAAACACTAGTGCTATAGAATTGCGAAAATCATGGAAGTTATAGCTAGCTTCTTTAGGTTGTAGTCTTTAAAAGACTTTCATTTTTGTTGAGCAGTGTCCTGCATCTGTGGGACTTCTTTTACTCAATAGTTTGAGAATTTTCATTTTCTGTAATATCTCTTATTAGTTGTTTTGTTTTTGGGTTGTAACCCCCGTTTCTTACTCAAAAAAAATTCTTAGAGCTTATAGATCGACGATAAATAAAATTGAAAAAGAGAAGAGGAATAATTATTTATAACACTACTAGCCAATGCATGAGTATTCTGCTTCAGCAGTCCATGTGGTCCTCTGAACCTAATAGAGCTTTTGTCACACTCAAGATTCAAATTCGAGATTTTGGGGTGGGATACGAACCCAATACCGTTCGGATCAACCATAGTAATTGGTATCTATCATTAGAGTTTAGAATGAAGGATAAAGATGAAAAGAAATTAGAAAACTAAAAAAGATAGTTATTTAGATTATTTCCAAGTTGATTTACTAATTGCCTTATTTTATTTTACTTCTTAACGCATGAAGCTTGCCTTATTGAACAGTTTTTCTTGTACTTATATAACACAGTACTCTTACTTAATTTCTGATAAGAAAAAATATAACATAAACTTACTGTACCTAATACTACTTATAATAAAGGGAGCTAACATCAATTATATAGGCATCATTTTCAAAAAAAAAAAAATCAATTATATAGGCATCAGAATTTGTACATTAAAAAACTAATTTTAATTCCACTTTTTTAATTAGCTAAATAACGAAAAAAGAAAACACACTCAAACATACAAACGTATTCTCTATTTTCTCCTCGTTATCAAGATAATGCAACATGACACGGTAACAAACAAGGTTGGTTCGAGCGTTAATTGGTCTCGGATTTCACCTCAAAGTCTCGAGTTCAAATTTTGGGTGAGGCCAGTGGTGGATCCAGGACACTGGGTCAGGAGGTGCAAAAATTTTCAAACACACACATCGCTCAAAATATAATAAACATAAGACTTTAACGGATTCACAACTTGTATTGCACTAACACAAATTAAATAGCACAACCAAGCTCCTAAATAGAAATTAAATTGTACTTAGAGGAAACCAACATATTCACAAAATACAGAACAGACTCATATTAAATAGGCTAACATAATCAAAATAAATTAAATAGTACTAACACATAATAGAAATTAATTAAATAGTCCTTTTATTGCTTTCATTTTGATAAAAAAAATTAAATAGTCCTAAGACAAGGTACCAATTAAATAACATAAATAGAATCAAATTTATGATAATAAGAACGAAAACCGATTCAAGGATAGAGAACATTTTTCTAAAAATAAAATATGTGACTGTATGAATAATTGTGTGAGTGTGGTGGATTCGGGCGATGAAAAACTTGGGATCAGACTTTGTTGCAAAACAAAGAAATTTTAGTGCAAAAGATATTTTTCAGGGTGTGCAAAAACATTTTTTTTCTAGGGTATATACGTGGTCAGCCAAGTTTCCCGATGTAGATTAGTCACTGACAAAACCAGTGGATACTGCACACCAATAACACGTTAACAAAAAAATAATGCAACATGACAAACATCATTACTATATTTTTTGTTTAGATATCAAAAATAATATTGGATCTCGATTAATCTGATTGTTAGTGTTAGTACAGATTCAAAAACGGGGCACATATAATCTATCACATGCACAGCTATAACAGACAATGGAACTGGAGAAATTAATTAATTATCTTTCCTTGATTTATACTTTATTCACTCTCACATTTCAGTATAATTCAAAATCTTATTCTCTTAGTCCAACCAATAAATTGATTTAACAAGAAAAAGGGTGATGGTATAATTCAGTAAGAAAATGAATCTGCAGAAGTTAGTAATTGAAAGCTACTAGCTAGAAAGTTTATCAGAAAGTATATATTATATGATAATGAGAGTTATTATTGGGATATATATATAGCTCACCAAGAATGAAAGGTAATGTTCTGATTCCTCCTCGTTGGTGCTGTTTTCTCTTCTCATTCTCTTCTTTCTCTACTATCTCGCCAATGTCCTTCTTCCCTTCCTCCATATCTGATATCTGTTTCTAAATCTAATGCTAGACACCGATATTGTCTATGTATTTATACATACATCTTTCTCTGTGCTAATCATAAGCATATTGTTATCTTAGTATATATCTTATATTATATAATACATATAATATAATAGTTTATATAGTACTATATAAGGTTGAATTATTTGTCTCCGTGCTTTCAATAAATTAATATTATAGGTTTTTAAACAAAAATCGACATAAACCATCTTACAACACCAATTAACCAAGTTTTTTTTATTATTAGTTAACGCTCGCATGATTTTTCGATGCGTTGTTAATAACTTGGTTAATTGATCACTTGACTAATAGTCTAAAAAAATTGGTTAATTGATGTTGTAAGTTGGTTTTTGTCGATTTTTGTCTAAAAATATATGTCTATATAACATTGTTGTTTTGAAATTTTTAACTGTAATGTCATAGAGTACAGCTACAGTGACAGAGGTATTTACGAAATACGACCTTATGAAGTTGTGATAATGATGTTGTAGGAGTCCTGCTTATTTTCCTTACTTTATTATTTTGAGTTCACTTTTTTACTTTACATAGGACGGTGCAGATTGTTAGATTAGGAGTGGTGGGCCTGCTTATTTTCCATACTGCTTATTTTCCTTACTTTATTATTTTGAGTTCACTTTTCCTTAATCTTCTCTCTTTCAGTGTCGAGAACGGGATGGCATTGTAGTGGGCCTGCTGGAGGAAGTCGTCACGAAAAGAGGGGGACTCGAGGGTGTGGACTTAGTGGGGACCATTGGAGCGAATGAGGACAAAAGGATTACGGTCGATGATGGTTTTGAGAGGGGAGATGCCCCATTTTCTCCTCCCATCGAAATGCCAAAAACAAAAGCTCCATTTTATGGCTTATTAGCGTGTACACGTGTCTCGTCGCTGCACAATCTGTTGTCAATCAACTTCCACCTGGCGCCTCACAACTCCTAAGCTAAGACGATATCGTCTTTATATCGTAGTAATCCGAAATTTATTTTAAGAAAATGCAGAAAATTTATAACTTAATACACGCATAAATACGAACTAAAATAATTCATATTACAACTAGTTTTCAGAGAGGATTGTACAAATTAAAATCTTTAAAACCAAGCCCCCCTTTAAATTTAGGACCACACAAAGAACCCTAATTTTTTTAGTGACTCCCTCTCTTATTCCCATATGAACTTCACCAAAACTTAGCCACTGATGAGCTAAGAGAATTTCAAAATCTCATAGGTAGTTTAACAATAGACGACATAACATAGCTTGGAATTGCCTGAATAACTGCCTTAATTTCCCACCAGATGAAAGAAGATTTCCTTTCCAGCCCTCTATTCTTACCATAACTCTCATGAACCCATTGAAGAGCTTGGCATTTAGCTTTACCCCAATCAGGGATTTCCAAGTATTTTCTAGCAGTGTCCCAAAGGGGAACACTTCTTAGAATTTGGGTTGGGTCTAACTCAACCCTACAAAACCGGCTTGTAAGGTGAGGGATGTCTCCCACTTATAAACTCTTTATTAGGCTATATCTCATCCGATGTGAGACTCTTAACACACCCCCCCCCCTCACGCCCAAGACTAGATAAGTGGAGCGTGACTCGAGTGGTCTGACAATAGGTGGCACAACAGATCTTGGATAGGATTTGATATACCATCTTTGAATTTGGGTTGGGCCTAACTCAATCCTACAAAACCGGTTTGTTAGGTGAGGGATGTTTCCACTTATAAACTCTTTATTAGGTCATATTGCATCCGATGTGGGACTCTTAACAACACTAACGATATTGGCCTATCTATTCTTACTCAAGCAAGCTTAGCCCACCCATAAATAAGACCATATTTGGTCAAATTAATTCTTTGGTCAGAACCTATAGTAAAAGAGTTTAGAATATTTACAAGCTGGTTCATCTCAGCAGGGAAAGCCCTTTCAAATAAAATAACATCATCAGCAACAAAAAAAGATGGGTAAGGGAAGGGGCATTCTTAGCAAGTTCAATACCATTAATCAGAGACATATTTTGGGCATCAGTAATGAGCCTATAGAGAACATCAAAGGCAAGAATAAAAAAATATGGGGATAATAGGTCACCTTTCCTTAAACCACTTGAAGGGAGAAGAGGTGGGCTACGAAAGCCATTGATGTTATATACATAGGAGACAGATGAGACCAAATTCATAACCCAATAGTACAAATTGAATCAAACCCAAAGCCCATCAAAGTTTGTCTAAGGAACTCTCATTCCAACATGTCATAAGCTTTGTTCATATCCGATTTAGGGCCACTTCGTGCGTAGATGAGGACCTTTTTCTTGAAGAAGTGGAAAGCATCATGGGCCACAACCAAATTGTCTTGAATCAGTCTCCGCTCCCACCCACAAAGGAACTTTGCTGGGGAATTAGGTTGTTCATATGCTTCTTCAACCATCCCACTACAATTTTAGAAATAAATTTATAGAGGAAGTTGCAGTAGCTAACATGTCGCAATTGGGAGATGTTTTCAGGTAGGGGGCCTTAGGGATAAGGGAAACAAAGGTTGTATTAACATTAGGGCCAAGAGTACCTAAGGAGAAAAAGGTTAGGACAACATCAAACATCTTTAATAATCTTCCCATTCTTTTCAGAGATAGTAACTACAGAAGTTAAGTGGGCATTCATATCATCTATAACAAGTTATGGAACAATCTTGAGATTATCAGAGAAATTAGAAGGAAAATCAGAAGAATAAACAGAGTTAAATCAGTTGAGAATATCATTTGTAATCTTATCTTGACCTTCAATCCAATCCCCTTGAGCATTCACAATCTTGTTGAGCCTACTTCTTTCCCTTCTTTGGATAGTAGTAGAATGAAAGAATTTAGAATTCTTATCTTCATAGTTGAGCCATCTAACTCTAGATCTTTGACCCTAGAATTTCTCCTCATGTTTCCACAACCTGTCCACTTCAACTCTGAGTTCCTGAACCTCCTTCCAGTCAATGTCATCTTGGTGCTTATTAAGGAGAACCTGGATCCTCTCCTTTTTTAATAAAACAACAACATTCTTTAAAGTCTTTTTGTGCTAAGTCTTGAGAGAGTCTTTGTAAGACTATGGCTTTAAATTCGGACCACTCGCCAAACACAATTATCGCTTGCGATACCATTCCAAGCATTAGACATATGCAATCCTCGGAGTCTTCCCAAAATGCTTCATATTTGAAAGACCTACCACTCTTAAGATCTGGCTTGGGCTTGAGGATAATGGGGCAATGGTCTGAATTAATCATTAGGAGAGACAGGGAAATGGCATTATGAAAGTGTTCCCTCCAACCCCAATATCAAGGACCCTATAAATCTTTTATTTAGTCACCTCGTAGTCCCTTGGATTGCTAATCCCCTCTTTTCACTACTATTCATCATCTCATTAAAATCCCCAATACAACACCAAGGTCTCTCGATAAGAAAGCATTAATTTCTCCAACTAAGTGTCTTCTCTGGGACAAGACAGAGTTTTCATATATAAAAGTGAACTCAAAAAGGAAACTTGACCTCCTGTCTCTCACAACAGTATGGATATTGTTTAAGAAAGCGTCGAGAATTTGAATTTTATAATAATCACTCTATAGTTGCCCTAGGCCCTCAGAATCCCTAAGCCTTCACAGAAGAGAAGTTTTGGAACCTAACTCTCCTTTTAACATGTTGAGCTCTTTCCTTACGGGTTCTAGTTTCCATAAGGAGGAGGATGGTCGGCTTATGACCAATATCAAAGTCGTACAACTCTCTATTTGTCATGGCCGCTACCAAACCACGACAATTTCAGCATATACAAGTCATTTGGGGGTGAGGGAAATGGTATGGCCCGCCTCCTCATTCTTAGGTGCATTATAACCAATATTGAAAGAACTAATGATCCCCATGAAAGGGGGTTGCAGAATACCCATAGGAATATCTTCTATAGCTTTCTTGCTTCCACCCTCGGGTGGCACACACCCGTGCTCATCAATGGCATTAAAGTCCCTCTTCTTTAGTTTTAGATGAGCAGCTAAGGATATAGCTAATTGGGATTAATCTTTCTCTTTGATTGGTGTCACAGTAGTCAACTCCAATTGGTCTTAAGGGGAAACTCTATATAGTAAATAGGAGAAGTAGGAAAAATTTTGGCAGGTTCCCTCCAAATTTCTTCATCATCAAATTAAAATAAGGTGAGTCTTTATTTTTCCTTTTCCAAGTAGGACCTCTGTCACCAGTTCACCGCAGTGATTCTGGGTCTGTTTGGAGAACCACTTGGTGCCTTGTATTTTGCTCTTTCTAGATTTCCAAATGAGAAAGGTTTGCACCACCATATCTAATATTGTCCTCAGTGGGGCTAGGGTAATCCATGGTAACTATAGGTTTAGTAAGACCCACATCTTCCTTAACCAACTGTAGATCATTGACATTGTTAAGGTCTAGCTGAGGGCATACAAATGAAGAGCTCAAGGGTATTCTGGTGGGCATTTGTTGTTGGGGAACTCTTTTAGATTGATATTTTGGTTCTATTGCTTCTAAGCAAGATGAGTGAGAAAGAATTGGAACATCCTTGGCAAAAAACATTCTAGTGATTCTGTTGTAAGGGAATTCAGAGTACGAAGGAGATCCAGGTTGGGGACTAGTGTCACATGTAGTGTCATTCCTTGCCACTGGGGAAAATTAAGGGATTTGAGGATTAGGAGAACTGCTAGCTATCATTTCTTCCCGATTGGGAGGGCATAGGGGATCATTCATACTTTCATGGTTTTCTTAACATTCACATAGGAGAAGTCATCTCCAAAGAATGGGTCCTGAGGAACTTCACAAAGTGGCTTTAATTATCTACAGAGGTACCTATTTGTACCATGAGTGGGAACGAGGCTGCATAGAGCTCGGTCCACGACAAGTCGCATCATGTTGTCTCGAACAAATAAACAATAGTGCCAGAGGAAAACCGCCAATGGGGTGGATCTAATGCATTGTGGATGCCTCTTTCTCACCAACAAAGCATAAATTCGGTTTTAGAACGTGCCTTAGAGATGACTATGCCATTTTTATTGGTGCCCAAACTTTTAATTTCCAATCGATTTATGACATTTAACTTGGAGAATCTATGGGATTGCTCTTGGCTATCAACTGCAATATGAGCTCAATAAGTGTCACAAGGAAGGGGGGTTGGAGTTGTGACCCTTTTAAAATTCACTTGAAACAGTATAACTTAATTCACAAGTATGACTATAAGTTATGATAATGAATTTACTTAGTTAAGGGTGAGAACTGCTTTCTTAACAATGATGATCTAATGTGAAGGTTTGAACCAAACTGTCTTCTCAACTATGTAACTGAGTTGAGAAGGGTCAGTTGTCTCACTCTTTTTCAGTTCCACACGATTTGAGGTTTTAAGACTATGTGTGTTAGTCATTAATATTGATTTCTACCTTAGAGAAATAACTATTCAGTTATAAGAAGTTTAACTATGAGATGAGAAGGTTGAAAACTTCTGTTATTATATGAAACAGTTGTAGAGAAGAGTCAATTTCTTGATTTCTCAGTTTTCCTAAACCAACTCTTAGAGGAGTGTTTTGTTTTCACAGTGCAAAAACAGATATTCAAAGCAGTAAATAACACAATGATATATAGTGGTTCACCCAAACCCAGGGCTACATCCACTCCTCACTCCCTGTGAGAGTTTCCACTATTTTCTAAATAGTTTACAACTTTACAACCAATCCTAGATTTAAAGTTCTTGTGGTAGTTTTCTTCACACAACTCTACCTACTGTTTTCAAACCTAATACAATCCTTCTGATCTATTAGGCAGCTTCTCCAGCAGATGTAAACTCACTTCTCAAGTCCTACAGCAACACATGCTACTTGAGAAGGTTCCCTACAGGTGTTCTGTTTGATATGTGGGTTTTGGGATTTCTAGAGCTTGTTAAGGTATTTTACTTTACATTACAATACAAACAAAATAACATACTCAGAAATTGAATGAATCCCTTCAGTTGTAACTCAGTTGAGTATGGATGAGAGAAAACTTTGATACTTGAGAAGGTTGGAAGATAAGAACTCAATGCACTCTCTCACCGATCAGCAGTGCCCAAATGCGTTTATTTATAGCTGAATGTGTGTGTATTATCCTCTGGATAAAAGGAAAGAGTCGTTGGCGAAGTAATATAGCGATTTATAGCCGTTGGAGAGTTTTTGTCTTTGTGCAAACAGAGCTTTTCTGCAGAAGACAACGATATACAGCTGTCATGACTCATCTCAACTCTGACTCTTCTCAACTATCCACAGTTTTTGGAGATGATGCTTCTCAAGTTGTTACTTCCTAAGATATGTTTCGTTGTGTAGACATATGGAATGACTCTTCTCATCTTGACTCTTCTCATCTTGACTATTCTCATGTCATGATTCTTCTCAACTTGACTCTTCTCAACTTGACCTTTTTATTATCATGACCCCCTTCCCGAGCTTGACTCTTCTTATGTCATGATGTTTGTCTTTATGATGCTTCTTATCTCTATCTTTCTGAGGATACCTCTTACTATGTATTTTATCTTGATACTTCTGAGGTTGACTCTTCTCATCACTCTTCTCATGTTGTCATAGAATAGGATAAGTCTTCTCATGATGATCTTTCTCAAGTTTACCCAATTTGGTCTTGATCTTTTGATTATGAGAACCCTTCTTCTTAATATGTTGTGTACAACATTGTTTTGAGTTTTCTCATCATGATGCTTCTCATAAGCATATCTCTTCTTGAGACTTGGTTGTTTGATACCTGTTCTAATCTTTCACTCAAGAAGAAACATTAGTAGCTCTTAAATCAGATAACTTAAGCTTCTCATTTGAGGTTTGTTAATCATCAAAACTTAACATGGGATTTCGCCTCAACACAATAGAGACTTGGGATTTACATTTGTGATCTTTAAGTTAGATGTAAAGATCATAGTGGATGTGTTCTTTGCCTCTAGTACTCATAATTCTGAATTTGGTTGTATTATCCAATCCTCTAAAACTCCTTTACATTGTTTAGCAATAACTCATATTTAGATTTTGCTAGCAGAAATTCTAATAAGGTGGCTCATACTCAGTGGCAGATCTAGGGCCCAGAGTCAGGGGTCAAATTTTTTTAAAATCACGCATTACTAAAAAATAATAAAAATAAAACTTTAATATATATAATTAAATAAATTATACAACTCATAATTGTCTTCTATGCACACAAAAGGGAGAGAAATTGATGTGAGTGATTGTGTGAGTGTGGACTAGGTGCAAGATTAGGGTTTTGGGTGCAAATTAATATTTATCACGGTGTACAAAATATTTTTGACCCTCTCACTTGAGGGTAGGTCTGTCGTTGCTCAGCTCTTGCAAATATAGCTTTAATTGTAGTTAGTCCGTGTGTTTTCTATGCGATTCCTTCATGTATTTGGCCAATCATTATAAATGAAATGCGGTGAATATACAGTATACACATACATGAAGAAAATACATTATCAACAAAATAGTCACTTTTTTGTATAAAAAAAAAAAAGAAAAGAGTCAATTTGACACGAAACTTCCACAAATATAATTATTTTCTTTGAAATAGGGTTGTTTAATTAACAATAGAAAATAAAAAATGGCTAAAGACAGAGGATAAAAACTCCCATAAAAAGGGTAAATAAACATTTTGGCCACTGAATATATAAGGTGCCGACATTCTAGTCTTGGAGTGTATCGAAAATGGAAACATCTCTTAAGTTTCTCTTTTATTAGTAATTTTTTTGGATTAAATTAACCCAAAAAAGACATGCATTTAAGAACCAAAATGACAAATAAAAAATCACATTTAAAAATCAAAATAACGTACAAAATAAACACTTGAAATGTATTTTTAATTTTGATACATTCAGATATTATAATAATAGCGGGTCACACAACTATGAAGGAAAATTGTTGTTGGCAAATGGAAGGAAATTTTTTAAGTAATGTCAATTATGATGACGTCATCCCTTACGCCATGGGGGTATTTTTATTGGAACCGATACTAAGTTGTGTTACCACGGTTCTCATAAGGACGAATTCATATATCAAATTTTCACATAAGAGGACAGATTTTCTACTAACTATATACTCAATTTATTAATTATTAATTCATTACTGAAGAACCCAAGTTCATAGGTCCTTATCCATAGTGATGTCCGTGACACTTACTGAAATTATTCATGTGGTTTTTATTTTATCAATAGATTTACAGAAGATAAGGATTTCAGTCAATAATTGGATGAGAGGTCGATTTCAATGATTATTTTTTTATGAAGGAGTCTCGTTTTCTTCGAAAAATTTATAAACATTATTTATTTTCATTTTAAAAAGTAGGTGAAATAATAAAATGATACTGTTTTACTAAGTGGAAAAAGGGCATTAAACAAAGACCATTTAAAGATCGATTGTTTGAACATCCAGATGTTAAATGTTGACACAGTGGCATTTTTGCAATTAAACCAACAACTTGGCTTTTCTGTTTGACATTTAGATCGGTTGTTGTAATAATCGATGTTAAAGCGTGCTTGCCTTGGTCATTTAGTATCGGTTATTACAACACCCGATACTAAATGTTCAATTTCATTTTTTCCTCCTTTTCCATCGCTCACTCTCTCACGTTCTCAGCTCTCAACTCTCGTTCTCGTTCTTAGCTCTCAACTCTCGTTCTCGTGCATAGTTTAACTTGGTGTTTTAAAAATATTTTATTGCATTTAGTGGGAAACTGTTTGGTTGAATGGGTAGTGTAGGAAAGGGGTCCTAAAAGTGTGCTATGATAGATACCACTTTTTGAACAAACATTGTTGTTATTTTGTTTTCTAAGTAGTTTAACTTGTATTCTCTAAATGTAAGATATTAAGTTTAATGGAATTTGAAATATTTTTATATATTTATTATGTCTGTTGATGACTGGAATATTCTATATATAATAGGTTCTTATAAATTGGTTGATTGTCATGGATAATTTTTTTTAAAAAAAATAGACATTTAGCATCGGTTGTTCTATACAAACGATGCTAAATGTATTTGTAAAAGACATTTAGCATCAGTTTTATAGAAATAACCGATGTTAAATGTACTTGTAATTTAGCATCGTTTGTATAGAAGAACCGATGCTAAATGTACTTGTAAGAGACATTTAGCATCGGTTATTTTATACAACCGATGCTAAATGTACATCTAAGAGACATTTAGCATCGGTTATTCCATACAACCGATGCTAAAAGTTTGTTTTGAGGCTATATTAGGCAGTGATGAAACACATTTACCATCGGTTATTTAAAAAACCGATGCTAAAGGTGACTTTTAGCATCAGTTAAATAACCGATGCTAAATGTCCCACTTTTAGCATCGGGGGATTTAGCATCGTCGGATAACCGATGCTAAATGTCCAAAACAACCGATGCTAAATGTATTTTCTGCATTAGTGTTTGTCGTAAATTTTTCCATTAATTAAATGAATTCGAAAGAAAATGAATAAACAAGACTCGAATTAAATCATTGGTTTATTAGTTGAAAGGTTTAAGTGCAAGTTTGATTAAATTTATTTTTCAACAGTAAAATGAGATTTTTGCAAAGGAACCCAATTATATCATTAATGGAATCAAGAAATAGACTCAAGATCAACAATATGAACAAAATTCAGAGTTATAAGTAATAAATAGTGACTTAAACAAATCATGGGAATCAAACCCAAGGGTGGGTAACATGAATTAAAGAAGTAAAACGAACTGTAAAATAAATAAAATAAGAGATAAGAGTGAAACACTCCATTGTCAAAATTAAAAATTCTTTGAAAATAAAATTCAAAATACAAAGAAAATGACCCAAGTGTACATTTTTCACCATAATTTGCCAAAGATTATGGTATGTATGGTTAATAAACGTTGTGAATGTCGCCTCTAGTGTATTTACAAACAACAATTTATAGAAATTGCAAGAGATGACTTCCTACTTGCATGATGGACATACGTCCAATTCGAAAATTAGCCTACCTAATAACTATCTAATGATTGATAATCATATGTTGCCACATAAACTCTGGCTCCTTATATCTTGTACACTTGTCTTTGCGCCTTAAAAGAACCTCAAACACCATCAACAACTTCTTTCAACTTCCACGCGCTTTGACTCTCTTTTTTACTTCTCTGAAAATGCCTTGAAACTGCTCCGCATTTAGACCTTGGTCGTGTCTCGAACTTTCTTATGTCCAATTCGAAAATTAGCCTACCTAATAACTATCTAATGATTGATAATCATATGCTGCTACATAAACTCTGGCTCCTTATATCCCGTACACTTGTCTTTGCGCCTTAAAAGAACCTCAAACACCATCAACAACTTCTTTCAACTTCCACGCGCTTTGACTCTCTTTTTTACTGCTCTGAAAATGCCTCGAAACTGCTCACCATTTAAACCTTGGCTGTGTCTCGAACTTTCTTCTTTCTTGCTGACGTGTCCACATGCTCACCATTTAATACGTAAAATCTCATATTTCAAGTCTAGTTTATGTCATTAAACAATATGTTTAGTAACAATAATCAAAGGTTAGAATGGTAACATGCTAAATGATAAATAATAAAATAGAAATAGTTTAAAATTATGCAGTTTTCCAATTCCTAAAAAGATGGAGAAATATTAGGCATTTATTAAAAAAAACACACGCATTAATTTAGGAACCAAAAAAGAACGAAAACCAAAATCACTGATGCACTAAAACACTGATTACGCAAAATCCAGAAGCTTCAAACCATCGAATCCTCTTCCTTTCAAAACCCAAAAGCTTCAAACTTCAAAAGCTTCCTTTCAAAACCCAGAAGTTTCAACATTCAATAGTTTTCACTGTGAACCTTGAAATCAATCTAACTACGAACAGACTTAACTGTGGCTAGTAGACTACTAGCCACATAATCAAACAATTATGGGTAGTTGTCTCTAGCCACCTAATTACAGAGTTATCAATCAACAGATGCAACAACTAGGCAGTTAGCACACCAAACAAAAACATCAAGTTCTACAACAACAACAACAAATCAATTTGATCCATACAGACACAAGACAAAACCAAATTCAGTCACGAATACCTAAATCAAGGGTGACTACGCAATCTTCATCAAAGACAACTCAACGATGCGTACCTAAAAATCATAGGATGATTATATCACTCTCGTCAACCTAGACTCGTCACTAACTAATCAACCATCCAACCTTATACTCAAACCATCAACTTCTGCGTCAATATAAAAATCATCACTACCAATGAGCTCATTTTAATTTTTGTTTTTTAAGTTAAGTCTCCAAAATACGCTCCACTCAACTCAATACATATATGTGCACTACTCCCACTCACCTTGAAAATGGAAAAGACAAAACATTCAATGAGGGTAAAATTGGTATATAAGCAATAAATATACACTAAAAACTAGAATAGTTTCTTATATTTGACACCAAAATTAGCTCCAAAAATCTTCTTATAATAGGGAATGGGAGGAGTACCTTGCTACATGCTCCACTGTTGATTCTCCTACCTCACCAGCAAACTTTGAAATTTTGGAATTTTAATTCTCTGGGAAATTTTGTTTACAAAATTAATTGGAGGAGGAAGACATACACAAAATATGGCCTATTTGATGTGTTTCCCCAATCGTTTTGTCGAATCTTTTGCAAAATGTCATCAACATTTTTGTTTTCATTAATAATAGCAACATTTCGAGGATCACATTATTTTGAACTTGTTGGACAACAAAGTTGTTCTTGAATATTTTCATTATTGTTTTGAATCGCATTTTCATTATCCCCTCAGGGTGCACCAAAGACATCAACAATTCTCCACATTTGTGTAGCCAATACTTGATAAGTGTTGTTAGTGTTCTCTATCAAGGGATTAAATATTTGGCTATTTGTTGAGTCATCACTTTCATCATATCATGGTTACTTTCATCTATTTGTTGCCTGAATGAATGCTTGGCTATAATTGTTATTGGCGAATTAAGTACATTCTCTAAGGCAACATTGTGGGGATTTAAATGGCCAAGTATCAAATTGCCAACTGCCCAATTATTAATTTCTTGGAGGAACACCCGAACTTGCCATTGTTACCCTTGGAGGGGGAACAAAACCATGAGGCAAGCCATAGGGCGGGTGAGTCATGTTAACGTTGTGCCACTCGGGTTCAATTGGTTGTTCCGGCTCCAACTGGCTTACAACAGGATTAGACCTCAGTTCTCCATGAGGAATAACATCTGTGTTGTTAAATTGTTCAGATGGATTAAATTCTTGTTGAAACTCTTGAATCTCCATGAGGAAGGTCTGTTACGGTTTTTGGGAAAAGCCATTTTACCGCTTCGAAGAATTATGCAAAATCAAACTTCGCACAACTATTTTTAACTAAGTCCCACTAAGCGTGCCAATTTGTTTTCCAGTAACTTTCGCACAACTACAAAGAAAATGACTCAAATATACATTTTTCACCATCATAATTTACCAGAGATCCTGCAAGCAAGCGTATTTTCTTAGCCAAACAAAAAACGTTAAGCTAGTGATTCATTTTTCCTTACTTTTATGAAAGAAAAACTAGTTAAACATAATATCATACGTGTAGAAAGTGTGATCCACGACGTATCAAATGACATGTTACAATGGATAAGACAGACGCATAGTGATGTCTCCAACAACATTGAACCTTGTCCCTTCATACATTATTCACTCCACTAATCAAAAATGGCGACAACTCCATTCACCTCCCTGATCTCCCTCTCAACAACTAATTCCCATTCCTCTTCAAAGCTCTCACTTTTTCGTGCATTCAGAGCCTCAGCTTCAAATTCAGTTACTCAAAGTCGTAACCAACACACACCTAGAAGGGAATTCTTAAAGGGAATTGGCTTCCAAGCTTTTTCACTTCCACTTATTGTTCTAACACAACCACCACATTCACAAGCTAGAGAAGTTGAAGTTGGCTCTGTTCTCCCACCTTCACCATCAAACCCTTCTTTTGTTCTCTTCAAAGCAACTCCTAAAGACACTCCTGCTCTTCGTGCAGGTACATTGATCTTTCCTCTTCTCAAATACCTGAATCATTTTATAGGTTATGATTTTGATGCCTCTATTGCAAAATGTTTGGTTCATTAATTGATGATTAGGTTTTAGGAAGTGGTGAATAGGTTCATTAAATCCCCAAATTGGTCTCTCAAATTGTAGTGTGCTGACTAGTTGATCTCTGAAATTAAGGAATTGAAAATTACATCCTTGTAATTGCAAATTGTTGGCTATTTTAGTTGAGATGTTGCAAATTTGTCTTTATAGTTGAATATATAAAATCAAATTGGCCCATGAAAATTTACTTGTGAATGTTAAATTAGTTTTCTTATTTGTTAGCTAAAACTCAAAGTGCTACACAAAGGGCAACATGTGACTAAAATGACTGACAATTTACAATTTCAGGGATGTTTTTGTCAATTTCTTAATTTCAAGGACTAACCTGACGACAGCACCCTACAATTTCAGGGAGCGAAATGGGGTTTCATTCATTTTAGCACTGTTTATTGCATGTGTAGAACATAAAACAGTGAACTTATTAGTGTCATTAACATTTAGATAAAATCAATTATGTAATTTTGAGATTTATCATTTTCTCTGGGTCATATTTTATAAACAATGGTGATCCTCCCCATGATCCTTTGCACTGTTTCTGGCAGATGTTTAGTAACTTCTGTAATTCTGATTAACTGTACATTGCCATACATCGGAAGTCCCACATCGGATATGATTTGGCCTGAAAAAGAATTTATAAGTGGGAGACATCCTTCACTCTACAAGCCGATTTTGTAGGATTGAGTTACATCCAACCCAAATTCTAAGATAGTATTAGAGACAATCCAAGATCTGTTGAGCCACCTGCTTTCGGGACACTCGGGTCACACTCTAGTTGTCTGGGCATGAGGGGTGTGTTGAGAGTCCCACATCGGATGCAATATGACCTGAAAAGACGTCATAAGTGGGAGAGATCCCTCGCTTTACAAGTCAGTTTTGTAGGGTTGAGTTAGCACTTAGGAGGCCAAATCCAAATTCTAAGACCATAGCTATGCTTCTTCTCTTCTCCATAGTTATTTAGAATTAGAATTAAAAGATGAAATCATATTTCAGGCATTTTATCGTGTTTACTGCCACAGTTGTTCTTTTGCAATTGATACTCTAGATTTAGTTCTTTGCAGGAAATGTGCAGCCATACCAGTTTATCATTCCACCAACATGGAAACAGGCTCGTGTAGCTAACATACTATCAGGAAATTACTGTCAACCAAAATGTGCCGAGCCGTGGGTTGAGGTTAAATTCGAAGATGAGAAACAAGGAAAAATCCAGGTAGTGGCTTCACCTTTGATACGCCTTACCAATAAACCAAATGCAACAATTGAGGACATTGGGACTCCGGAAAAACTGATCGCTTCTCTCGGGCCATTTGTCACCGGAAACACTTTAGATCCAGAAGAACTCCTTGAGACTTCAGTTGAAAAGCTTGATGGTCAGACGGTATATCTGTTTTCTATAGCCTATGTTGTCTAAACAGTTATAATTTTCTTTTGTTTTTACGTATTAGAAAAGGAAGAAGCTAGAGAAAGTACTCTAGGTATAAGTTTAGTAGTTTTTATTCTTTTCAAAGTTGTCATAAATCAATAAAATTAATATAATCTCGAGTCCCATCCTTCTAGCATAAGTTATGCAGAGGGAATGTGAATGTTGAGTTGAAGAACTTCATTGAAAGTGCAATGTAAAAGACGTTCATATCACACTCAGATGCATAAGTTGCAATAAGAAGCTTCAGAAAACTAAAGTAGAAATCTCTGGAGGATAAGGCATTGTGAGCATTGTGTACTTTAGGCTCTGTATCAGTGCTTACTTACTGTATGAAACACAAACACCTCTATTTTAGGCGTGTCTGACACCTTATTTGTAATGAGAAGTTTCAAAAAACTAAAGTAGATATATTTGGAGGATAAGGCATTGTGAGCATTAGGGACTCTTGGCTGTGTATCAGTGCTTATTTAAAATGAAACACAAACACCTCTGGTTTTACTGTGTCTCATGTCCGACACCGGCACCCATATGGTGTGTCTAATACCTTATTTCAGTGTCCAATTCAAACCAGCTATATTTTTTGTTAGTGACACCTCTCTAACACAGATGGGACACTCTTTTGGTGGGAGGCGGCACTTGCATAAGCAAATTATCTCACATATGCAAGCCGTAACCTATGAAGCACTGATACGGACACGTAGAGACTAGTTTTAATTTGAAAAATACAAGTAATTGAAGGGTCTATGTCGGTGTTCCACACAATACATGTCGGACACCGAACACTTCTTCAACTGGAAGTGTCTGTGCTACAGAGGCCATAACGTATGTTCAGCGTCTCTGGTGTTCCATTTTTTTATTGATTCCTATTTTGCCTTTTCTGATTGATATCTCCCTCCCTGTCGACCTTCTTTGTTCTCTGGAGAAATTTCCCTCCCTGTTGATACTTCATTTGCACGGTGACATCTTCACTCCCTCTCGTCGATATCTCCACTCCATTCGCAATCAACATCTGCTCTTGGTGCTTTGCTTCAGTCTCTGCTTCAGCCTTGATTATCAATTTAGATCTTTTATTAATGATACTCATATACATTAGTGGTGTCCAAGTATCCTTGTCATCTCTATGCTTCGTAGATCAGCAACATTTGTCAATACGGAGTATTCTTTTATGGTGCTTATAATATAACAGTTTTATCCATATGCTTATTTTTAAATGGTGTTTGCAGTACTACAAATATGTGCTTGAGACTCCCTATGCTCTTACGGGTTCGCACAATCTCGCAAAAGCAACAGCAAAGGGAAACACTGTCGTTTTGTTTGTGGTTAGTGCTAATGACAAGCAATGGCAAACTCATGAGAAGACACTAAAGGCCATGCTTGATTCTTTTAAAGTGTAGTTTTCTGTCAAAGGTAAATAAGAGAAATTTTCAGTTTATTTCCTTCTAGTTTTTGTTTATAAAGAATTTGAGCAAGAGCTATGTTGGCCCCCATTTTAATTTTTTTTTGACCTGTGGTTGAACTTGAAATCATATTTGACATGTTTTAGCAAGCTACCTTGTTTTTGTAAATATCTGATTAAGTCAATGCCTTATGTTTTAATTGTCTTGAGTGTATTAGTTTATGTAGCCAAAAATATATTTAAAAAAAAAAGATAGTTAAAGATGCTCAGTAGACACAGCTGGTTTAGCTACATGGTTTTTCATTTTTCTGAGACTAATATCAATTGTGTTTTTAGATATTATCTTCATAATTGTTCTTAATGTTTTCACTGCTCAAGTTTTCAGTGTTAATAAGCTCTACAAATTGTTTAGATCAAAACCTTAATTCTTGTCAGTGCTCTATCCAATAAGATTTAAACATTTCCGGCCCCTTTTTATTTCATCGCCTTTGGTCAAGACAAATATCTTTGCATATAATTGTTCAAAATTTGACCTTTTTTTTGGGTATGTAGACGAAGCGGAAAATGCCACTAGAAACTCAAACACACAATTGTGAGGTCCCGGGTTCGAACCCGGGACATGCTATCCAACCTAACAATTTCGGCATTTGTCAATTGAGCTAGGTCTTACGGATCGTACAAAATTTCACTTTGCTTACAAAATAATTGTACAAATCTCAATGGCTCTTCTGGTATATGTTCTCTTCACCCTGCTTAGTGAAATATATCCTTTTTGTGGCAGGTTAATTTCCCCCTCAAAATATACTCTGTTGGATGGATCTGAAAGACATCATTGTTTGTTTTAAGGACTTCCAAAACCAAAACAAGTGAAACATTCCTTTCTTAAGACCAATGTGTCTCTCATGGCACAAAAAAACACCCTACAGTATATTTCTAATGGCATGACCATACTTTTGTAATTGAGTGGATTGATTCAATCTTCCCTTTATCTACCTTATTTTCACATACCTCTTTTATAATTTCTAAATATTCACCAGCCCACTTGAAAATAATAATTTGTGAAAGGAAACCACTAGGTAGCAAGAATTCTTTTGCCAGAAATTTTGGCAGAATAAGTTGGCATTTTTATTAACTCTTTGTTATTTGAGTAATTCTCACAGTTCTGACTTATTGCATGTTGGCAAATTTTGGCTAAATATTGTTTTTTTTTCTTTCTGCTTGTAGAGTATTATCATCTCAATTGATCCTTCTGTATTTCATTTCTGATACTGGAAACAGAAATGTTGTGTGTGTTGCAAAATTAATAAAATTGCTCCAGCCAGGCTGAATATTTGTTCCATTTTTGTAGCCATACCTAAGTTTATGTGTTAAGGTTGTGTTAGGAACCTAGGAATTGGCTCCAGAAAAAATACTGTTTATTTAGGAAAAATAGGAAAAGTAAATGAAAGAAAGATACACAAAAAAGTCTAACTCTCCTACAATATTTATTCACCACTCAAAATTCTCAAATTGATAAAAAATGATTTCAAAGGGGATGGAAGTCTCTATTTTTAGGCTTCCTATACAAGGGATAAAAATGGATAGGATCAGTAACCATCCTAACTAACAACTTACAGCCTAACAGAATATAACTAACTCCCCTAACAACCTAACAAACCCAACAAAGACTAAGTCAAATCCCTATTTTCCCTTTAGTGATAAACCAGTAAGGTTCATTTACTTTTACATAGTCATTTCCTTTATTAATACCTAACAATATAGGCTTCCTGATAAAAAGGGATAGGATCAATAACCATCCTAACTAACAACTAACAATCTAACATAAAATAATTAACTCCCCTAACAACCTAACAAAGACTAAATCAATTTTCTATTTTCCCTTTGGTGATAAACCAGTAAGGTTTATTTACTTTTACACAGTCATTTCCCTTATTAATACCTAATAACAGGTTGGTTCTCACTTTAGAGGGTAAAGTGTTAGATTTCAAGGTTAGACTTCTCTAAAATGAGCTCTGACATTAGAGAGTAATGTAATAAATCAAATGATTTCTAATGGTTATGTGGAAAATTTCTAATGGTTTCTATTTCGGGAACAATTTTAGATTCAAATCAAATCCTCAAGGATTCCAAGTTGATAGGTTTATAATGACTCTTTAACTTTTAAATGTTTTGAAAATAAGGGAATGTTTATAATTGAGATTCGTCAACAAGGGGAATGAAAATATAAAGAAAAATGAATAAGTTGGTATTAAATGTGTTGGACTTATCGAGAAAAATTTAAGTACCACATCGACTAGTGATAAGGTCTCAAAAGAGTATATAATGAAAGGACATCCTTCACTTTACAAACCGATTTTTTAGGGTTGAGTTAGGTCCAACCCAAATTTTAAGAGGACTTACAAACTTCACTTTCCAAATAGTCAACAATCCAAAAGGTGAGTGTATTAAGAAGTAAATAAAGAAAAGTTGTGAGTGATACATAACTTAATGCTCTGTCTATAGTTCAAACTCCCAAAAAAAATCTTCAAGGATAATTCTTCGAAGTGTTTGCCACCACTCAGAACAGTGTCATAGATCTTTTTGAGGCCAATTTTAATTTGCTGCACCAAGTTAGGTGCAACACATGCTTTAGTTTTTCTAACACCGGATTCAATAGTCTCAAATCTTACAATGTAATCCTCACACTAGATTGTTCTCCCTATCTAAAATGTTTTTCTCTTATATCCCCTTTGATAATGTAGCGCACTAGCACAATCGCACACAATATCCAGATGTTGTAGGGCAATGTAGCAACGATCTTGTAACCACACCAATACTACTTAGGGCTATGTTATCGACACCTTCATGGGAACCCTCGTCGCTAATGCTCCCCTCCCCCCCCGGTATGACCACACAACGCCCCTCTCAACCCTCAACCCATGGCGTCTCTCAAACAACTCATTGTTTCTCCTCTCCGCCTCTCTCTCATAGTAATTCAATATCCTATTTTTCCGCTTACACGTCAAATTGAATACAATTCTCATTATGTTTTGACAAGTGTTTTGGAGGTTGTTGCAAACAATTCCATGTTTTGTGTAAGTGTTTTGAAAATCTAGGGCTCAATATGAGCTTCCTTTTTTCTCCCCATGTTTAAATTTTCAATGGTAGTGATTATTAAAGGGATCTTCAACGCAAGGACCAAGCAATTGACGAAGCAGGAGCCAATGTCTTTTACAATTTTGTCTTTGTCATCGTAATAAGGGGGGCAACATGGAAATTGAGAAGGGGTGGAGGGTGAAGCCAATGGCAAAGAAAGCCATGAGTAGATGACAGAAGTGAGGGTGGAGAAAAGAGTGTGTCGACATTTAGAGGGTTCGGGATCTGATGGAAAAGGATAGGGTGAAATGCACGGACTTGGATTTTCTCCCGTCAGAATTTCTCTCCATTCATACTGTCACCATAATGAAGTGTCAAGATTCCATGTTTGTTTTTTTTGCCCAAAAAAAGGATCTCAAGCAGTCAGTTTTTTTGACTGCAGAGAATCCATTTCCGAAATTTTATCCAATGTTTTCCAATGCCAACGACTTTCTGGGCTTTGCCATGAACTTCAGAACAGAATGCCGGCTGAATCCAGAGTGTTTCGCAACATATGATAATTTAAAAAATTATCATATGTTGCTCTAGTTTAGTTAAAAATCTATGATCTATGACGTTGTTGACTTCTTTAGTAGGAAGACTTCAGCTTACAAAGAAATAGCAATTTTAATATCTGAAACCAAAATCGTTTGTTCTCCAGATAAAAATATATAACTTCTATGTTGATTTTAAAAAAATCACACTTTAGTTAAAGTTTTCAAAACATATATCACTTTATATTAAACTCGCTTTTAGTTAAACTAATTTTATAAATTTGAAATATCCAAAATCAAATTTACATGCCCACATTCAAACAAACCACAATTATAAGCTCAATAATAATTAACACTGAAAGGGATCCACTTTTAAATTCCAAGCAAGAAAAGTCTCAACTCAGAACAAGATAGTTGGTTGTCAAAAAGAACAAGATAGTTGGTAAACCCCATTGAAGACCGTCTTGTAAATTCTCTCTATTAAATTATTTTTGGTACACAAGGCCTGCTATTTTAATTATGCTGTCATGTACAAAACTGGAGCAAAGTTTCTTTCCCTCCCACCCAGTCCCCACATCCTTTGTTAAAGAAACTAGAACTCGGGTTAGATAAGCTTCTATCAAATATTTTATTGTCATACATAACCAGTCACCAGAGATGGAGAAACACGAGGGAGACCACATGAGTAAGTGACATACTTGACACTGTCTAGAAGCACAACCACGAAAATCCGAGTGAGCGACTTTGGAGCCATCATGCCATCAACATCAGCATCTCCAGCCTCCTTGGGATCAATAAGCACTGAAACCACCATAGAAGATTGATTACCATGGAGGTGGTCTTTTGCCATCTTTCTCGCATGTTCTTCAGTTATGTTCAGACTGGATCCAGGAAGTGGATCTGGGAGCCTGTGGAGGATTCTTCTATTCCTGTTCTTGTTGACATTAGTAGCATTTCGACAGGTTTCAGTAGAAATATTGGCCACTGATGTTACTGGAACTATAGCTCCAGGAGTTGGAGAAACATCAAACTGAAAAACCTCAGTACACATGCCAGAACTTAGCATTGGCCCTGCGACAAGGAACCAGAAAATTCAGTATAACTATAATTTAATGTTCTGTGTGCTTCAAAATAGAAAAGCAGGTACTTATTTTGACTTAAGCTTGTAAACCAGTAAAAGATACTTCTTAAACATGATGAAGAGGTGAACAGCATGAGGACATTGTGTTCAGTTATTATTCTTAAGAGACATTGTAAATGATGACGACTGTAATTATGGCATAAGAGAAGCTACTTCATAGATACTAGAAGGAACCAAAAATGCAACAAGTACTGGAGATATTAAGTGAAGCACTATTAAAACCAAGTTAGCAAAATAGATCGAGACTCCCAAGAGTTGAAGAAGTCCACCTAACCAAGTTTGGAAGACATCTGAAACAAACTAAGGAAACTTATTGCACAGATATTTGCAAGACACAAAATTTTAATTATCAAACAGCATGATGATTTTTTAACCGAGAGGAAACCAAGGAACAGCCAGAGGAAATAAATAAAGAACATGTTAGATAAACAGCACCTCAACGACTCAAACATTACCAAAATTGAAAACGTTGAAACTATAATATGTGCTATCCAATTGATAAAATATGATTAGTGAGTACACAGAACCCAAGAAGCAGCAACGTATTATTCTACCTAGCAATATATATAGTGTAAGTCAGACAGCAAGACATAGTAAAACCTGTAACATGTGCTACAGATTGGCAAATTCTGACTAGACAGAAACCAAGACATGATACAAATCAGCAGAAGAGAATGCATTATTCCTATCTAGCCACCTATAGTGTGAAATTCAGACATAGTAAACGGATATTCACCTGCAATGCCTTCACGGAACCATTGTTGCATTTTACCATCACTTGCAGAGGACTTCATATGGTCCTTCAAAGTTTTAGCCGAACCAGAGCCAAGAGCTCTCCTTTGTTCAGAAGAAACCCTATACACATGTGGATGCTGACCTATATTTCTTCCAACTTCAGGAATAGCCAATGCAGAATTCCGATCTCTACGAACGGCCAAACCAGTTTCACTCTTGTCCTTCTTTTCCTGAGCATCTTGAGTTGCCATGGCTTTCTCACTGGCCATAATAGAATGGATTATCAAGTTCCCATCAATCTTCACCAGCTTATCATTCCTAGGAACATACAAAGAAGCAACCAGTGGCTCGCTGGAATTGTCCCGATGACCCTTATGATGACGGGAATCACTCGGGTCTTTCCGTTCATCCATTTCTTCTAGTTTCCGGCCCCTCTCATAATTCTTTGTATCGGAAATACCAAACCTTCCTTTGTTAAAACCTACTTCCTCATCCCTTACAGATCCATTTCCATGACCATTTACAGGCCAAACCTTCCCTCCACCCTGACCATAGAACCACCTATCACTAACAGAACTATACCTACCAGAAACATTATCCACTAAACCTCCAAACTTAAAATCTACCATAGGAACAAGCCCACCAAAAAGCATGATACAGAAAAACAAACCCAACAAACTAATACTAGCAACCTTCTTAGTTTTCACCTCAGTCTTCTTACTCTCAGCCTTTTTACTCTTGGAGGCTGCAGCAGGTTGATGAGGCTTCAATCTAGGAATGGGAACCAAAGGAACCTGAGAGCCTTGAGGTTTAACCATATAGGGAGCACAAGGCATCCAAGGATAATGCATGGGTGGCATCGCAGGATGAGGGTACATCCCAGAACCCGGCTGAGGCGGCGGAGGACACATCATACCAGCACCCAATTGTTGTCTAAGTGTAGCATTTTCAGCCATGAAAAAGTTAATCTTACTACTCAAATCAGTAATAGTGGAATGCATTGCTCTCACCTTCTCCTCAAGCTCCTCCACATAATGCTTCTTCCTTTGTCTAGAAAGCTGTGCACTTTCCCTATTCCTCATCAACCTTGCCTTTCTCTTCTCATCATCGTCACCGCCATCGACATCAGAAACAGATTGAGCTTGTTGTTGTTGTTGAGACTTGTTCTCCACAGAAGAGGATCTCCTGAATTTTGTGGTTCTATACTCCAGAATTACTTCGCTACTCACTTTTTTCCTCTTCAGATCACTAACTTTCTCCAATTTTACACCCTCTTCCACAATTGCATGTGCATGAGAAGATGAAATATCCCTCTCATAACGGCCAGAATCAGGTGAGGGCGAGTTCATGGTTTCGTATACACCCGATCCACCATTCCCTGATCCCTGAGAAGAAACCGGTCCATTCGAAAACTCTTCCCGGTCACAAGACTCAGATTCCGACGAAGGAACGCTCGATACTTTCACATCAATTGCATGATCTAAATCCTGGTTTCCCAATTCATCCGGAGAAACCGAATTCGAATTGAAAAACCTAGAAACGCCGGGGCTTCCGTCGCCGGAAATCACAGAAGCGCCAGATTTAGGTGAATCAAAATTAGCAACACCATTATCGGAATCAGAATGCTTCACGGGAGAATCTCCATCGCCATTGCAGCGATCATCGATCATCGGCGAAATTGAAACGCCGTTAGGGTTGCATGCATCGGGGAGAAGAAAATCCTCAACATCGGGGATGCAGAGAGTATCAAGATCATCGAAAGTGATCTCGAAGTCGCCATTTTCATCGAAATTCATGAGGAAATCTAGATCGGAGGATAAAGGTTCTGAGGAGAAAGTGTTGTTGTTGAAGAGAGTGTCCATGCAGGGGATCGGAAGGTTCTGGAAACCGGCGGAGAAGTCGTCGAATTCGAGATCGGACGACGGTGGCTCCGGTGGTTGAGGGGCGATGACAGAGTCAGCCATGGATGGAAGAAGAGGGTTTTGGAGAATGAAGAAGAATGATCAAGGTTTCTGCAAGAGACAGGATTTTCAGAATTTTGGGTTTCGTCCGCTATTTTAAGCTATGCGCGTGGCTCACGCGCCACGTTACCAACTACTTATAGTATGGTGAACTACTACTAGTACTGTTTTCTTTCACGCGTGTTGTTGTATGGGAGAGGTCACATGCAATAACAAACAATCTAGTGTAGTATAAGATTAACGGAATATAGTATTTTAAAAAACCGAGAAAAAACTGAAAGTAGTAAAAAAAAATATAATAGAAATGTGATGGTTGTTTTTAGTTCTGCTTTCTTTTATATAAGTTCGTTTTTTAAGACTACAATCAAGTAAAACTCTCCCTCAAGATATTTAACAATATTCAATAAAAAAGAAAAAAGTGAGAAGAAAATAAATATATTTTAAAAATAATATAAAAAACTCTACGTAAATTTAGATAATGATAAAGAAAATATAAATGGAAAAGTAGAAAATAAATATTTCGGTAAAAGTCATGATATTAAAAAGTATTAATTCTATCCATTTAAGAAAATAATAATAAATTCAGTCAAAAAGTATTAATTATGTGGGAAATTAATTAAATTTTTACTTATAAAAGAAAAGAGTCAAAGTTTTTTTTGACCATAAGAAAGGAGTCAAACTCAACAATTAGTCAAACTTAATATTTAATTATAAAGTAAAATAAATTTGTATAAGAATATTAAAATACAAAAATGGAAAATTTATGATGAAAAAAATAAAGTCGAAGTCAAACTTAATGTATATCCCACCAATAAAAAACTTAATGTATTCTGTCAAAAAAAATTAATGTATATTTTATGGTAATAAACTTAATGCATATTTAAAAACATTGAATATTTATTTTATAAAATACTTTAAAAAAACTAAATATATTACATTATTTTTATTAAAAATTTACCAAAAATTAAGCTATTTAAAACATATTTTAATCGTTAAGACTTTATTTTAAGTGAAATTAATTATACTACATCTATTTCACCATTCTATAAATAAAAGAATAATTTCAGTTCTGAAATATACATAAGTTTCTTTCAGTTTTAGTTGAACTAGTGTCGTGGCCCGTGCGATGCACAGGGCCAAAGCTTTAGGTTCTGCGGAAGAATTATAAGAGGAAGATTAGATTAATAGTAATTGAAGTCAAAGTTTAAGGACAATTGACAGTAAATTGTCGAACAAAAAAATAATTTGTGATAAAGTTAGAGTAAATGGTTAGTCCATATATTAAACAATATTATCATAGAATAGACACGTTTAATCGAATATGTTAAAGTAATGAAACTATTTTTTTCCAGCAAACCAGGTATTGAGGAACAAACTTTACATATTTGGACAGTTACAATTTTTCCGAATGCTAAAGTAACCTGAAGCACGTTACTTAATGTCGTACTTTATGTTTTTTGACAGGAAATTATTTTTTGGTTTGACCAAACCAATTACTTTGAAACGAACTATGTATATTTGTACAATTTAAATTTATTTCTGAATCTTAAGTCACCCCAAAAAACACTACTTAGCGTAACACTTTATATATTTTGACACAAAATTAATTTTATATTTTATTATGAAATCAATTGTTTTTAAATAAAATTGGTTACTTGCTTCAAAAAAAATTGGTTACTAAGAAACAAACTTCAAATATTTAAATAATTAAATTTTTTCATACACTAAAGTACTAAAATTGGCGTCAAAATTGTGGTAGGTCCCACTTGGAAGACTACCTCCGTATTTAAATGTAGAGATTAAATCATTATATTAAATTTCAAAATATTATATGTTTTTTTTATAATTTTCTCATCATGGATTCATTTTTAAAAATTTATTGCAAAATGAACCGGTTCAATTAAAAAAAAAAAAGTAAAAAATCGTTCTGTCGAATTTCGGTTCCAAAGGGCAGCAGTTTGTGATTGGCGCGTTGTAAAGAGCGCGAGTGGAATTGGTGGAAAGTATCTTAGATCGATCTCATCAAGAATGACACGTTTACCACACACGAACATCGACGATGTAGATGTCTTTAATTAAGATTAATAAAAAGACGTGTCTGGAGTGGAAACTTCGTCGCGGCTGCTGCATCAAGGGATAATAATGCTGTGCTAGTGGCTAGTGCTATTACTATTACAAACCAAATCATTCTTTTTTAGTCAATGCGGAAATTCATGCAATTACGTTTCCCCTACGTTCTCTTTCAAATTGCCGTGAGGTACGGTTCACGTTTGGATTTCCTTTTTACTTTATTTATTTATTTCAGAAAATTAATTAATAGCATGAATTTCTGTCAAAAAAGAGAATAATAGGATGGATGGATGGCAGGCTCAATCCAAAGAGTCAAGCCCACTAAATGTTTAATTTGGCAACAACTGGTTTTTTTTAAAGCAATTTGGTGAGGGTTTATTACTAGACATGATTTTATAAAAAAATATTATAGTTGAGTTCAATCTCTCAACCCTTTTCCTAGAAATATGACATAAGCCCATGTGCCACAACTCATGATCTTTCCTCAACCTTACGCCTTTTAGCAACATAATTCTTAACAAATAAAGATGAAGCCAAAAATATATTATAGGAACCATCAACTCAAGTTCCTAATGTATGATTTTATCTAAAAGAGAAACCAAGTTTATCTAAAAGAGAAATATAATTCAAATTCCTTCTACCATAAGGTACATAAAAAGTACTCTTCAACTAAGTTTAAATCTTGATCCAAAAACAATGTTAACATCTCCGACCGACTCCACAATGACTTCCAAGATCAGTTTTTGCATCTCTTGCTTTGCAACCTAGTCCTATAACTTCAGAAATTTGGAATAACTGGAATTAAACCCCATTGATTGTCATCAACTCATTCTCAGGTAAGGATTGGCTCTCTATTTTTCCTGTCTTCTGCAATTAAACCCCATTGATTGTAGAGCTTGTTCCAAATGGTGCAGATGCTATGTTCTGTTGTATATTAGAATATCATTAAAGAAGACAATAACAAATTTTCTAAGATAGGGCTTAAGAGTTTCATTCATGGATATTACTTTCCCCACTCCTCTCTCTACTCTTTCACACCCCTTAACAAAATTTATTCCAAAATAATCTCGTGTGAAGCTTATTTGTGGAGGGCGTGTTTAATGCGGTTTGAACGGCCTTGTTCGAACACGTTCAACAACAAAGATACTAACGCAATAAAATTGGTGAATGTGGGGTGAGGTCCATTATTGTTGCATCGGTTAACGGCGATACTGAACGAAATAAAATAGGGTGTTGAACAAGGTTATGCAAACATGTTCGAGTGACCCCATTCGAGCAGTGAAATTACGCACAATAGGGTGTGAAGTCAATATTTAACTCACGCGAACGATGTCGTTCGAGCGGGTTCGAAGGCGTGTTCAAACACGTGAAATTTCTTGAAAAGAAAGACGTTTTTGGTGGTCTTTTGGTCATTTCACACCCTTATGGGGTGTGTTTTGAGTAGGAGGAGAGGGAAAAGCAAAACCTTTCATTCATAGCATTTTGAAAGGTTGTTGGTGCATTAGTAAGGCCAAAAGGCATAACTAGGGTCTCATAGCGCCCTCGATGATGTGTCCTAAAGACATCTGTGTATGTCACTCTCATCCATTCGGATTTGGTGGTATCGAGCTCTCAAATCTATTTTAAAAGAAACTTTCCCATATAGCTCATCAAGCAACTCTTCTATGATGGGTATGGGAATTTATCGAGGATAATAGCCTTATTTAATGCCCTATAATCAACACAGAATCTCCAGTCTCCATCCTTTCTTAACTAAGATCACAGGACTAGAATATGGGTTGTTGCTAGGCCTAATGATACCAGCTCTTAGCATTTCCTCTTCTTTCTTTTCAATCTCATTTTTTTGAAGGTGTGGATATCTGTATGGCCTCACATTTATAGGGCCATATCCACTCTAATTTGGTATTTTGTAGTCTACTTCTCTCCTAGGCGGTAAACCTACAGGCTCCTTTAACACCTTGGGGTATTGTTTTAACAGTTTGGCAATATCCTCATGTTGATTGGTACTCTCTGTGCTACCTAGATCACAAGTGAATCTCTCATATCTATCCTTAGAATTCCACACTACAGCCACAAACATCTATTTCAATTAATTTGAAGTTCTTTGAGGTGAAACAAGGACTTACTAAGACTAGGGTCCCTTTGATCACCACGGGGCCTTGTTGAGTATGGAACTTCATAGTTAATTTCTGCCAATTGGCTTGAACCTCCCCCAATATAGCTAACCAAGATATTCCCAGAACCACCTAGCTCAAAAACTAAGGTGTCAACAGAAAATTTGTAGTTTCCAATAGACAGTTGTACTCCTTTCCACTCTCCCAGAGTACTTTTCTTATTTCCATCTCCTAAACGAACACTATAGATACCTTCAGCATCCATATGCAGCCCAAGCTTCTCAACCAGTTCCGTAGAAATGAAGTTGTGAGTTGATGTGAAATTCAAGGATAAACTTGAATAAGAGGATCTTTCCATGATTAGGTTTTCAATATCTTGACTCAATCAACAAATTTAAAGAAAATGAAATAAGTATGTAAAACTCACAAAATGGAAAGGAAAGAAGATGAAACAGAATGAAGATTGCCACATCTAAGGATAGATGATAAGATCGGTGTGTGATCGCCACAAGGGAGATGATAGCCCATTGATAAGTTCCAAGTTGAGTTCTTCCAAGAACCAAAGGAGAGAAAACTATGCTCTCAAAAATCAAGTTTTTATTTCATCCAAATCTGATTTTTACAAAGCACTTGGCCAATTTATACTTTTGGCACTTTACTAGCTACACCACTCTAAATTGCTAATCACATGCTACATGCCTTAGAACAACTACTAGGCTTCTAAAATGAAAATACATCAAAGTACTATCATTACAATACTAAGTACACCACCCTAAATTTCTAACCACATCCTATATGCCTTAAAGTAAAAATTAGACTTCTAAAAGGAAAATACATCAAAGTACTATTACTACAATTTTAACGGGAAATGAAAATAACAACTAATATTTTCCTATAATCAATGACTTGAAAATGCTTTTGCTTTCCTATTCTCCAATCTCGGTCCTCATCATTCCCTCCCACTTAGAAGAAAGTCAACCTCGAATTTAGCTCTATGATAGCCTGCATAAGAAAAAGCACAAGTCAATGATACTAGAAGCATTATACTTCCACCGAGATCAAATGGAAATTGAGAGAAATCACCAAATAGAACAAGTACAATTGAAGACTCTCTTTGAGATGAAACAATCCCCTTAATCGCAACAATGAAATTGTATGGAATTTTGAATAAACTTTTGAAAACATGTAGGTGTGGGGACACATAAAGTGTGAGGGGAAACCTCGCAATTAATTGTATATACAATCCTTTGGTTTCAATGTCAAAATTATTTGTGCTAACATCTTGTTTAATAAGAGGGTAGTCGTTGAAGTTAACGAACGAGCTATTATTTCCAACATGCATTTTGAAATTTTTATGAACCGACAAAGCTTCAAAACATACATTATATATGCTAAAGAATTCATTAAATGCATGGTTTACAAATAAAGATCAATCAAGATAAGGGAAAGAAAAATTTTCAACAAAAATATTTTCACATGCAAAGAGAATTAGAGAGTTCCAATTTTGGCAACACATCACAATTTTCCAAATTATGAGATACTTCACTATAGGACATATCCTCATCCTCAAGAGCATATATGGCTTGGAAATCATCATTCTTCTCAAGTGTCTCCTTTGGAACATCATCTTTAACCACCTTCAAAGAGGAATCAACAAAACTAGAGAGAATGTTAGCATTAGTGGTCAAACAATCAAAATCATTAGAAAAATTAAGGCTTAATTGCACTTTTGGTCCCCCTATTATCACTCATCCACAATTTTAGTCCCCCAACTTTTTTTTTGGCGATTTTGGTCCCCCTATTTTCTCAATTTTTAAAATGTTGGTCCTTTAAAAATCGGTCAACTATAAGGGTGATGTTGAGCTCATTTAAATGATGTGGAAAACCATGTTGGAATGCCACATCATCATTTTATTTTAAAAATACATTTTTAATTTGTTAAATAATTTTTTTAATAAAAAAAATTTAAAAAGCAACAACGATGCCTTCCCACCGTCTGACACTGTTGCACCTCTCCACCGCTTCAGCCGCTGCGCCGTTCCACTACTCCGGTCGCCACCCCGCCGCCGCCCTGCTGTTAAGTGACAACTCGCAGAAACAGAAACGGACACCGTTGCTACCGCTCCTGCTCCGATCTCTCGCCTCTCTCGACTCGCCACACTTCTATCCTAAAAATTTGTGCCGCTACTATCTCAAGATCTATTGTTATTCTCCATCACCAAATACTCTAACTAAGCTTACGAAAATCCATTCTGATATGGAAATCAGCAACCACATAGCCACATAACGAATTGGTTCTAATTTGATGTTCTAGTTTTAATTTGTGAATTTGTTGATTGAACGGAGATTGTAATTTGGGATTTTTGAATTTGATACATCATGAAGCTGCTATTGTCTTTGGTTTGGTACATCATGAATTTGTATTGTGGATTTGTGAATTTGGAGATTTAGTTAATCGAAGGAGTAAGCGCGACTTGTAGCGGAGGCGGCAAGTAGTGTGACGGAGAGAGGAGGAAGAGGACGGACGTTGTATTTTTTTTTAATTTTGTTTCTTAATAAAATTATTTAACAAATTAAAAATGTATTTTTAAAATAAAATGATGATGTGGCATTCCAACATGGTTTGCCACATAATTTAAATGAGCTCCACATCACCCTCATAGTTGACCAATTTTCAAAGGGACCAACATTTTAGAAATTGAGAAAATAGGGGGACTAAAATCGCCAAAAAAAAAAGTTTGGGGACTAAAATCATGGATGAGTGATAATAGGGGGACCAAAAGTGCAATTAAGCCAAAAATTAAGCATGGACTCTTCGAACATTATTCCAAAGTCCTCCATACTTCCCATTTCTCTAACCTCTATAGGAGTTTCCTCCTTCTCTTTCTTTTTAGATGCACTACCAAGTTTTTCTTCACTCTTTTTTTTTTCATTTCTTCTTTTCTTTCAAGGCTAACTTTTCTACTCTTTTTACCTCCTTTTTCAACCTGCTTTCATAGAGATACTTCACATATTCCGGATCCATCACAAAATCTCGGACATACATTTCATACTCACTTGAACTTCTTTTCCTTTCTCTCCTCTCATCGTCGTTATTGTTTCTATGTCTCCTATGTCGCCTATGCCTATGGTGTTCTTCCTCATCATACTCATGATTTGGAGTAGGTTGTCCAACCTTCCTTTCAATCAAACTAATCCGTTTCCCAATATTTTCACTAAACCTCCTAATCTCAAATTGTGTTTCTCTTTGAAGATTTGTAATGTGAGCCATGAGGGCAGCCATTCTTGGTGATAGTGGATCACTTGACATGATGCAAATAACCAATACAATATACAAAAGAATACAAAAAAAAATTGGACCTCACCACTCAACTAAGTGTTTACACTTTTGAATTGTCACTAGTGTTTACCCTCTTTTTTGGCTTTTGTGTAATGTATCTCTCTTGCCTTTTTCTCCTCTCTAAATTCCCCTCCTAAAGGTTCTTAAAAGGAATCAAGTAGATTCCAATCACCAAGGTGTTGATGTTACTACCATAGCCAATGAGACAACCACACAAATAAATTATCACACACGAGGCCAAAAAATGACAATAAAGAGACTCTAAGACAATTTAGACAACAACAAGAAAGGTAACAAGAAAAGGACACCAAAACAAATAGAGCTTGAACAATACGACTCAAGGAAGAAAGTGTATGTGATCAATGAAAACCAAATGTGTATATGTAGCCAATATGTGTGTATGAAACAAATGTGTGTATGTAAGCAAAATTGTAGAAGGTATGAAGTATGATACCAAATATGACATCTATTTGTAAATTCAATGATGGAATTATATCTCAAATCTGGATGCACTTTTTTTAATGGCTCCTTTTTTGTTTTTTTTGTATAAGCACTTTTTTATCTAAATATATCTAATCATCAAATATCAAATATAATAAAAGAATATGTTAGCAATTTTACTTTTTCAGACATCTTCACATTTTGACATTTGGCACAAATTGGGGGCAAAATGGTAATTGTCTCGCAAAAAGACAAAAATTCACAGCTTTTTAACAGTTTTTTTTAGATGTTAGCAATTTTACTTTTTTAGACATCTTCACATTTTGACATTTGGCACAAATTGGGGGCAAAATGGTAATTGTCTCGCAAAAAGACAAAAATTTGCAGTTTTTTAACAGTTTTTTTTAAAAAAAAAACTCTACCCCTCTGACGCGCTAACGCATGTCAATTACTATTTTTTTTAAAAAAAAAACTTTTTTTAAAAAACTGTTATGTTTTTTTAACACTCTTTTTGTTCCTAATTTTTTTTTCTCAAAAAACCATTTTTCTTCCTAGTTTTTTTTCCAGTTTTTTTGTCAAATATATTAAAAACATTTTTAACGGTTTTATTAAAAAAAATTAGTCACTATTTTAATAATCTACTCAAATTAATAAAATCACTCATTTTTTGTCAACTATAAAATTAATCATTTTAACCACTATCCATTGTCAAAAAAAGACGTACCTCTAACCAAAGTTTGAAGTTAAATTTTTTCAAAAAATTTAATTATTGAATTAATATTATACTTAATAAATAATCTAAAATTTACTATTTATTATAATCTCCCTATTAAAATAAATGAATTTTACCAATAAAAATTGTAAAAAAAAAAACTTTAACCACTACAAATGTTAAATTATTATTAAAAAATATACAATAAAATAAGTCATAATACATGACAACGAGATCGGTAACGAGAGACTGACAAAGGGATCAAAAACAAGAGCATCAACGGGAACGTGAGTGAGAACGAAAGCACCAACGGAGCGCTAACGGGGGTGCATATTTTAAAAATCTCATTTTCTATTTTCTTCATTTTTACTCCATCTAAAATTTATTATTTACTATAATCTCTCCATTAAAACTATTAAAGTCAATCAATTTAACCACTAAGTATTGTAAAAAAACTTTAACCACTACCTAGTATTACAAAATAACTTACTTATAATTAAATCAATATGATTTAATTAATATTAAATCATATATAAAAATATGAGTTAACATTTTGCAACGGAGCCTCAACAAAATACTAGCAATGAGATCGACAACCAGAGCGCAAGAACGAGAGGGCAACAAGAGAGTAACGAGATCGCCAACGAGAGCACCAGCGTGAGGCCAAGCGGGGATGCATATTTCACCTAAAATCTCATTTTCTTTTTTCTTCATTTCTACTCCATTATTAACATTATAAGAAGATACCGATCTTCTTTTAAACTTTTTCAAACACAACTATTTTATCAAGTTTTTCCTCTTTTTTTTAATAAACTTTGCAACTATCAACGTATTTATAATTTCATAGAAATTATAACAAATACGATATCAGCTAATGCAGCAACTTGCGGGTAAAATACTAGTCATTTATATTTTCCTTCCTTTTTATAAGCCTTTGGCTAATTGCTCTGAGCAAATCAGAATTACACACTATAATTAAACCTCAATCTTGTTTTGTTCTCTATTCCCTTTCTTATATCAGGTTTGGCACAATTTTCTGTTGACTATTCAAGCTTAACTTGGCTCACTCCCTAACTATTTGGGTTCCTTTCTAGACCTAGAGTTTTTTATTAAGTATAAAGACAACTATGATGAGCTTAGAAAACAATCTAAACACAGTTTCATGCTTACATGCAATATATCATCATGAAGTTCAGCCCTTTTTTTACAATCATCTACTAACAGTGCTGCAATAATACAATTTATTCCAAGCAGAATCTAAAACTAACGACAAAAGCCCCTCCTCCCCCCAACAGAATACCAAGCAGTGTTCCCATTGCAAAGATTTTGGTAGAAGGAAGGACTTGACACAAACAAATAACAACATAAATCAGAAAAAACAGAACAAAACCAAACATAAAAACAGAAACAGAAATTAGGTGCTACATAGATGCTGCAACACCTAACAACAAAACATAAATTCTAAAGAGTTTAGGACATAAATTCTAAAGAGTTTAAGGAGGTGTCACCCCTGATTTGATCCTTGAGTCGGACCTTGTAGGAGTTCTCTTCAGCTTCTTTGCAGGAGGCTGGTCAGTACTTGGCTCTCCACTTGGCTTCTTTGGTTGACATCTCTACTTGCTGAATCGCAAGCTCTGTTAGAGTCTCCTCAACCATTGGTTGAACTTCAGATTTCTTAGACGATCCTTCGACAATAGGCTTCTTGGCTTTCTCTAGCTGTTGTCTGAGGCTGTCCCAGGTTCTATTTGCATCAGCTAGCCCATCACGACCGTTGGACAGATCTCTTTCTAGGCCTACCTTTTGAGACAGTAGGGCCACTATCTCCTGGTCAAGGGAGGTTGCTTCATAATACAACCCGACCCTTTGCTCAGAAAAGAAGTTGATCTTAGTGGTAAGCTGAGCAGCTTCAGGTATGAGGGAGTCCATCTCCTTCTTGATTGCGTCCATCTGGTTCGAGAGTTCGGTTAATCTGTTGTTGATCTTCTCATTCTTGGCAAGAACCATTTTCCTCTCTTCCTCCATGGCTAAGTAGGAAGTCTGAAATTGAGATTTCTTGTCTTGAAGGTCCCTTAGCCTCTTGAGATCATGAGAGGCGCTATCGTAGCACTCCTTGGCTCTGCTGTAGGCATAAGCCACGTCGTTGAGTTGGAGAGCAATCTTCCCAAATGCTTCTCTCTCAGCCGAAGGGATCTCAGCCGAATTTGCTAGCTTGAAGAGGGAAGTCCTCAACACAGCTACACGAGCCCTATCCGTTGGTATTTCCCCTGTCAGTGCTCTCTCAACTTGCTCCAAGTGGTTAGACACAGGTGAGGAGACTGTTTGGAAAGGATCAACCGTCGAGAAGTACTTGGAAACCTCCTCGTCTGTAATTTTGAGGGCAGGGGCCTTATAAAGAGAAACTCTGGGAGGAGTTGGCTGTTGTGTAGCCTCTGGAATGAGGGGGGAATCAGCTCTAGTGGGATTGTCCTCCTGATCCTGCAAAGGCAAAAGGACAAACATTTAGGCAATATTTTGAAATTAGGAATAGGTCAGCAGACTTAACAAGATAAGTAATACTTGTTGTGCTTGTTCAGCTGTGGGCATGTTAGTCGAGCCCTCTCCAGAAGCAACAATTGAAGGGGTTACTTTAGCTCTCTGCAATGAACAATGACTATTAGTAAGCTATTTGCTAAAATGAAATGAAATGAAATTAAAGAAAGAAGAGATTAAGCAGAAAGCAACTACTTAGCAAGAAGTGAGATAGCAGATTGCAGAGAAAGCAAAAGTAGCCAAAGGCGTGTCAAAGGAGAAGTATTTATAGCTAAAGATTAGAAGATAAAGAAGATAAAGCCGTTGAGGTAATTCAGATAGATTTCAGGGTCGGTTGATTATATGTTAAACTCTTTGTAGTAGTTGAGGAACCCATAACTGAGAGATAGAGTTCCTCTTCCTCTTTCAGTGTAATTGCTTGAAGAAATGTAATCATAGTTGGAAGCTATTAGCCGATTCCTTGGCTAACTTTCAGTTTGGAGAACAAAGTGTATAAATTTAAAGCGATCACTTACATTTTCAGCACTAGAAACAATGACATTCTTATATGGCTCATTGCAATGGTTTGTCTTTTCGTCAATTGGTTCATCATATATAAGATAAACTGTTGTCTTCAACACTTTGAATCTGTTACCAAAACCAACAATAACCATCACTTTGTCACCTGGTTCTGTATTTGATACTAATCTCTGCCACTCTTCGTCAGACGAGTCTAATAATGAGCCTCTTTTGCATATCAGAATGGTGTTCTTAGTGCAATTTACCACCAACACAACTTTAAGGCCTTCAGATGTTATATGGTCTATAGAAGTAAAATAGAAGATGCACATGATTGTCTTCAAACTACGCCCACTCACTTGAGGTACTTCGAAAGATACAGAAGAACCGTTACTATTGAAGGTTAGCCAATCCGGATAATTGTCACCGGGGAGTAAACCAGACCCGATCGGAGGCATTTTCTGTACAGTCCACATATGTGAAAAAGGAAAGTTATTTAACTATCTGGTTCTATTCGTATCCTAGTTATAAACATGAATAATACATGGTAACTTTATTTGTAACAAATATTCTTTTTCAACTAAAAGAGTGTGCTGGTTTGCTCCCCTTATCTTCTTTTTGATACAATACTTGACTTATCTTTGTTTTTCTAAATTTTTTTAAATTTTATATTAACATTTTGCAATTCCAAGGATCATTTTGGAATATTAATAATGTGGACTGGGAGATAAGCTGATACGGTCCTACAATTTTAAGGGACAAATTCCACATTTATACATAAAGGTGTGTGATATAAAAATATAAAAAAAGAAATCCAAAGAAGTACGATACATACACAAGTATACATAAAGGTGATAGGGTGTGTGTGTGTTGTGGTAAGAGAGGGAGAAAGAGAGAACCTGTAAAATGTTTTCCATAAGGATATCGGTGACATGGCAGTTCGCTCCCATTTTAAATAAAAGCGATGTCACGGAATTTTGTGAGCATGAAATTTGAACTTGACTGTGAGAATCAATTTTTGGTGTATTGTGCATTGCTTCCAGTTCCTCATAGCCTTTAATATAAAAATTGTCCAGAATACTTGCTATTGTATGATTTAGTTGAGCATCTGAATCACATTTCAACCAAAGCCGATGAAGATTCTGAAGCTCTTTAAAAGTAGAGGGTAGACAATAGAAGCTATTATTCTGCTCATCTAAGAACTCAAGAGATGGCGTGCCAGCAAATGTATGAACAAAGGATAGGATATCATTTGAAGGAGAGATCCAAGACTGGATAATTGAAGGAAACACAATACGTGAAAATCCTTCATAGCCACAAAGAGAAATATATCCAATGCTTTTGATCTTACTACTGCAAAGGGCACTCTTGTTATACCACTGTTATCAGCAACCAGGGTGGTCAAAGATTTCATCTGTTCTATATCCTCTTCCAACTTCTCAATTTTTGTACATCCGGACAGAATGAGAGTTTTTACAGACTCTAGCTTATAGATGCTTCTCGGAAGTTCACGGAGGCCTGTACAGTCTTTCAAATTTATTAAAAGAACTTTATTGAGATGTCCTATATTAGTAGAAACCGAAGACAAATTTGGACAATCTTTGAGTATTAACTTTTCAAGATTTGGCAAGTTTGAAAAGTCTGGGGTTTGTCTCAAGTTATGAGAATGGCTAAGATTAAGAATTTTCAGCTCCTTCAGTAACTGCAAGAAAAGAAAATGTTAAGACAAATTAGTTAAGAAACTATAAACATAAGATGGAAACAAATAGACTTAATGAGGGAAATTTTTTAGAAGAAACTACTAACATTGCCCTGACAATTTAAAATAGTTAGAAAACAGATTTTAGCATCTTCAAATTTGTACCTCATTGTCATATATAGATTTCTATATAGGTAGAAACATGTGGTTAGACACAAATCCTTGATTGTTAGAAATCCAACAAGATTCATGTTATGTAATTGGCGCAATACTGATAACGAAAATTAGTTCATTCAATGTCTCAATAGAGAGTATATTACACTGTACATGGATCCAATGACTTTAACAAACTTGGGCTTGGACTTAATACAATTGGGCCCAATACTAGTTACACCAGACAGTATTACAAATACAGCCTGCAAACTACTTACAATCCTTCCCTTAAACTGGAAAATACTACAATTTACAGTTTAATACAGTCAATCAACAATCATACATGAGAGAGCAGAGTAATAGAACAGTTGCTGCAGCAGAGATGTGGCTTCAATCTTGACCTTCTTCAAGCCCACAGAGGCCAAAGCGACTTCTTAACTTCATAAAACTTTCACTCTTCAATGCTTTGGTCAGTAAATCTGCAAGTTGTTCAGCAGTATTGCAATATTTGAGATCAATCACACCATCTTTACAAAGATTTCTAAGGAAGTGATACCTAACATCTATGTGTTTGGTTCTACCATACATCACAGGGTTTTTAGAAATCTTGATTGCAGAAATATTATCACACAAGACAGTTAAGGGACCATCATGTTTCCACTTCATTTCTTCTAGAATTCTAGTGAGCCATACACCTTGGCAAACACAGTAAGTTGCAGAAACGTATTATGCTTCAGTGGAGGATAAAGTCACTATGGGTTGTTTCTTTGAAGCCCAAGACACAGCTCCAGCACTCAGAATGTACACAAATCCTGTTGTGCTCTTCCTATCATCCACATCCCCAGCATAATCACTGTCACAGTATCCTACAAGATCAGTTTCTGTTCTGCTTCTATAAAGAATTCCCAACTCAGTAGTCCCCTTTAGGTATCTCAGCACTCTTTTTGCAGCAGTGAGGTGGTTCTCTGCTGGTTTATCCATGAAACGACTCAAGAGGCTAACAGCATATGTAAGATCAGGTCTAGTGGCATTTAAGTACATTAAACTACCCACTAATTGTTTATATGCAGTAGCATCTACTTTTCTATCATCATCACTCCTAGAGAGCTTATGACCAGTAACTACAAGATGGTTCACTGCCTTACTGTCAGCCATTTTAAACTTGTTCAGTATCTCAGTTGCATATCTCTGCTGCACAATGAATATGCCTCTAGTATCTTGAGTAACTTCAACTCCAAGAAATAGTTTCATTTTTCCAAGATCAGTCATGTCAAAGTGGTTTTTCATTGAGTCCCGAACTCATGAATCATCTTGTCATTACTACCAGGTGTATAGCACATCATCCACATAAAGACTAACAATAATAAAATCACTATCATTACTAGTTTTTGTGAATAATGTGTGTTCATGAGGACACTTACTAAAACCTTCCTTCTCAAAATAGGACTCTATTTTGTTGTACCAACTACAGGAGCTTGTTTCAACCCATACAATGCTTTCTTCAGCTGATATACCATACTTTCCTTCCCCTTTACCTTGTACCCATCTGGTTGGTCAACAAAAACACTCTCTTCAAGCTCTCCATGAAGGAAAGCACTTTTCACATCAAGTTGATAAACATTCCAACCCTTTTGTGCAGCTATAGCTAAGATACACCTAATAGTGTCCCACCTAGCTACGGGTGCAAAAACCTCAGAGTAGTCAATGCCATACTGTTGAGTATAGCCTTTTGCAACCAAGTGTGCCTTGTACTTTTCTACCTTTCTTGCTTCATTGAACTTGGTTTTATAGATCCATTTGACCCCAATTGTCTTTCCATTGCTAGGAAGATTTGTCAACACCCATGTGTTATTCTTTTCAATGGACTCTATCTCATTATCCATTGCTTTTCTCCACCTCTCCTCTTCTTGACTTACTGTGAAGCTAATGGGAAGTCACTAGTATTATCAAGAACAATTTAAGCTATGAACATTTTCCTCTTCACATACATCAACGCGCCACATTCTAATTCAGCTTTAAGAACATATTCATCAAGGTAAGTGGGTTGTTTTATAGGTCTACCAGCTCTACTCATACTTATAGGTTACGTGATCGAGTGCTTGAGGTCCTCAGTGTTCAAATCTGTGTGCTGATCAGTGACTTCATGATCAGTATTGTCTCTACTGGGTTCAAAGTTCTCACTGGACTCTCCCTCAACTTGATCTCTCCCTTTACCACTAGGTTCCTCCTCATCAAGTTGACACTCTCCATTAGAGTTTTGGTCACTCTTCCAATGCCACACTTCTTTCTCATCAAAAATTGCATCTTTACTAATTACAATTTTCTTAGTGGCAGGGTTGTAAAATCTATAAGCTTTGGATTCCTCACTCACTCCTAGAAAGATACATTTGACACTCTTGTCATCAAGCTTTTTTCTATGAGCATCAGGGATGTGAACATGAGCAATACAACCAAAGACTCTCAAGTGACCAATAGAGGGTTTTGTTCCATTCCATGCTTCCTCAGGGGTACTATCTTTAAGGGAGGTAGTTGGACACCTATTCAGGATATAGAAGGACCATTTGACTGCCTCAGGCCAAAACTCTTTAGCTAACCTAGCTTCCTTAATTAGGCTTCTAACCATATTCATAGTGGTCCTATTTTTTCTCTCTGCCACACCATTCTGTTGAGGGGTGTAGGCAGCAGTGAGCTGCCTCCTAATGCCTTGCTCAGCACAAAAATTCTTAAAGGCATCAAAGTTGAACTCTCCTCCCCTATCACCCTAAGGCAACTAATTTCACATTGAGACTCTTTTTCAACCATAACTTTGAATCTCTTAAAGACTTCTAATGCGTGATTTTTAGGACAACAAATAGACCCAACCTTTCCTAGAAAAATCATCTATGAAGGATATAAAATACCTCTTTGCCCTTTGTTGGATGTAGGAGAGATTGGTCCACAGATGTCCGAATGTATCATCTCAAGCTTCTTTGATGCCTCCACTTGCTTCTTTTGGGTGAGCGAGCGGTGTTGCCTTCCTATTAGGCATTCCGCGATTCTTTCTTTGGTTCTTTAACACTAGGAGCCCTTTCACCATTTGCTTCCGATGCAATAGTTGAAGTCTTCCATAGCTCAAGTGTCCGTATCTCTTGTGCCACAACTCAGATACCTCTTCATTGACCACTTGCAGACAGGTTGGAGGAGCAATCACACTTGCCATTATATTGAACACTTTATTAGTTGACATTTTGGAACTTATGATCAAACCTTGTTGTTTATGATAGACTTGGCAGTAATCATCCTCGAAAACAACCTTTAATCCCTTCTGTTGGAGCTGTCCAATGGATATGAGATTGTTTTTCAGGTCTGGTATGTAGTAAATGTCACTGATCAACTGAACTCTGCCATCAATCTTAATCCTTATGCTTCCCTTTCCCATTACTGTAAGTCTCATATTGTTTCCCAGTTTCACAGTCTCTCTAAAAGTCTCATCTAGGTCAACAAACCATTCTTTTACCCCGCACATATGGTTGCTACACCCCGAATCCAAGAACCACCTATCTGTCTTCAGTTCCCGTTTTACTTCTTCATATGCCATGAGAAGAATTTCTTCATCCTCGTCAAACCCGGCATAGTTGGCTTCTTTACTTTCAAGAGTGGGACATTCACTTTGATAATGCCCCATCTTGTGGCATTTGTAGCACTCAATGTGATCCTTTGATGCTTGCCTCCCCCTTCCTCTACCAAAGACTACTACGATTGCGCCGACCTCGTCCCCTTCCTCCATTTCTTGCAGGTTCAGATACTTTCAGGGCTTGTTCCTCTTCTTTCGGGCCTCTCATTCTTTGTTCTTCGACTATCAGACTACTTTGCAAGGCGTCAATTGACATGTTATCAACGTCGTTGCCTTGCTCGATCGAGCATGCAACATAATTCCCTTTGTGTTGTCAAAGATCTCAAGATCTTGTCAACTATATCTCGATTCGATTAGTTTGGCGCCATGAGACTTCATCTTGTTTGCAATGACTAGTGTTCTTGAGGCGTAATCGTGAGCACGCTCCCCTTCTTTCATAGCAAGAATCTCAAATTCCTTCTTCGGGGCTTGCAATTGAGCGTTTTACTTTTGTTGACCCACGATACTTGAGTTTCAACGAATCCCGGATCTCTTCCGGTATCGATCTTCATGATCGTTTCCAAAATACTCGATCCAAGGCTTGGAGCGGTAGTTCTTCGCGCGAGATCCTTCAACTTCCCATCGCCATCGCTACGGTGTTCCGATGTAACATTCGCGCCGGAAGTGTAGGAATTCCATTTTGGACGACGCCCCAATAATCCTTGACGCAAGCAAGTTTTCCATCAACATCGCCCGAGTCGTAATGACCTTCGAACTTGGGGATAGCAGGTTGAGAGAAAGCTCCATTTCCATTTTCACACTCCGCCATGAACGCTTCTTGATTCGCCGGTGACCTCACCGGAGAGAGTTTGTTAGGATCGGTTTTCGCTCTGATACCAATTGTAATTGGCGCAATACTGATAACGAAAATTAGTTCATTCAATGTCTCAACAGAGAGTATATTACACTGTACATGGATCCAATGACTTTAACAAACTTGGGCTTGGACTTAATACAATTGGGCCCAATACTAGTTACACCAGACAGTATTACAAATACAGCCTGCAAACTACTTACATGTTAAAATGTTTAGAGTAGATTTGAAGTATGAGAAAAAGAGAGAAGACAAGAGGAGAGATAAATGATATAACTTTTTTAATGGATTAGTACTACTTTTTTTAGAACTTCATTTCTAAGATTACTTTCGGAACACCTTAGATCAGAATAAAGAATAAAAGTCCTCTCGTTTAGTATTATATATTACATATTTGTATATTAATTTATAAAACAAATATTTTTTTAATAAATAAGTAGATCTTCAGTTCGCAAAACAGTGAATGTTGTAGATAAAGAAATTAAAAAGATAGTGAATTGCCATTCTAAGTAAGTCATTGCCTCTTCTGCGAGTGGAGTTTGGCCCCGTGAGAATGTTTTCCCAGGGGTTAGGAATATTTTTGTGGATATTTAGTACCTTTTGTTGGGGTGTGTCGATCGATTAATCTGCCTCGCTCGAGGTTTTTGTCCTGATTTCTGTCTTTCCGAGTTATGAACTTTTTAGTAAGCTGTTTTGGTGTATAAAGGTTTTGTGTTCCTTAAAAACACAACACAATTTATATATATATATATATATATATATATATATATATTACTGCTGCTAAAAAAAATAATTGACATTTTCATTTCAAAACTGGATAAGCAAAAAAATTCAATCAGCTAATAAAGTTCAATAAGCATAAGTTCTAATTGGTGAAGATCCCATTCAATCAGCCCGAAAAAAAAAAATTCATATGAAAAATTAGTATATTGAAAGTAGCTCATAAAAAATTAAACTTATACCTGGGACTTCTTCCACACCCGTTCCAGATTGGAATATTTTAACTCGAGGGCAACTAAACTTCCTTGATGAAAGTCTGCTGGTATATATTTTAATGGAAATCCATGCCAACAAAGCCATCTAAGATCCTTTGAAAGATATTTGTAATTTCCATTAAATTGTACACCAGCAAGTTGAAGCAATCTAAGCTTATCCATCTTCTGAAATGCTTCGGTTTCAAAATAAGCTGTTGACTCCATCTTCAAAGTCAGTCCCTTAACATCTAAAGTTCTCTGTGAACCAACATGAAAAGAAAATTAGAACACATATCTTAGGTAATTGTAATTAAAAATCTTTCAGTGTAGCTGAATACAATTATACGGTTTTAAGCCCTTACAATCTGTTACTAGGAAACAAGGAGCACAAAACGACCCACCATGAAACTAAATCTCATAATAAAAAAACAATACAACAAATGAACGGTGACAACCAATTAAGGAATCTTATCCTTCGATCATTGGCGATTAGATATTTTATTTAATATAATATAAAATTATTCTTATGTTTTCACTTTTACTTAATAACTTAGGCTGATGAGAGAGTTGGTTCATAATATGTTACAAAAATTTAAAATCGCACAGAACTCAATGTTTCTGTGTCTTTGTTCTTATTGATACAGTGACAGAGATAAAACACAACAGCCAAAAACCACAGATGAAGATCTTACAGTATCTTTTGACAACACATGATGCACTTCCTCATAACGCCATAACCTACTAGGCTCCTTGCCTCCTCTGTTGATTTTTGGTGGACAATCTCTCTACCCATGTCTCGTAGCAAATCATGCATTCCAATCTTGTTTCTCCTGTCAACAGTTACAAGACTATGTTGTACAAGGACACTTATTCCAATTTCTGCATAATGCCCACATTCTTTTAGTATCTGAATTACATCATCCTGGTCCATCCCAATAAAGAAAAATGCAATATGAAGGAATATTTCTTTCATGTCACCATCTCTCAGACCATCAAAACTTATTCTGAGCCTCTCTAACACTTCTTTATCAGGAATGAGTTTCAGTTTCTCTAACACACTCTTCCACTCTGTTTTCCTTTTTCTTGTGGACAAGAAGGACCCGATGACTTGAAGAGCTAGCGGCAATCCCCCAGAGTATTTAACAACACCTCTAGAAATGTCAGTAAAACCTTCCATCGGACTTGGTTGCTTGAATGCATGCCAACTAAAAAGCTCAAGAGATTCATCGCCATCCATTGTATTCAATCTATATACAGGGTCGACTTTAAGACTAGTAAGTAAATCATCTTTTCTTGTGGTGATGATTATTCTACTTCCTTGACCAAACCATTCACGACTTCCACACAATGCATTCAGTTGGTCAAATTTATCCACATCGTCAATCACAAGAAATATCTTCTTTTTGCTAAGCCTTTCCTTTAATATCATTTTTCCTGACTCAACTGAATCTATCTTTATTTTCGTTGTTTTGAAGATATCGAGAAAAGAAGTCGTTCTTTGTAAGAAAACTTTGCCATTTTCTTGTTCCCAAACTTCTCTCACATTCAGGAGAAAGCTCTTTGCCTCAAAAAATCGCTACGAATTTTATTATAAGAGGCTTTAGCAATGGTTGTTTTACCAACCCCTGCCATCCCCCACATCCCTAGAATTAGAGGATCTTTTGATTGTTGGCTGCTCAATAATTGTATAACATCTTTAACACGAGATTCTACCCCCACTGGATGTTCCGCAACAAATAGTTCTGTCCTGCCTAGCAATTCAGTAACATCGTTAACTAATTTCTTGATATCCTCGCTTTCGTTCCTATAAAATATGAGCCAAAGATTAAATGCATGAACAATTACAACCATTGTGCAACATGAATACGTTTGAAACTTTTCCCTATAAAATATGAGCCCAAGATTAAATGCATTGGACAATAAATAACGGAGAAATTTTTAGAAATGATAGTTTTACACATATGTAGATATTGCTACTTTTCCCTTTGTCTCCTGTGGTAACTTCTAGCCAAATGATAATTTTTGTCTTCATTAAAAATTTAAAATTAATAAAATTTAAATCTATTGAAAAGGGATTCTTCACAAAAGTTTTGAAATACAACAAGATAGAAGTGAGTGAAATATGTTACAGGGCTTTTATCATCATCAAGTAAAATACTACAATTAGACTCCTAAAGTGAGAGAGCTCACATAAGAATAAAAGTGCAACAACAGGGTTGAATGATTAAAAAATTACAATTGATACTGTTATAAAATATAGGCGTAATTACACTTTTGAATCCCCTCTAATTTGGGCCATGTGCAATTTTAGTCCCTAAAGTTTTTTAAGCGAATTTAGTTCTTCAATTTTCAATTGTTACAATTGACTTGAGTCCCTTATTCCCTTTCATTTGTTTAATACATTCAAATTGTCATAATATATTAAATTATTTCGCAAATTGAATTCATTAAATTGCTTGAATCGTTCATTTACTTAAAATTCTCCAAAAAAAAAATATGACTCGTTAAAATTCTCCAATTAAAATTCAAACTTAATTCAAAATAAAATATTCCCTGAATTTCCCCATCTTTAAACCCTAATCACACATGCTACAAAATCCTATAAAATTTAACAACTTTTCCAAAGTTTTTACTTTTAAACTTCTAAAATTATTCCAGACCTCAAATCCGTCACTTTAAAGGAGGTAAATTTTTAAAAATAAATAAATTATTTGTACCAAATTCTGAAAATGTAACTTCATGTATTCGCAAATTAATTGAAATATATGATTTTAGTATATAAATATTTTTAAAAAATTTGTGGTGTTTGAATTTATCAAATAATGAGGATTAATATGTAATAAGTTTAGAGTTTAATTGAGTTGCACTATCGTGTAATATTTTTTACACATACAACCAATCACGGACCATGGTATGAACGACTTTTCACGTGATACATTTGACATTTTTAATGACATGACAATCTATAATTGGTTGATGATGTAAAAAAATTGGTGATTGCTTTTCCCACTCCCCCAACTACCCACCGCACACCCTAAACAAATTTTATTCCAAAAATAACCTCGCGTGGGACGCTCGTGCAGGACGTGATTAGTGACGGTTCGCATGACCTTGTTCGAACACGTTCGAACACATGTATCCGTGTTAAGGAATATTGGTGAATATGGTGTGAGGGTCCATTATTGTTGCCTCGGTTGTAGTGATTTGAACACGTTCGAACATACGTGTCCGATCACGTTCGAATGGTTTCGAACCAGCGTTATGTAGAACAGAAACTTCAATTACTAGAAACAGTGTTTTGATAAGTTCCAAATACCAAGAGTTATACAACATTGAGTACAAAAATTACAAACCTAACTTAAAATTGAATATCGTCACTATCTTTACTTAAATCTCTACACACGGAGGATCGGGGTTGTGATTGTATAATGAGCAGAATACACAACTGGTTCGGTTAACGACATATGAGCGGAATGAAATAGAATGTTCAAATATGCTTATGTGACCAAGTCAATTGTGGTGTCATCCGAACTCTGTTAAATTTCGTATGCTGAGAGGTGTGTGTCAATATTTAACACACTCGGATGACTCTGTTCGACTGAGTTCGAATGCAGTGTTCAAACCAGGTGAATTTTTTGAAAAAAAGACGCTTTTACCATTTCATTAATAGTTTTTGGTTTTTCCCACTCTTATGGGGTGTATTTTTGAGTAGGAGGGGAGTGAGAAAAGCCAATGCCAAAAATTATGCATCCCTGTATATAGATTAAATAAATCCATGAGTTTAATTAAGGTTTGAATTAAATATCCAAGTAAATAAAAGCCTAGAATTCCATAACATAACTGGCAATACATAATATACGATAATTGCCTGACAGTACATACAATAACTGCCACTAATAACTGACAAATATAAAATGCATAACTGACTCCATAAACAACTAGTTTGGCGCCTCTCCCACTTTTGGTGTCGATTTTTTCACCAAAATACCTTGATGTAAGTAAAATATTTTAATAAACATAACTACCCACTAACACACCACCAATTCACCAACACATGAAAGACTAAACACAACTATTCACTAACACGTGGTCAAAAAAAAAAACCACACACTACTAACACACTAACAATTAAAGACGAGCCCAGAGCCCGTCTTTCCCCACTAGTATGAATAAGATGCGTAACAGAATTTTAAGTAAAAATACATGGGATTTTATGTTTATTTTCAATGTCTATCCATATTATGAAAGATTTGGAGAAGGTTTATTGTTGTTGGAATTTTTACTAAATGGATAAGGAACGACTGTGTGTGCGTGGCAAATTTCTAGATACAAAAAGCTACATGTACCAGAATAATTAAATAAACGAAATAAAATTACCTGGAATTTATGACTACAACCCCTGCTATGCCACCAACTTCAAGGAGTGCTGTTTCCCAATTCCTCTTCCTTTGATCATCTGAGATTCTTGATTTGAGACCTTTAAAAGCTTCTCCAAACTTCATGTATTCGCAAATTAATTGAAATATATGATTTTAGTATATAAATATTTTTAAAAAATTTGTGGTGTTTGAATTTATCAAATAATGAGGATTAATATGTAATAAGTTTAGAGTTTAATTGAGTTGCACTATCGTGTAATATTTTTTACACATACAACCAATCACGGACCATGGTATGAACGACTTTTCACGTGATACATTTGACATTTTTAATGACATGACAATCTATAATTGGTTGATGATGTAAAAAAATTGGTGATTGCTTTTCCCACTCCCCCAACTACCCACCGCACACCCTAAACAAATTTTATTCCAAAAATAACCTCGCGTGGGACGCGCTGCGTGCGGGGCGTGATTAGTGGCGAGTTCGCGTGGCGCTTGTTCGAACACGTTCGAACACATGTATCCGTGTTAAGGAATATTGGTGAATATGGTGTGAGGCCCATTATTGCGCCGGTTGTAGTGATTTGAACACGTTCGAACATACGTGTCCGATCACGTTCGAATGGTTTCGAACCAGCGTTATGTAGAACAGAAACTTCAATTACTAGAAACAGTGTTTTGATAAGTTCCAAATACCAAGAGTTATACAACATTGAGTACAAAAATTACAAACCTAACTTAAAATTGAATATCGTCACTATCTTTACTTAAATCTACACACGGAGGGGGATCGGGGTTGTGATTGTATAATGAACAGGAATAACACTGGTTCGGTTAACAGCATATGAACGGAATGAAATAGAATGTTCAAATATGCTTATGTGAACCAGTGCAATTGGTGTCATCCGAACCTGTTAAATTTCGCACAAGAGGGTGTGTGTCAATATTTAACACACTCGGATGACTCTGTTCGACCAGGTTCGAATGCCCGTGTTCAAACCAGTGAATTTTTTTGAAAAAAAAGACGCTTTGGCCATTTCATTAATAGTTTTTTGGTTTTTTCCCACTCTTATGGGGTGTATTTTGAGTAGGAGGGGGAGTGAGAAAAGCCAATGCCAAAAAATTATGCATCCCTGTATATAGATTAAATAAATCCATGAGTTTAATTAAGGTTTGAATTAAATATCCAAGTAAATAAAAGCCTAGAATTCCATAACATAACTGGCAATACATAATATACGATAATTGCCTGACAGTACATACAATAACTGCCACTAATAACTGACAAATATAAAATGCATAACTGACTCCATAAACAACTAGTTTGGCGCCCTCCCACTTTTGGTGTCGATTTTTAACCAAAATACCTTGATGTAAGTAAAATATTTTAATAAACATAACTACCCACTAACACACCACCAATTCACCAACACATGAAAGACTAAACACAACTATTCACTAACACGTGGTCAAAAAAAAAAAACCACACACTAACACACCAACAATTAAAGACGAGCCCAGAGGCCCGTCTTTCCCCACTAGTATGAATAAGATGCGTAACAGAATTTTAAGTAAAAATACATGGGATTTTATGTTTATTTTCAATGTCTATCCATATTATGAAAGATTTGGAGAAGGTTTATTGTTGTTGGAATTTTTACTAAATGGATAAGGAACGACTGTGTGTGCGTGGCAAATTTCTAGATACAAAAAGCTACATGTACCAGAATAATTAAATAAACGAAATAAAATTACCTGGAATTTATGACTACAACCCCTGCTATGCCACCAACTTCAAGGAGTGCTGTTTCCCAATTCCTCTTCCTTTGATCATCTGAGATTCTTGATTTGAGACCTTTAAAAGCTTCTCCAAACTTCATGTATTCGCAAATTAATTGAAATATATGATTTTAGTATATAAATATTTTTAAAAAATTTGTGGTGTTTGAATTTATCAAATAATGAGGATTAATATGTAATAAGTTTAGAGTTTAATTGAGTTGCACTATCGTGTAATATTTTTTACACATACAACCAATCACGGACCATGGTATGAACGACTTTTCACGTGATACATTTGACATTTTTAATGACATGACAATCTATAATTGGTTGATGATGTAAAAAAATTGGTGATTGCTTTCCCACTCCCCAACTACCCCGCGCACACCCTAAACAAATTTTATTCCAAAATAACCTCGCGTGGGACGCTCGTGCAGGACGTGATTAGTGACGGTTCGCATGACCTTGTTCGAACACGTTCGAACACATGTATCCGTGTTAAGGAATATTGGTGAATATGGTGTGGAGGTCCATTATTATTCTTGCCGCCGGTTGTAGTGATTTGAACACGTTCGAACATACGTGTCCGATCACGCTCGAATGGTTTCGAACGGCGTTATGTAAACGAAACTTCAATTACTAGAAACAGTGTTTTGATAAGTTCCAAATACCAAGAGTTATACAACATTGAGTACAAAAATTACAAACCTAACTTAAAATTGAATATCGTCACTATCTTTACTTAAATCTACACACGGAGGGGGATCGGGGTTGTGATTGTATAATGAACAGGAATAACACTGGTTCGGTTAACAGCATATGAACGGAATGAAATAGAATGTTCAAATATGCTTATGTGAACCAAGTCACGATTGGTGTCATCCGAACCTGTTAAATTTCGCACAAGAGGGTGTGTGTCAATATTTAAACACACTCGGATGACTCTGTTCGACCAGGTTCGAATGCCCGTGTTCAAACCAGTGAATTTTTTTGAAAAAAAAGACGCTTTGGCCATTTCATTAATAGTTTTTTGGTTTTTTCCCACTCTTATGGGGTGTATTTTGAGTAGGAGGGGGAGTGAGAAAAGCCAATGCCAAAAAATTATGCATCCCTGTATATAGATTAAATAAATCCATGAGTTTAATTAAGGTTTGAATTAAATATCCAAGTAAATAAAAGCCTAGAATTCCATAACATAACTGGCAATACATAATATACGATAATTGCCTGACAGTACATACAATAACTGCCACTAATAACTGACAAATATAAAATGCATAACTGACTCCATAAACAACTAGTTTGGCGCCCTCCCACTTTTGGTGTCAGATTTTTCTGACCAAAATACCCTTGATGTAAGTAAAATATTTTAATAAACATAACTACCCACTAACACACCACCAATTCACCAACACATGAAAGACTAAACACAACTATTCACTAACACGTGGTCAAAAAAAAAAAACCACACACTAACACACCAACAATTAAAGACGAGCCCAGAGGCCCGTCTTTCCCCACTAGTATGAATAAGATGCGTAACAGAATTTTAAGTAAAAATACATGGGATTTTATGTTTATTTTCAATGTCTATCCATATTATGAAAGATTTGGAGAAGGTTTATTGTTGTTGGAATTTTTACTAAATGGATAAGGAACGACTGTGTGTGCGTGGCAAATTTCTAGATACAAAAAGCTACATGTACCAGAATAATTAAATAAACGAAATAAAATTACCTGGAATTTATGACTACAACCCCTGCTATGCCACCAACTTCAAGGAGTGCTGTTTCCCAATTCCTCTTCCTTTGATCATCTGAGATTCTTGATTTGAGACCTTTAAAAGCTTCTCCAAACTTACCTGTCTGATGCCGTACTTCAGAGGATCTACCTCATAGAAAACTGGCACAATCATCAGACCCCGGATCTGCCAATTTCCATGATGTTCTCCAACTCTATCATACACCATCTTGAATTAGCATAATTTTTGGACAAAACAACTATAGAAATTCTAGACTGTCTAACTGCTTCAAACAGTGACAATGAGATCTGATCTCCTAGCTGAATCTCATCATCGTCTCTGAAAACATAGATCCCAGCATTTTGAAGAGATGAATAGAGATGTGAAGTGAATTTTGCACGAGTGTCTTCCCCTCTGAAACTCAAAAACACATCGTAGATCCTTTCCTGAAACAAAAAAGTAAATTTATCAAAACTAATGTACTGTAGTTAAAAACGTTTAAGCAATTGACATCAACTATGAGCTGACACCTGAACTTTGTTATTAACATTTTACTCATCCATAAAACTTCCAAAAAAGCTAATTACTGTCCACTTTGCTTCTGGCATTATTAATTAATATTTATTTTAAAAACAAAATCTATACATCGAGGAAAAATGGAGTAGAGCCCCAAAAACTATATCCTACTACTCGCCTCAGTCGCTGATGTTGTTCCCCTTATAATATAACTTCCAACTTCTTTGACCAAATCATGCATTTGAATCCTGTTCTTGATGTCTACAGTTAGAAGGCTTTGTTGCATGAGGATACTTATAGCTGTTTCTGCAGAATAACCATAGGCTTCTAGTATCCGAGTTACTTCATCCCGGTCCATCCCAATTAAGAATTGAGAAATTTCAAGGAATGTTTTTTCACATCATCATCACTTAAACCATCAAAACATATTTGGAGCTTCCTTAACACCAAATCATTGGGAATGGGTTTGAGTTTCTCCAATACACTTTCCCATTCTAATATGCTTCTTCTAGTCGACAAAAAGGACCCCAGGACTTGAAGAACTAGCGGCAATCCCCCAGGATTTGAAGAACTATAGTCAACAACAATTCTAGAAATATAAGTAAAATCTTCAATAGGACTTGGTTGCTTGAATGCATGCCAACTAAAAAGCTCTAGAGATTTAAAGTGGTCCATTAGGAACATCCTATATATTTTATCAACTTTACCTACTTGAAGTAAGTCCACATTTCTTGCTGTGACAATTATTCTACTTCCTGGAAACCAATCATAACTTCCACACAAAGCATTTAACTGGTTGGAAGAACGAACATCGTCGAGCACAATAAATATCCTTTTTTTGAGAAGTCTTTCCCTTAGTATATTTTTTAATTCAAATATTGAATCAAATTTCAATTTTGTTGTTTCGTCAATATCTGAAAGAAGCTGTTCATGTAAAGACACTTGGCCATTATTCTGATTCCAAACCCGTCCAACATTTAGGAGGAAGCTCTTAGCCTCAAAACTGCAGCCAATTTGATTATAGATGGCTTTCGCAAGGGTTGTTTTACCAACTCCTCCAATACCAGTTATCCCTACAACTAAAGTACGATCCGATGGTTTCTTCAGTAGTTGAATCACTTCTTGCACCTGAGATTCTACACCTACTGGATGGTCAGCAACGAACAAGTAGGTCTTATCTAGCAAGCGAGATGCATGTTGAACTACATTCTGTATATCTTTGCTTACGTTCCTATTCCTATAAAATAAGAACCCGAGATCAAGTTCATTAGTAATTGTATAAACACGCTCCATCATATTATTTTAGTGAAAAAGTTATAATTATAATTATTATAAGTACATGTATAATGAATGTGCAAAAAATCTAAATTATTTTCAAAGGATGCATTAAATGTGGACAAGAAAAAGATCAGGAAAATAAAGGGAGCAAGTGTTTCCATTGTGGTGAGAAGAAGAATGAGGAGGAGGAGGAGGAGGGGAAGTGAGATCTCCAATTTTCAACATTAGAGAGACACAAAAAGCTGCAAATCATGTGTGTACTTTTCAAAGACCATTAAGACTGAGCCGTTTCATAAATTTCATATGTAGCAATATTCAAAATCTAAGTTTAAAATTACCCGGAATCCACGGAAAATCCAGAAATGTTGCTAACTCCACTCATCAATTTGTCTTTAAAAGCTTCTCCAAGCACACCTAGATGATGAGATACATAGGAGGGATCCACATCATAGAACACAGGCACAATCATCTGACCTATCGTTCTGTGACACTCCATTATTTTCTCTAACTCTTGTAGGCACCATGTTGAATCGAGATAGTTTGTTGAGAAAACGATGATAGAAATTCTAGAACCTTCGATTGCATGCAGAACCTATTGAGAGTGTAATCAAAATCCTAGCTTAAGTTAAAACAGCTTATAGCCGTTGTAACAAACTATTTGGGCAGTTAGAGTTACTAACTAACTCTAACCAACTAGTCTAGTTTGTTAATAACAAACTTGGTTGTTAGCCTAACTAACAACCATCTAACAGCTAATTCAGCACAGTATATATAAACATTGTACATAGAAAAAATACTTACAACAAATGAATAGATTTTACAGTTTTCAATTTACTCTAAGCATTCAATTCTAGTATCTTTGTTACACTACTTCTGTTTACGTAAGCTCCAAGAACTTCAACTCTCTTTTCAGTAATGCAGGTTCAAGGGAAGAATCAAGGTGATTACCTCGCAAAGAACAAAGGGAAACCTTGTTAGAAAATAGGGTTTTGATGGATGAAACTAGAAGGAAAGGAATAAGAAGTGAAAGGAAGGAAAGTACTGTGAGAGGTGTTCTTGAAAGTGTAAGTGTGAGGAATAGTGCAGGTTGAGTTTCAGAGGTGAAACTCAGCAGTTCATGCAAAGGAAAGAACAAGAAATTAGGGTTTTCATCTATTCGATTCGAGAGAAAGGAAATTAAGAGCACAAGGCATGTGAAATTACCTTTCTTGACTCTTGAGGAAACCGATTGTGAGTTCTTCACTGCAAAGCGTAAATACCAAAGTTAGGGTTTTACGCAATGTGACAAACCAAAGGTAAATCAAAAAGAAATATCAGAAAGGAAAGGTGATTCTACCTTAAGGAAGAAGAATCACCGATCCGTAAAGAAATCAAGCGGTCAAGCAATCTAGGGTTTGCGAGAATATCGTAAAGTGAGAAGTGATTTACGGTGGTCTCGTGTGTCGGGTTGAGTAAAACCGAGAGGGTTTTACTTCATCATCACCAACGATCATCATAGACTGAAATCGAGCCCAATCGAGCTTCAATCACCCGGGTGAGAGCACCGAGTGAGCTAGGTTTCGCGAGAGAAGAAGAGAAGAGAGAAGAGAGAAGGGTTTCAAGAAGTAGAGAGAGAAGCTTCTTGTTTTTCTGGCGGAGGCAACAAACGAATACACGTTAAGTATAACGGGTCATAGAGGATCCGCGTGTTCCAATTCAAAGCGGGTTCGGGTGCGCAGTGGGCACCAAACAATTTTGTTTGGAACAAAGTAAAACATCATTGAAATTTGGGCTTGATAGAATTTGGGCTTCTCAATTACAGCACCTCCCCTCAGTTGTTGATACCCCTCCTGCAAGTAAACAATACAAAGGTTAAAAAATTCAACATGGTATCAGAGCTATAAATCGATCCAGGGCAAAAATTATCTGATCTCTACTCTATTCTTTTACTTTCTTTAAAGTTTTCTTTCTCTACTGTGTTTCTTTCTGTCTAGCGTGTGTGTGTGTGTGAAGTCTTTGCGAAACAGAAAATTCACAATGAGTAACAACATTCAATCACATGCAAGTTTTGGTGCACAAGTGCCTACCCTAAGAGTAAAAAGCGGGATAGGTGGTGCCATCAAATGGAGAGCGGTGTTTGGGTGCCAAGGTGTCTGAAGGTAGTTAAAGATGGTGTTACACCACTTACGACTACCTCTACCGATGAGACAAAACCAAATATGAGGATGAAGTCCGAGAGGATTTGGAAGCGCACCGCATCTAATCCATATTGGGTTAGATGACAAAGAACTTTGACAGATTAGAGGAATTAAGAGTTCCAAGAAGGCTTGGGACACTCTTGATTCTTATTACAATGGGGCTACTGAAGCTAGAAAAGAGAAGTTGGAAGCTCTTAAGGCTCGTGTATGAGACCCTTAAGATGAAAAGTGATGAGGATGTTGTGACCTATTGTGGTCGTGTAAAGAAAATTACTAATGCTATGAATCTAAATGGCCTAACATTAAGCGATGAAGATGTGTGCGGGAAAATCTTAAGATCATCGACCAAGAAGTACTATGTGTGTGTCAATGGGTTGGAAGACACACTCAAGCAAGAGGACTTAAAGGTGGAGCAGACTCAGGAGAGCGGACTTGAGGCTAAAGAGATGAGACTCAACTGTAATGGAGAAAAGCGATGATGATGATGATCTTTGCGCTTCTTCACAAAAGGCAAGGGTAAGAAGGGTTCTAAGCCGTGTAATGATGAAGTCATCCTCTAAACCTAACTCTAGTAAAAGTAAGCCTAAGTCTAAATCTAATTCTAAGAATAAGACTGATTCTAAGAAAAAGGATAAATCTAAAGTTCAATGCTATAGGTGTGACAAATACGGGCATTATGCTCTGAGAATGTCCAACTAGAAAACCTAAATCGAAATAGAAGCAAATGTTGCAAAAGAGGATTACGATTACGATAGCCCGATAGTGTTTAGTGCCATATGTGATGAACCTAAACCTAAAACTGTAAGCGGATGTTAAGGTAACTAATATTGAACTTAAGAAAAATAAGGACTATATTGCACTAATAGTAACTAAGAGAGTGATGGAACCAGATTACGTGAAACGGTATTTGGACTCTCACTGTTCTAACCACTTGACAGGAAATAAAGAGTGGCTGGTGGATTTCAACCCTCACAAGAGAACTACTATTAGGTGTTGATAACTCTATTTTATATAGAGTTATTCATAGTCTTTTACTTAGATAAATGTTTGAAACCAATGCAATAAACTTGTAAATACAATAAAAAGAGATGAAAATCATAAAATACATTATCAAGGAGATAGAAGTTCAATTTATATACAAATTGGTATGTTTGATATGTTTTGTTGAGTACTTTTGCAGATTCTGTGATTTTGCATTAAGTGCTTAAGCATCGAGTGCTTAAGCACCAAAGCATGCTTGTTGAAGCATGCGGTGAAAGCAAGTAGCACAAGACCCCACATTGGAAGCACCTCAATTTGATTTCGTTCTAATGAGCCTTGCTGGCCTCCTACTAGCTCAGTGATCACATGGAATCAATTTTCAAGTTACCAAAGAAGTCATCTATGGGATAAAAACAACAAACATCATCATTACACCAAGCCAAATGTCATCAACTAATTGGACCCCTTCAAAAGGAATGTTTCCCACTCAAAGGAATGTTTCCCATTCAAAGTGACAACAATTGACACCTGCAAAATAACTAGGATAAGTCACATGATGGTCAAAGAAAACTTCACAAGCAAGCAAAGAAGTCAAATACTTGAAGACAAAGAAAACCCTCCATGGAAGGAAATCTCCTACTTCTATAAATAGGACTCTTTCATCTCTTGTAAAGGAATATAAGAAAAATATATAGATTACCATATAGATACAATAGTAGTTTTAGATTAAAGTTCATCTTGTTCTTCATTTTATTTCCAAGTCTTTTTACTTCACTTTGATTACTCTAAACTTAAGAGGAAGGTAAGAAGGAATTGACATCTCTATTCTTCACTTCTTCCTAGTTGAGAATCAAGTGTTCTTCATTAATATTAAGTTCTTATTTCATGTTCTTCATCTTACTCTTTATTTACTTTCTTGTTATTTAATTTCTTGCAAGACTTGTCCAATCAAGCAATTTACTTTCTTGCAAGACTTGTCCATTCAAGCAATTTACTTTTAAGCAATTTACATTTCCAAGTTATTTACAATGCTTTCTTTACTTGCTTTGTTTAATTACTTTATGTGGACGATGATGAGCTAAATTCCTTAGTTGGGATGCTCTAGTCATATGATGAACTCGTGAGAACTATTGTGTTGTCAAAAGGGTGCCTCACTTACTAGTTCTTGTACTTGAATTAAACTTGTTTTAAGGTTAACTTAGAACAAGGGGAGTTGTATTTACAAGAGATTGACTTACAACTAGATCTCAAGAACTAGAAGCAAAGGCAAGTGTTTATTTAAGTCTTTGATGAGAAATTTGTTTTCCACAAAGTCACTTAGTAATTCCATGCTAATTCAAAAGTAATTAGCATAGTCTTTGTTCATGTGTGGGTTTTTACTAAGGGAAAGTATTTAGCAACTTGAACCACTTGAAAGGAGGCGAGGGAGTTTGACACACTTGCCCTTTTCTTTGCAAAAAAACAAGGGTTTATTGAGCTTATACAGTCACCCTTAACTGATGTATCTACACTAAGTGATCAAGCACCGTGTGCTCAAGCACCAGAAAGACGAAAGACAACATTCTCACAAGGAACTCATATGGTAAAAGCATCTCAACTCTCTCTTAAATTACATCCTCTATGTGTATTTAAATTTCTGTTTTTCTATATTCCAAAACCAACCACAAATTTCTCGAATAGTTGTAGACACACTAGTTTACCTATGCTAAACAAACACATTAAAAATTAGTCAATCCTCGTGGGAACGATCTTTACTTTACTTACTCTTTATTACTTGTTTGTGATGTGTATACTTGCACATGCTTATTTCACACACCAAGTTTTTGGCGCCGTTTTGGGATTGCCAATAATTTTTAGTTTGTTTAGTTAGTAAAAGAGTGTTTTTATTTTTTTATCGCTTTTTGGTAGTGTTATTGCATGCGAGAACAAGTGCTTAAGCACTAGCCTATGCCAAGAAGACCACCACCAAATTTTGATTTTGATCCAGAGATTGAAAGAAGATTCAGGAGACAATTAAGACTTGAGAGGAAATCCAACAACACAAAGAATATGGTGAACCCGGTAATACCACTAGGGATGCCACAAGCGATACAAATACGCACAGATGCATGACAAAGAACATGCACCAAACACAAAGCAAGAAGATGAAGGATCAAGCCATAACACCATCGGAGGTAATTCAATTCACTGAAGTAGGATTAAATCATAGACATCAATTCATACACATGGACCCTATAGGCATGATTAATGATAGAGATAGGCCCATGAGGATTATGCCATGTTTGATCATCAAAATATGCGAGACTAGCATTGCTAGGCCTCATATTAATGTTTGTCCATTTTGAATTTAAACCAATGATGTTTCAAATGCCGCAAACAATTGGTGGGTTTGGGGATTTTCACATGATGACCCCATGAGCATTTAAAAGCAGCTTTTTAGAAGTATGTAGCAATTTCATCATACCGTGTAAGTGAGGATGCATTTAGGCTAAAGTTATTTCCATATTCATTAAAAGATAAAGCTAAATCATGGTTAAATTCTTTAGAGCCTAATTCAATTCATTCATGGAATGAATTAGCGGAAAAATTCTGTCAAAATACTTCCCACCAATCAAAAATGCTAGGATGAGAAATGACATTACATCTTTTAAACAAAGAGATCTTTGAATCATTGTTTGAGGCATGGGAAAGATGGAAGGAATTGCTTAGAAAATGTCCTCATCATGGTCCGCGGTCATTATACTGAGATGGAAACATTTTACAATGGATTAGAGCCCCAAAGCGAATTATGCTTGATGCATCATCGGGGTGTTTTATTGAATCATCTTATAATGAAGCTTGTGAATTAATTGATAGGGTAGCAACGAATAGTTCTAGCTGGCCTCTTGAAAGCGGCAAGTGCCCAAAAGAAAGTCGAGTACATGAACTTAGTGAAATTTCATCCCTAATCGCTCAAGTTGCCACATTGGCTAACATGATTAAAACTTTCACTACACCTAGTTCATTTACATCTAAACAAACAGAAACACATTGCGACCATAGAACAAGCACCTCAAGGAGCACCTAGTTGTGTTTCTTGTGGAGAGCCCACCTCTATGAAGAGTGCTCAAGTAATCTGTGTCGATTAACTATGTGGATCAAAATAGATATAATAATAATAGGAATAACAACCCTTACTCTAACACCTATAATCCTGGTGGAAAAATCACCCAAATCTTAAGTGGGGACCAGTAATAATAGTTGCTCAAGCACGGTGTTCAAACACCGGGAGCTCAAGCACCAGACCCAAAACCAGGATATCAAAATTATCAAAGGCAACAACAAACCGCCAATGATAATTCGATAGAGAAGGCCCGCTTAAATCATTCATAAGTGAAACAAGAACAAAGAAGGCAAACTCAAGATGCTTCCATAAAAACTTAGAAACTCAAGTAGGTCAATTAGCAAATGCTATGTATCAAAGACTGCGGTGTTCTACCATCCAATCTGAAGCATCCACAACTCAAAGGCAAGGAAAAGAACAAGTAAAGGCCATATCACCGAGAAGTGGTAAGGATCTCACAGAGCCCTATGAGAATGAAGGTGTAGATAAGGGAGAAAAACTCAAAAAGAAAAAGAAACTCGAGAATGCGAAGCACGAAGCTCCCACTTCTCAAAAAGAACCAAATCCCGGGTTAGTTATGAACACCCACCTCCTCCATTCCTCAAAGATTAAAAAAAGTGCATGAGGAGAAGCAATTGATAAGTTTTTAGATGTTTTAAAGCAGTTGCACATTAATATTCCTTTGATTGAAGCTTTACAACAAATGCCTAATTATGCTAAATTTATGAAAGATATCATTTGTAGAAGAAAGAGATTAGGTGAATTTCAAACTATTGCAATGTCAAAGGAAGTTAGTTCAATTTTACAGAATAAAATTCCAAGAAAATTGAAAGATCTGGTAGCTTTACAATTCCTTTCTCTATAGGCAACAACTATACAGGAGAGCTCTATGTGATTTAGGTGCAAGCATCAACTTGATGCCTAAATCTATCTTTGAGAAGTTAGGAATTGGTAATGCAAAGCCTACCTCAGTAACATTATCCCTTGCGAGATAGATCAACAAAGCATATCCGAAGGGATAGTTGAAGATATTACAGTCAAGGTTGACAAATTCGTGTTTCTGCAGATTTTGTTATTCTTGATTTTGTTGCAGATGAAAATGTGCCGATAATCCTTGGAAGACCATTTCTTGCAATGGTAAGACACTTATTGATGTTCAAAAAGGAGAACTAACCATGAGGGTGAATGATCAAGAAGTGAAATTCAATGTGATGAAAGCAATGAAGTATCCAAAGCAGAGGAGCAAGAAGAATGTTCTCGCTATCTCACTTGATCATCAGTGCGAAGCAATTCAACAAACAAGTATGACCATCGACTAGTGCTTTAGCATCAAGTGCTTATGCACTTCCCGAGGTGAAATGCAAGAACAAGGCATACCGACAACAGAGGAAGTTAAACCTAAGGTATGGTCTAGAACTTTTGAATCTTTAAATTTAGAAGACCCTAACCTTAAGAAAAACTTACCTTCAATTGAACAACCTCCCAAACTAGAATGAAGGAATTGCCAAAACACTTAAAGTATGTTTTCTTAGGGGATAATGATTCACTTCCGATTATCATTGCATCGATCTATCATTAGAGCGGGAGCATGATTTAATTGAAACCCTTAAAAAAACATAAAAAGCAATAGGATGGCAAATGGCGGACATTAAAGGGATTAGCCCCTCTATTTGTATGCATAGAATAAATCTAGAAGACAATGCTAAAACAAAGCATTGAGGCATGAGAGAAGGCTAAATCCAATCATGAAAGAGGTTGTTAAAAGGAAATAATTAAATGGCTAGATCTTTGGGATTATTTACCCAATTGAAGATAGTACATGGGTTATACTGTACAATGTGTTCCCAAGAAAGGGGAGTCACGAGTAATAGCCAACCAAAAAAATGAACTAATTCCCACAAGAACGATGGCGGGTGGAGAATGCGTATGGATTACTGAGAAAACTTAATAAATCAACCAAGAAAGATCACTTTCCATTGCCCTTTATTGATCGGATGTTAGATAGACTAGCGGGGAAAGGAGTTTCTTGTTTCTTAGATGGCTACTCGAGTTATAATCAAATTGCCATTGACCCTAAGGACCAAGATAAAACTACTTTTACATGTCCATATGGTACATTTGCTTTTAGGAGAATGCCCTTTGGATTATGTAATGCACTGCTACATTTCAAAGATGTATGATGTCCTTGTTTTTTCGATTTTATTGAACAATCCATGGAAATCTTTATGGATGATTTTTACGTCTTTGGAGAAACATTTCCTTTATGTTTATCAAATTTAGAACAAATTCTCCAAAGATGTGAAGATACAAATCTTGTTCTTAATTGGGAAAAGTGTCACTTCATGGTACAAGAAGGCATTGTACTAGGACATAGGGTTTCAAAGAAAGGTCTTGAGGTTGATAAAGCTAAAATTGAGGTCATTGAAAAGCGCCACCACCAACAATGTCAAGGGATTAGAAGTTTTCTAGGACATGCAGAGTTTCTATAGAAGATTCATCAAAGACTTTTCAAAAATTTCAAAACCTCTGTGTAATCTTTTGCAATTAGATACACAATTTAACTTTGATGAATCTTGTATAAAAGCATTTCAGTAAATGAAGAAGGCTTTGGTCATTGCTTTTGTCATTGTAACACCGTTTGGACCAAACCTTTTGAACTAATGTGTGATGCTAGTGACTTTCTTTGTAGGAGCCGCCCAGGGCAAAGGTATGACAAAGTGTTTCATTCAATTTATTATGCTAGCAAAACATTAATTGAAGCTCAGTGAACTACACTTGTGGTGAGAAAGAGCTATTAGGCTGTGGTGTTTGCTTTTGACAAATTCGAGATCTTACTTAGTAGGCACAAAAGTGATTGTATATCCGACCACTCGCCATTAAGTATCTCGCTTGCAAAGAAAGATGCAAAACCTAGGCTAATAAGGTGGATTCTACTCCTTCAAGAGTTTGATCTTGAGATTAGGGATAAGAAGGGAGTAGAAAATCAAGTTGCGATCACCTATCTAGGCTTGAAGGTGATGATACAGTACTCAAGAAATCAAGGAGAGATTCCCGGATGAAGATTTGTTAGCAATATCGTAATGAGAATATAGTGCTTTTACACTTAGTGCTCAAGCACTGGAGATTCGCACCATGGTATCGACATTGCTAACTATCCGTAAGTAATGTTGTACCGCACGGATGGATTATCGTGAGAGAAGAAGGTTTCTCCATATAGTAAAACAATACTATTGGGATGAACCTTACCTATACAAGATGTGTCCGGACAAGTCATGAGAAAGTGTGTCCTGAACAAGAACAACAAGCGGTGCTTGAGCAATCGCGCCATGCAAAGACCATATGGAGGTCATTTTGGAGGACACGAGCAATGAAACAAAGGTACTACAAACAAAGGTTATTTTTGGCCCTCTTTATTTAAAGATGCATTCTATATAGTAAAAACACGTGATAGATGCCAAAGAAGTGGTAATATATCTCGAAAAGATGAAATGCCAAGAACCAACATTCTTGAACTTGAACTTTTTGATGTATGGGGCATGGATTTCATGGGTCCTTTTCCTACTTCTTTTGGTAAAGAATACATCTTAGTTCTTTGTAGATTATGTGTCTAAATGGGTTGAAGCAAGTAGCACTACCTAGTGCTGATGCTAGATCAGTGAGTAAATTTCTTCAAAAGAACATATTTACTAGATTTGGCACCCCTAGGGCAATCATAAATGATGAAGGATCTCATTTTTGTAATAAAATTATTGAAAATCTTCTTGCAAAATATGGGATTAAACACAAAATTTCTCTGCATATCATCCCCAAACTAGTGGCAATGTGAACTATCAAATAGGAAATAAAAAGAATGCTAGAAAAAATGGTTGGACCAACAAGGAAAGATTGGTCATTGCATTTAGATGAAGCATTATGGGCATATAGAACTGCATATAAAACTCCATTAGGTATGTCCCCCTATAGAATAGTTTATGGCAAAGCATGTCACACCGCCAATTGAGCTAGAAAATAAATCCTATTGGGCAATCAAAAAAGCTGAATTTTGATCTAGACCAAGCAGGCAAACAGAGGTTTTTAGAACTAAATGAATTAGAAGAATTCAGGCACTTCTCTTATGAGAATGCTAAGATTTACAAAGATAAAACCAAGGTATGGCATGATAAAAGAATCAAACAAAGAGATCTTAAAGAAGGAGGATTGGTCCTATTGTACAATTCAAGGCTAAAATTATTCCTGGAAAATTGAAATCGGATGGACAGGACCATTCAAATTAGTCAAGATATATTCTCATGGTGCGATTGACATATTTGATGCAAACTCGTGTAATACTTTCAAAGTAAATGGACAAATAGTTAAAATGTATTATGGTGAGCAAATGGTGCAATCTGAAAGCACCATTTATTTTGAAAATCCTTGATCTGAAAAGGATAGTCAGGCTGATTAAGACATTAAAACAAGCGCTTATGGGAGGCAACCCATCAATTTTTTGATAAATATTAACTATGTTTGTACAGTTTGATGTTTTCAGTGTTTTTCAGGAAATGCAGAATTTAGTGCTCAAGCACCACGTGCTTAAACACTAATGCGAAGTCCCAATGTCTCAACGGTGAAGTAAAAAATCACAGAAAAATATGTCAAGCGGTTAGAAAGGGCGGTAGCAAACACGATGAATCATGGAGAATTACTGAACCAGTAGCCACGTGTGGCATTGCATGCACACCAACACATTCTAACGGCTACAATACCTTTCACATCAACCGCCCACTCATTCTTCACAGCAATAACTCCATTCCATTTCCCCAAAGTTCTTTGTTTTCCTAAATCAAATAATCAAAAACTCAAAACTCTCAAACCCTAAAACCCGATTTTCTCAATCTCTCGAATTTTCACGAAACTCTCAATCAATCATCAAAATGGTGAAGAAACAAAGTGCACAAAAGTCCGCAAAGAAACAACCTGGCTTTGGATCATCAAATCCTACAAAGACGAGATTGATCCTTTCGCAATCAACCCAAAGCATCCTCATTTTTCTCGAAAATGAATTTCCTACGAGAAAGAGGCTATGACATGAAGAATGCTCATCCAAGCTTTGAGGCTACTATTTGAGTCATCAATGGGAAGGATTTGTTCAACATAGAACTTATTACTTGGAGCAAATTGTGAGGGAATTCTATGCGGGTTTAATCAACAATCTTTGGAAAGATTCAAACAGGACATGCTATGGTGAGAGGAAAGAAGGTATTTTTGATGAAGAAACCATCAACAAATTCTACAATCTGCATTGCTCGTAATGACTTTGACACAAAACTTGAAACACATGGAAAGAAGAAAATGGAACAAATTAAGAATAGGATTGCTATACCTAATGCACCATGGGAAAAATTCACTCACACCGAGTGTAAAATAAAGATTAGGTATTTAGTTCTGAATTAAGCAATTGGAACATATTCATTAAGCTGCTCCATCATGCCCACATCTCACAATTACACTCTCTCTAAGGATAGGTTGATAATTCTTGATTCCATTTCGATTGATGAGAATATCAACATAGGTAGAATCATCAATAGAGAAATTAGGGATTGTGCTAAAAACAAGAAGGCTTTCTATTCTTTCCATGTTTGATCACTTTGCACTTTGCATGAAACACAAAGTTCCAATCAATGAACATGAGCATAGCCACGAAAATATCCACCAAGTGCCCCAATAGGCTCAAATGAAGGCAAGAAGAATCATCACAAACCCTGAGGAGTTGAAGAAAGATAAGAAGGAAGATAAGATGCAAAAGCAAGAATTGCTTAAGCCTGATGACGACAAATGGAAGGCAATCAGAAACTATCTATGGGAGCAACATGAATTCCTGGAAGCAAGACTTGCTGAGATATCTCAAAAACCAACATGTTTGGAAATGCCTGAATTTCCAATTTGGGTGTTTGATGATATTGATGATGAGAAAGAGAAAGAAAGTAATGAAGAGGAAAAAGTAATTGAGAAGAAAAAGAAGGAGTTGAAAAGAAAGAAGGAAACTGTGAGAAAAGGAAAAGCAAAGAAGAAGAAGGTAGAGAAGGTGGTGATTAGTGATTCAGAAGAAAGTGAGGAGGAAGATGAGATGGAGAAAGAATTGAAGGAAATGGAAAAACAAAGCGATGAGGAGGAAGAAGACACTCATCGAGAGCAAGCGGTGAGAAAGGTGAAGATGAGATTGATGATTTTTGATCTCAATCTAAGTTTGGAGAAATTTTGAGAAAGAAGAAAGGCAAGCAACCTGTGCTTGAGCAAATCATTCCCCCACAAACAGAAAAACCAGCAAAACAACCCACTCCACCATCCACTCCACCATCCACTGGAACCACCCCACCTCCACCAGAATCAACCAAGGAGGTTGCAGCTGATGTTACTCAAGAAGAAACACCACAATCCACTACCATTGAAAAAGGCCCACCCACTCACCAAACCCAAGAAACTACCCCCTCGGGCCCAAAAGACCAATTATTTCCTCGCTAACATTGTTTTTAAGACAGTACAAAAGAGAAACAAAGTGAAGTCCCTACTCGGGAGATTGCTAAAAAGAGCGAGTGTTCCTATGACCAGCGGTGCTTGACACCAAGTGCTTCAAAGACCAACAAAGGAGCCAAGCGTGATCGAGAATCACCGAGGATCTTGAGGACATTCTAGGATTAGTTGCTCACGGAGCTTGCTATCAAGAAAAGGCAAGAATTGGGAAACACCCAAAAATTTTCAAGTCAACACTGCAAAGCAACTATTCAACAAACAATAGCGCAAGGGGAGGATCAAAAGAACCCAAGGAGAAAGAACCGAGAAAAAAAGCGGTGAAGAAGAAGAGAGCGATCTTGAAGGACATTCTTTGAGACCTTGAAGGACTTACGGATCAAGTTATGGAGCCATCTTTGAAATTTCAAAGGAACCAGAGGTGCAGATTGGAGCTCAACCATCGATGCTCAAGCACTAACTCTGCACAACCTTCAAAGACACACGGATGTGAAGGCCACCGGCGGTCTTCTACAACTCCAAAAGCACCAAAGCGAAGCCCAAAGCAACACCAACAAGGAGCAAAGAATGATCGAGGAGTGGTGCAAAACCACTGATAAACTTTTTACATGCTTTCCTATATTAACTATGCAATATTTTGTTATATTATGCAGTATTTTGTTATATATTTTGCTACTTATAAACTAATGCTACTATGGATAAATCCCACATGTAATGTTAACCCCCCACCCCATTTTGCACACTATTCCCCTGTTTTCATCTCAACTTAAGAGCTAGTGAGGACCTTTGCTCAATTTTAAGTTGGGAAAGCACTTCAAATTCGATGCATGTGGTATATATATAGTATTTTAAACCTACTAATGCTTGTTTTATTTAATATACATTAAATATCTGTTAGTATGTTAGATAAGTAGTTAAGTCTTTTGTAAATAGAGTTTATTTTCATTTTGTTTTAGATTTACTTAACAAAGCATTTCAAAAAAATCAAATTCTGTTTTTGAGCAGTTTTTAAGTAAATCAATAGTAGGAATGTCTGATTTTGAAGCATGATCGACTTGCTATTTCACAAATGATTTTGATGCATCTCTTTAGAACCAAAATCCTCAATGAAAAGAAAAGAAAAAGAGTCCTTTTTACTTCAAAAACAACCATTGTTATTATCACTTTTACACTTTAAAGTTGATTTTTGAAAAAGGATCAAACTGAGTGAAAAGTTTTTTACGAAACAAACAGAATTTAAGAAAACCAAGGTCAAAAACAAAGTTTTATTAAAAACTTAGAAGAGTGTTGAGAAATAAGTTTGGGGAGATTTTATGAAAACAAAGGCAAAAATGAGGAGCTTAGTACTCAATAAAGTTTCAAAAGAAAATCAAAAGGTGTCAAAACTATGTTTGCTTAATATCTAAATGAACACTTGTTAGAAAGCAGAGTGCATTTGATTTGCAAACCAAGAAAAAGAAAAGTATGCATAAGGAGGACAATGAATCCTGTTCCAAAGTGCATTTGGTTTGAAAAAGAAAAACAAAAAAACAAATCAAGAAAAAGTATGCACATGGAGGTCGATAAAGAGGGTAACATAAGTTTTAAGAAGCATCTAGTGCTTATCTAGTAGATGCTTATGCACCAAAAGAAAAAGAAACATCAAAAAAGAAGCATTGAGTCAAAAAGTTTTAAACTACTCATGTCAAGCCCTTTGATATACTTAAAGCCCCCGAGCTTAAGGATCTTGTGAGTCTACTCTATGTTTTGAAACACCTTTGTGTTGACCAAAAGTTTTTCTAAAGTTTCAAAAAGTTTAAGAAAACCTTTTTGCTTAGTTTGGAGCCAATCAAATTTCAATGGATCACACACGCACATAAAAGAGTTTTAATAGCTTTGGTTGTGATGAATTTCAAAGGCACAAAGACATAGAGATTGGAGGAAAGAAAGGTTCTTTTAAGAGAACATCACATTTTGAAAGATTGAAAGGAGTTGGTGATCCGATCTTCTTCATCAAAAGAATCCTACTTGTTATTTTGTTATTTTGTTATTGCTTGAGGACAAGCAACAAGTTAAGTTTGGGGGTGTGATAACTCTATTTTATATAGAGTTATTCATAATCTTTACTTAGATAAATGTTTGAAACCAATGCAATAAACTTGTAAATACAATAAAAAGAGATGAAAATCATAAAATACATTATCAAGGAGATAGAAGTTCAATTTATATACAAATTGGTATGTTTGATATGTTTTGTTGAGTACTTTTGCAGATTCTGTGATTTTGCATTAAGTGCTTAAGCATCGAGTGCTTAAGCACCAAAGCATGTTGAAGCATGCGGTGAAGCAAGTAGCACAAGACCCCACATTGGAAGCACCTCAATTTGATTTCGTTCTAATGAGCCTTGCTGGCCTCCTACTAGCTCAGTGATCACATGGAATCAATTTTCAAGTTACCAAAGAAGTCATCTATGGGATAAAAACAACAAACATCATCATTACACCAAGCCAAATGTCATCAACTAATTGGACCCCTTCAAAAGGAATGTTTCCCACTCAAAGGAATGTTTCCCATTCAAAGTGACAACAATTGACACCTGCAAAATAACTAGGATAAGTCACATGATGGTCAAAGAAAACTTCACAAGCAAGCAAAGAAGTCAAATACTTGAAGACAAAGAAAACCCTCCATGGAAGGAAATCTCCTACTTCTATAAATAGGACTATTTCATCTCGTAGTAAAGGAATATAAGAAAAATATATAGATTACCATATAGATACAATAGTAGTTTTAGATTAAAGTTCATCTTGTTCTTCATTTTATTTCCAAGTCTTTTTACTTCACTTTGATTACTCTAAACTTAAGAGGAAGGTAAGAAGGAATTGACATCTCTATTCTTCACTTCTTCCTAGTTGAGAATCAAGTGTTCTTCATTAATATTAAGTTCTTATTTCATGTTCTTCATCTTACTCTTTATTTACTTTCTTGTTATTTAATTTCTTGCAAGACTTGTCCAATCAAGCAATTTACTTTCTTGCAAGACTTGTCCATTCAAGCAATTTACTTTTAAGCAATTTACATTTCCAAGTTATTTACAATGCTTTCTTTACTTGCTTTGTTTAATTACTTTATGTGGACGATGATGAGCTAAATTCCTTAGTTGGGATGCTCTAGTCATATGATGAACTCGTGAGAACTATTGTGTTGTCCAAAAGGGTGCCTCACTTACTAGTTCTTGTACTTGAATTAAACTTGTTTTAAGGTTAACTTAGAACAAGGGGAGTTGTATTTACAAGAGATTGACTTACAACTAGATCTCAAGAACTAGAAGCAAAGGCAAGTGTTTATTTAAGTCTTTGATGAGAAATTTGTTTTCCACAAAGTCACTTAGTAATTCCATGCTAATTCAAAAGTAATTAGCATAGTCTTTGTTCATGTGTGGGGTTTTACTAAGGGAAAGTATTTAGCAACTTGAACCACTTGAAAGGAGGCGAGGGAGTTTGACACACTTGCCCTTTCTTGCAAAAAAACAAGGGTTTATTGAGCATGCAGTCACCCTTGTCTGATGTATCTACACTAAGTGATCAGCACCGGTGCTCAAGACAGAAAAGACAAAGACAACATTCTCACAAGGAACTCATATGGTAAAAGCATCTCAACTCTCTCTTAAATTACATCCTCTACAGGTATTTAAATTCTGTTTTTCTATATTCCAAAAACCAACCACAAATTTCTGAATAGTTGTAGACACACTAGTTTACCTATGCTAAACAAACACATTAAAAATTAGTCAATCCTCGTGGGAACGATCTTTACTTACTCTTTATTACTTGTTTGTGACTGTGTATACTTGCACATGCTTATTTCACACACCAGGTGTGCAAATGATAGGTCCCTTCAAGCAACAGGTATGGGGAATATTCTACTGAAGAAAGAGGATGGTCAGATAGTCACCATACATAATGTCTACTATGTTCCAGGTATGAGTTGTAACCTACTTAGTCTAGGTCAACTTGTAGAGGGAGGATTTTCTGTCATTATGAAGGATTTAAAACTCAAAGTTTTTGATAAAAAGGATAAACTAGTGTTGACTTCTCAACTAGCTAAGAACAGAACTTTCAAGACCAGCATTAGCACTATAGAGGCAGAATGCCTAAGTGCTACCACTGATCTTGAAAGTGTTCTATGGCATAGGAGATATGGGCACCTAAACTATAAGAGTCTTCTAAATCTTAGTTCTAAAGGCCTAGTGGAAGGTCTACCTAAGATTGAGAAACCTAATAGTGTGTGTACCAACATCTCATTGGGTAAACAACCAAGGAAGATGTTTAAGACAGATTTAAAATTAAGGTCCAAACATCTTCTTCAAGTTGTTTACATACAGATATATGTGGCCCATTTGATGTGATTTCAAAAGGAGGAACAAATATTTTTTATCTTTCATTGATGAGTTTTCAAGAAAAATTTGGGTCTATCTGATCAAAACAAAGTGTGAGGCTTTAACTAAGTTCAAAGAGTTTAAGGCCATGGTAGAAAAACAGAGTGGAAACATGCTTAAGATCCTAAGGTCTGATGGAGGAGGTGAATACACTTCAAAAGAATTTGAAAGCTTCACATGCAGTCAAGGAATTGTTCATGAGGTTACTTCTCCCTACACTCCACACGGCATAATGGAGTTGCGAGAGAGAAGAGCATGCAACAGTCTGGACATGGCCAGAAGTATGATGAAACTAAAACACTTTCCAAAAGACCTATGGGGTGAAGCAGTATCCACTGCTGTTTATCTACTGAACAGATGTCCTACTAGAGGCCTAGATGATAAGGTACCTGAGGAAATGTGGACTGGGGATAAGCCTAGTGTCACACATCTAAGGGTATTTGGATCACTAACCTATGGACATATACGATGCAAAAAGGAAGAAGTTAGAGGACAAAAGTAAACCTATGGTGCTAGTAGGCTATCACCCCACTTGGTGCTTATAGGCTAGTTGATCCTATGGTGGCAAGCTTGAGATATCCGGGATGTTACTATACTTGAGGATGAGGCTTGGGATTGGGATAAGAAGGAACAAGCAAGTTCCACCGATTCTAATGTGAATGAGGAGGGTAACACAAGTGTTACGAGAACATCATCAAGGTGTTGATGATGAAAGGCAGTGATGAGGAACCTATTGGAGGTGATGTGCAAGTTGAGAGCAGTTGGTTGAGCCAAATTCACTGAAGAGGCTCAACAAGAGGTCGTGGTTGCTAATAACCCTATTAGAAATTTTGCTAGGTCGGGGAATCTACCTAGTAGGTTGGTGACTATGATCTAGTAAGGGATGATGAGGTGAATGATGATGGAGATATCATCCATTTTGCTATGATAGCGATTCTGAACCTCTAGACTACATTGAAGCTCTTAAGAAGAAAGAGTGGAAAGGTAGCTATGCTAGAGGAATTAAAATCCATTGAGAAGAACCGGACTTGGACCTTAACTAAGTTACCTAAGGGAAAGAGAGATATTAGTGTAAAGTGGGTGTTTAAACTAAAGCTTGATCCTAGTGGTAACATAGTTAAGTACAAGGCAAGGTTGGTGGCACGAGGTTTTTTCAAAGAAAAGCAGGGCATAGACTTCTTGAAGTTTTTGCCCCGGTTGCTAGACATGAGACTATAAGAATGGTGATTTGCACTAGCTTGTAGTAGAAGGTAGGGAAATGTACCACTTAGATGTGAAATCTGCTTTCTTAAATGGGCCCTTGGAGAGACGGTTTATATAAACCAACCTCCCGGATTTGTGGAAAAGGGCAAGGAAGACTATGTATATCACTTGCATAAGGCGCTCTATGGACTTAAGCGAGGCACTAGGGCTTGGAACAAGAGAATAGATGGATTCTTTGTTGTAAAGGCTTTACTAGGTGTCTTCTTTGAGTATGGAGTCTATGTCAAAGGTGACATTAACTATTACTTACTTGATTGTGTGCCTATATGTGGACGATCTACTTGTGGCGGAAGTCGTGATAAGGAAATAGCTAATTTCAAACAAGCTATGAAAGAGGAGTTTGAAATGGTGATTTGGGAAAACTAACCTATTTCCTTGGGTTAGAATTCCTAAGGGTCAAAGAAGGAATTGTGTTACATCAACAAAAATATGCCACCGAGGTCTTAAAAGGTTTGAAATTTGGATAATTGCAATCTTTGCAATTAACCCAAAGAGAGGAAACTTAACTAAGAAAGAAGAGGAAGAGGGCACTAAAGTTGATGAAACTTACTTTAGACAAATTGTGGGGTCTCTAAGATATCTATGTCATAGCATGGACTGATATTTTATATGCTCTTTGGTTTAACTAGTAGATTTATGAACCATATCTATGCAAATACACTTAAATGCAACTAAACGTATCTTAAGGTACATAAAGGGCACCACTAATTATGGTCTGCTTTTTCCAAATGCGGGGCTAAAAGGAAGAGCATTCTAATTGGATACTCATTTGATTAGTGCGGAGATAAAGTGGGCGGAAGGAGCACTAGTGGATATGTCTTTCTATTCCAAGGAGAGCAGCTATATCTTGGAGTTCTAAGAAGCAAGCCATAGTGGCTCACATCATCTGTGAAGCAGAATACATTTCTGCATGCCATCTTTGCTACCCAAGCAAACTTGGCTTGAAACTCTCCTAAAGGAAATCTGCATAGACCTATCGAACCTATAAAGCTCTATATGGATAACAAGTCGACTATAAGTTTGGCTAAAAATCCCATCTCCCATGGTAGGACAAAGCACATTGAAACTAAGTTTCACTATATCGAGAGACCAAGTCTCAGAGGTAAACTTGTCTTAGACTTTGTTCCTACTAGTGAGCAGATTCTTCGATATTTTCACCAAGGCTCTAAAAGGTGAATTATTTTCTAAGCTAAGAAGGCAATTAAATGTCATATCTTTCTAAATCTCAAGGAAGGAAATGACTTAAAAGCTATGTCTAAGGGCTTGTCTTAGACCCTAAGTTTCTGGCACTTACGGGGGGTTGTCTGTTTTTTTATTGCCTTAGTTTTTTAGCTTAGATCTAGTGAACTTAAGGTAGGGGTTATGCACTTTAGGTTGCTTAAGGTGTTTTGATTAAGGTAGGGTATTGAGAGTGTAATCAAAATCCTAGCTTAAAGTTAAAGCAATTTTATAGCCAGTTGTAACAAACTATTTGGCGATTAGAGTTACTAACTAACTCTAACTAACTAGTCTAGTTTGTTAATAACAAACTTGGTTGTTAGCCTAACTAACAACCATCTATAACTAATTCAAAGACAAAGTATATATAAACATTGTACATAGAAAAATACTTACAACAAATGAATAGATTTTACGAGTTTTCAATTTACTCTAAGCATTCAATTCTAGTATCTTTGTTACACTACTTACTCATTTACGTAAGCTCCAAGAACTTCAACTCTCTTTCAGTAATGCAGGTTCAAGGGAAGAATCAAGGTGATTACCTCGCAAAGAACAAGAAAAACTTTGTTAGAAAATAGGGTTTTGATATTTGAAACTAGAAAGGAAAGGAATAAGAAGTGAAAGGAAGGAAAAAGTACTGTGAGAGGTGTTCTTGAAAGTGTAAGTGTGAGGAATAATGCAGGTTGAGTTTGAGAGGTGAAACTCAGCAGTTCATGCAAAGGAAAGAACAAGAAATTAGGGTTTTCATCTATTCGATTCGAGAGAAAGGAAATTAAGAGCAAGGCGTGTGAAATTACCTTTCTTGACTCTTTGAGAAGCCGGTGTGAGTTCTTCACCGCAGCGAGAAATACCAAAGTTAGGGTTTTCGCAATGCGTGACAAACCAAAGGTAAATCAAAGAAATATCAGTAAAGGAAAGGTGATTCTACCTTAAAAGGAAGAAGAATCACCGATCGTGTAAAGAAATCAAGCGCATCGAAGCAATCTAGGGTTTTGCGAGAATATCGTAAAGTGAGAAGTGATTTCTAGTGGTCTCGGTGTTCGGTTGAGTAAAACCGGAGGGTTTTACTTCATCATCACCAACGATCATCATAGACACGAAATCGAGCCCAATCGAGCTTCAATCACCGGAGTGAGAGCCCGAGTGAGCTAGGTTTCCGGCGAGAGAAGAAGAGAAGAGAGAAGAGAAGGGTTTCAAGAAAGAGAGAGAAGCTTCTTGTTTTTACGGCGGAGGCAACAAACGAATACACGTTAAGTATAACGGGTCATAGAGGATCGCGTGTTCCAATTCAAAGCGGGTTGGGTGCGCGGTGGGCACCAAACAATTTTGTTTGGAACAAAGTAAAACATCATTGAATTTGGGCTTGATAGAAGCTGGGCTTCTCAATTACAGCACCTCCCCTCAGTTGTTGATACCCCTCCTGCAAGTAAACAATACAAAGGTTAAAAAATTCAACAGAACCGTGGGTGTTAGGCGATCTCCGTTTCTAAGCTTGTCACCACCCCTGAAAACAAGAACTCCAGACACAGTGAGATGTGTACAGAGATGTGGAGCAAAGGATTTAGTAGAAGTGTCCTCATCAAAGAAACTCAAAAACACATCATAGATCCGGCTTGGATTCTTATCATTACTAGATATCTGGTTTGTGGAAGAGTAAGTACTGAAGGAAGACATGGTGATTTAGGTGAAAGTGATTGGCTGTATGAATCTGTCGATGGAAGAGTGAGTTTGTAGGTGAAAGTGAGTGAGTGAGTGAGTCTGTGGATGAAGAAGAAACTGCGATGAGGCCAACCTTGTTTATTTAAGACTCCTGCATTACAAGTCAACGTCCTTCTATGTCCACAATAAAGAAAAAAACAAGTATCTTAACCAAGTGTTTCAAATTGAAAAGATAACCCAACGCAACCCAAAGCACGTGCATTATTCTTTTCCAATACAACTTATACAAGTCAACGTCGTTGTAGAAAATGTAGACCAACCTTTTTTATTGAAGAAGAAACTGAGATGAGACCAACCTTTTTTGTTGAAGACAATTCTGCAATACAACTTATACAAGTCAACGTCGTTGTAGAAAATGTAGAATAATAACAAAAATGTTATTTGGAAAAAAACATTTAGATAAAAATGAAAAAGCTAACTTACAATAACACGATTAATCAGTTTTTAGCACTATTAAGCCATCGCTTTTTTCACGATTTTTAGCGTTGATTAAAAACTTGGTTAATTGATCACTTGGCTAATAGTCTAAAAAACTTGATTAATTGGTGTTGTAAGTTGGTTTTTGTCGATTTTTGTCTAAATTTTTTTGTCCTTGTTGGAATAATAATACTTGCTGCATCCATTGTAAACAATAATAAAAAAAAAAAATTAGACATGTTATGTTATGTTGATAACCAAACCAAGTGTTTCTACTTGAAATTGTTAACCCAAGCACATGCATTATCTTTTCCAATGATTTTTTACTGTTAAATTAACATTCAGCTCAGTACGTAGTTAACCCAAGCACATGCATTAGTATTCTCTAGTAAACAAAAAATGGAAGAAATTAATTTGAATTGAAGAACGACGGACGAGCCTTTACCTCATCACGAAACCACTCGCTGTTTCCACCATTTTCGTCGGGACCTCCCTCGCCACAGCACGCATTTGAGCCGGTAGCCAAGATCATCGTGAGAACCCACCGAACCTTCGCCCACCCCACTCGCGATATAGGATGTGATTAGGAATTTAGGGCGGTGTATTAGTATTGTAATAATAGTATTTTGATGTATTTTTCTTTTAGAGCCTAGTAGTTGCTCTAAGGCATATGGGATGTGATTAGCAATTTAGAGTGGTGTAGCTAGTAAAGTGCCAAAAGTATAAATTGGCCACATGGTTTGTAAAATTCGGATTTTATGAAATAAGAAAATTTGATTTTTGAGAGCATAGTTTTCTCTCCTTTGGTTCTTGGAAGAACTCAACTTTGATCTTATCAAGGAGCTATCATCTCCTTGTAGCGATCTTCACTCCATCTTCATCTTCTTTCCTTTCCATTTTGTGAGTTTTAATTCTTTCATTGTCTTTAATTTTGTTGATTGAGTCAATAAATTTGGAAACCTAATCATGGAAAATATCCTCTTATTCAAGTTTATCTTTAAATCTTGATCGTACCTTGACCAATGAAGTGTTGAAGTGTTTGTTGCTTCGTCTGATGGGTCGGTCGTTGAGAGGGTTGAAAGGACCGGTCCTGGCTTCACGCGTTGAGCACCTCGGGTGGTACCTGCAAAGACACTCCGACGATCTAGTGAGAGATCGCTAGAGAACGTCCCTGATGCCATGTGCGAATGGCGTATATATACAGTGATGTCCGACCGTTATGCGAAGATTTCGCCGGCGAGTGCGCTCAGCGGCGTGTATGGGCGTCGAGATGGGCCGGGCGCGAGTCAATTCTTTGTTGGCGATCCTCGTATTTGCTAATACACCGAGAGCATTGCCCCCGAGCTAGGTCGCTTAAGAGCGGTGAGGCTTGAATCGATGCCCCAGAGTGAAGTTCCCTTGATGAAGCGGGCGTGGTCGTTTGCTTTTTCTACGGGCGGTGTCGGCAGCTCGTCGACCATCGGTGAAATTTCGCTGCGGCGGTTGGTCTTTCCCGACATTGAAGGCGTGGCGTTTGGTGTTTAGAGGTCATGCGGAGACAACCATTGGTGGGAAGGCGAAGCGTTGTGACTCTTCGTATCCGGTCCCCTTCGCGCCATTTAAAGTACTTCGCGCTTTTCCACGCCTCGTGATAGGGGTGTCGAGTCGAGGATGGCGGCTCGCCCCTCTCATGAGCGCTTTGCTCGATCGACGACTCGATCCCTTTATCACGGTGTTTGTGTATGCCACGGACAAAGCTAAGCGCCGTATTCGAAAACCGCCCGATCTTTTGCCACATACATCGAGGCCGGCGAAACCAATTCCCAAGAGCGAGTCTAAGTCGTCTTGGCGACAAAAGCTCTAACTCTTCAAGCGATTCTTGGCGAGCAAAGACGAGCTCGAGTTCTCATTCCTCCGGTCGGATCGGCGGCCAAGAAGCCACGATTCCAGATCGCCCATTCTCGCCGGCGGCCGAAAGCAACTCTCCACCGCGCCGAGGCGTCGTATCCCGAGTGGAGGAGAAGAAGAAGACGCCGGCGTGATTATTATTGGCGATGATGAGCGCGAGTGCGCCGTCGGTCGTGGGCGAGGAGATGATGGAGGCCGAAGGGGCGGCGAAGGCGACGCCCGGGAGAAGAGGTGGCTCGGCCGAAGTCAACATTTACGGTTTGGAGGCCAACATCGGAGGTCGCACGAAGAAGGGTCGGCCGAGTACAAGCCGATGTAGCTCGAGATGTATCGATATGTCTTGGGTGTGGAAACTCTTCGCTCCAGCAGGAGCATTCTCACGATCGGCCACGATGCCTTGCCCGATCTACGGGCCGTCTTGAAGACTCACTCGCGGTTTGGAGGATAAGAGGCATGAAGGAGGCGAAGATATCGCGACTTACTCTTCCAACTTCAAGTTCACGATGTATCGGCTCGTGTTCGAGAAGATGAAGATTACCCTCTTTCACCGAATTCGGTAGCGACGTCTTGCGCCATATTGGGGTCGCCCTTCACGAGCTTCATCCAAAGCGCATGGGCGTTTTAAAGACCTGAGAGTCTTTCTTGACCAAGTGGGTCGGCCGGTATCGATGATGCTTTTCTTTGCCATCTTGGTGGTGGCTCGGGAGAAGGCAACAAGGAGAGAAAAGGAGCAAGTCTCCTTCAAGATGCGAAGACCCATCACCGATTTTTCAAAGCGTTCGGAGTCGTTAGGAGCGGCTGGAAAAGCCGATACTTTTGGATCGTTCCAATGAAGAGGCGCAAGGCCGTTGTGAGAGTTCGGCCGGACGGGATCTTTGGGTCCCCTTACTTCCCTATCATGTGGAATGAGGCTCATTTCTGCTGGCGGCCAGGGAGATTATATCTATCTGATGAAAGATGCGGGAGAGCCGACACTGGAGACTTTGGAGATGATCAAGTCATTTGGCGGGCATGATGCGCCCAGATCCCAAAGGGCGACATACCTTGCCGGCCACTTTGTCTTGTCTGAAGGCTATGAAGCTGGAGGCCGAGATTGGTTCGCTTTTGAACTTTTTCGTCCTTATATTACATTGTTGACTTTCTTTTTTTCTTCCAACTCATGACTCGTTATTTCGCGAGAAAGGATGGCCGCAAAAGCCGGAGGCGCTCGCTTCCAGGTCCCGAAGCTGAAGGAGGGCTAAAGGGACTGACGGCTTCTCGGTCGGGGTAATCACGAACCTTCCTCCAAAGTCCCCCCACACCCTAAGGGCCAAGGGAAGAAAGCGGTCGGCGGGCCTCCGGTCGCCTCCTCCCGGTCCGATCGCTCACCCAAGCGGGCCAAGCGTGGCGTTCGGGTCCGGCTCCCTGCAGCGGAGGAGGTTCCCATCATCCGGCTCGAAAGCTTGAGTGCGGCCGATCCGGAGGAGTACCGAAGGAAGCCCGTGGCGCTCTGCGCTTTCTCTCTGTATGGGGTCGATAAAGTCATGGAAAGTGGTGGCCGAATCGATGGTAATTTTACTTTCTTAGTCTTGTAATTTCTATCTTACCTTTGTTCGACCGACTAACCAACCTTCGACTGAATTCGCGAGGAAGGGCAAGGCTTTGGTTGAGGCGCAGCAGAATACGACAAGCTCCTCCGATCGAAGAAGGAGGCCCTCAAAGCGGGGAGGATGGCCCGGGCCAGTGTCAAAGAGGAACAAGGAGCTTGCCGGCGGTGAACACTCAAAACCGACCTTGGATCCGTCGAGAAGGAGAAAGCCGGGTTGGAGGCCGTAAATGCCGAGTGCAGCGAAGGTCGAGTGGTGGCCAAGCGGTCGGGAGAGGCTGCGATCGAGCAATTTTACAACGCTCTTGCCAGCGCGGGTGTTGAATACCGACTGCAGATCAATTTCGATGACAAGATGATCAAGCCCACGCACTATGTCGAAAATAACAAGATCATGTTGCTGCGAATATGACGAGCGAGTGGCAACGTCATTCGCGACCACCATTCTCTTTTGAAGCCCGCTGCGCAGCGGTGTAATTTTGTAACTTGCCGGGCACGACAATATTTACGCGCCGTGCGGTTCTTTTATTCGTGGGCGCTCGGCAAGGCGTCCCTATTTGTAATGACAATCTTTATTTGCTTTCAACTACGCGCGTTCAAATTTATATCGCTATGTCTGCGTACTTCTTGCATTTATTCGCCTTATTCATTTTGAACTTGTGGGCGCTCGCGTGCGTTTTCGTGCCTGCCGATAGCGCTCGTTGTTGGTCGTTTTTCTTTGCGCGCCTCGTATGCTTATTTTTCTCTAAGTCTTTGAATTTTAAGACCGATTCGGTCGTCATTCGTGCTTATTTGAAAGCATCCATTCTTTGATAAGTTAATGTCCCAACGGGGCCTTGGATCGCTTCGGCGATCTTCGATCGAGCCCTTTCGATGGCATTTAAGTAGATCGTTTTCGGCCTACCGTGATGGGTTATTACTTAACCTTTGGGCCATTTCCGATGGCACTTTCGGCGTGAGATCGTTCGACGACCTAGCATTGTTGGGCCATTTTCGATGGCACTTTCGGTTGGGACCGTTTCGGACGGTCGCTCGATTGAATCGTTTCGGACGATCTAAGGTTTCGCGAGTTTTAACCTCGGGCCATTTCGATGGCACTTTCGGTTGGGACCATTTCGATGGTCATTTCGATTTAGATCGTTCGACGATCCGATTAACTTCGATAAGTCGTCGATCGCTCCTTTGCCACGGGCAATCTTGAAGCGACCGTCATACATTCTTGCGAGAAAGTAAAGAAACATCATCATGTTTTTAAAGGTCGAGCCTCTGTAAAAAACCCGATGGGAAAAGAGCGCTGCTGCTTTCATTAATAGATCGGTCGTTATTACATTCAAATCACTTGTTACATTCAAGCGTAATACTTCCTAAGTTTTTACGCATTCCATGTTGCGAGGATAGTCGCCCATTCATGGTTTTGCAGCTCGTATGCCCCTTGCGGTCTTCGTGATGACTCGTCACGGACCTTCCCAATTTGGCGCGAACTTCCTTGGCGTGCATTCTTGTTTCCACGTCGGCCGTCTTAGAACGAGGTGGCCGGCGAGAATTCCCTCTTTTGAACTCGGCGTTGTACTGGCTGCGACCTTCTTGTTTGATCAATTGCTCTCTTAGCGAAGCTTGGGTGCGCAGATTCTTCAATTAAGTCCAACTCTTCTCGGATAGCGGTCGTTGTCAACCCGCGTAGGGGTTTGAAGTCCTCAATTCGGCTCGCCCATTTCTATGGGTATCACAAAGCATCGATTCCGTACACCAATCGAAGAAGGCGACTCCCGGTCGATGAATGAGAGGGTAAATCCTGCAGGCCCATAGAACGGATGCGACTCTTCGACCCGATTCCTTTTAAGCCATCCGGTCCGCCTCAAACCACGCAGAATTACCACGGTGGCGCGCCGGCTTGGCGTTGGTACGAGGTGTTGACCGAGGAAAAATATTTATTTCACCCCTAAGTCGGCCAACATTTTCTGCGAATCTCTTGTCTCACGTGGCTGGGTGCCGTTATGCGTTATCAATTTGGGAATCCCAAAGCGGGCTAGCACACACCGTCCAGAAGAACTTGCGACTTTGGCCGATGTGATTGTTTGCAGCGGCTCGGCCTCGATCCACTTAGTGAAGTAATCATCGCCACGATCAAGAACTTGAAGCGGCACGGAGCGGTGGAAGCGGGCCTAGAAGATCCATGCCCCACCGGTGAGCGGCGAGGTGAGACAAGACTTTGTAACTCACGAGGAGGGTGCAATGTGGACATCGGCATGCACTTGGCATTTCTTGCACTACGAGCGAGTTTCTTGGCGTCCTCGTCCATGGTCGGCCAATAGTGGCCGGCCACGAGAGCCTTTTTTGCAATGGAGCAGCGCCTGGTGACTCCCCACAAACACCTTCATGAATGTCCTCAACACATGGTCGGTTTCGGCCGGCGTAAGACACCTTAGCAATGGAGAGGAGAATCCTCTTGCATACAACCTTCTTCTATAAGCAGTACTTGGTCGCTCTGAGTCGACCAACTTAGCTTGCTTTGGATCGCTCGGCTCTTCTCCTTCCACAATATACCTCGGGATGGGGCGATCCAATCGAATCATGATGTTGACACATAGACGACCAACGGCCCGACTTGGCTTGGTTGAAGCGCTCGGCCTATTTAATGTTTCTTGAATCACACTTCTATGATTCCTGGAGTTTTGGTACTTGCCGGCCGACGGGATATACGCTCGAACATTTTGGTCCGAGGCACATGTACCACTTCATTTCGGTCGAAGCGCTGAAGCGATTCTCTTCACTCTTGCTAGATAACTTTTCAAAGACGCGTCGTCTTTAGCATCATACAATTCTTTGATGCGTGAGACTACGAGTAGGGAATCGATCCGAGCTCAACCCCGGTCAACATTGAAGTCTCTGGCGGAAGTGCGGCGGCTATACACGCCTCATATTCGGCTGATTGTTTGAAGTGTGGAGCGCAAAGGTTAAAGAGACTTCTACAGCAAGGCCTTACGAATTCTCTAGTATTAGGCCGCCCCACTCCCTGCTATTAGGCGACCCATCTCGTGCAAGATCCGGTCGTTCGGCTTGATCTTACGGGTAGGAGTCATTTTTACGCTATAAAGTCGGCCAATACCGTGCTTTTGCGGCGATCTAGATTCAAATTTGATGCCAAACTCACTCGAGTTCTACCGCCCACTTTATCATTCTTCCCGCCCGGTCCGGCCGATGAAGGACTTGCACGATAAGTGGTCGGTCCTTACCACGACTGGTGGGCCACAAAGTAAGGTCTCGACCTTCTAGCGGCTATTAGAAGTGCAAGGGCAAACTTCTCTATCTTACGGTATCTCGATTCGGGCCTCGAGTACTTTGCTTATGAAATAGACCGGATTACGCTTTAGATCGTTTTTCTAACTAACTACAAAGATCGAGAACTTCTTACGTTATGGCCGAAATCTGAGATATAACGTCTCGCCCGTGCGGCTTGGTCATGATCGGCGGGCTAATCAAGGCTTGTTTTAACTCATCCAATGCTCATTGGCATTGCTCGGTCCACTCAAAATCCACTTCCTTGGCATGATCTAAGCGATGGAAGGCGACTTGCGAGCCGCTTTGGGGATGAATCTGGATAGAGCGGCCACCATACCATTTAAGCTGTTGTATTTCTTTTTTCGATGTGGCGGCCTCATATCGGCGCCGCCCCTACACTTTTCGGGGTTCGCCATCCTCTTTCGGTCGGTGAAAACCCAAGAATCGTGACGCCCTCACTCCAAAGGTACACTTTTCAGATTAAGTCTAAGCGAGTTCCTCTAGCTTCTTCAAATATTTCTCACGAGGTCGCTCACGTGATGCAGGTCGATTACGCTTTTAATGATCATGTCGTCGGATACACCTACGAGATGCGGCCGATCTGTCTTTTAAAAATCTTGTTCATCATCCATTGGTAGGTCGCTCCAGCGTTCTTGACATCGAAGGGCATCACCTTATCTTGAAAAAGGAAGTGGATTAGCTGCGGAGTTCGATGGGATCCGGTGCATTAGTGTTGGTATGATCGCACCTTGACCAATGAAGTGTTGAAGTGTTTGTTGCTTCGTCTGATGGGCCGGTCGTTGAGAGGGTTGAAAGGACCGGTCCTGGCTTCACGCGTTGAGCACCTCGGGTGGTACCTGCAAAGACACTCCGACGATCTAGTGAGAGATCGCTCGGGCAGATAGCACAAGGTTAGAGAAGCGTCCACGATGCCGTGTGCGAATGGCGTATATATCTGATGATGTCCGGCCGTTATGCGAAGATTTCGGCGGAAGTGCGCTCCAAGCAGCGTGTATGGGCCGATCGAGATGGGCTGGGCCGCAGGTCCAATTGCTGTTGGCAGTCCTCGTATTTGCTAATACACCCAGGAACAAATCTCACATCAACAAAGAGGATATTTTAGTGCTTAACTAACATAAATTAATTCCACATTAATTTGTGTGTAACAAACGTTATTCAATTTAGTTTTTACATCAACTTCTATGAATTGACAATTTTAATGGTGCAAACATGTAACCATTTATGTGCCTTAGACGTTAGTTCCACGTCAGTGGCACTAAATTAGAGGCACAAAAAGCATATTCAATATGAGTAGTAGGGGATAGAGGGGGAAAGAAGATGAACCAATAAATTTAATAGCCAAACATTGCCCATTGCCTAAAAAGACATGCTCAGTACCACTAAGAACAGAAGCAGCTGCTAGGGTCTAAGGAGTGACAACAATATAATGGGAAGCACCAGAATCAATTATCCCATTAGTAGATATGCATAAGAGTTGTTGTATGCGCTACAAAGGCCTGAGGAGTAGTACCAAAACCTGGTGGAGCACAAACTGTTGCATTCTGAAGAGATGATGGACACACATATTGTTATCGATTACCAGCATACTGACTCATAGGCATAAAGGAAGAAGCAGTAAATTGAGAATTGAAACAATGATAACTGATAGAGGCATCATGCCCAAATTTGTAATAAACCTGACATTGAATGTTAGCGATCTGGTGACCTTTTGAAAAAAGTAGTAAGAGGTGTGTGAGAGTTGTGATAAGGACAAGGTAGTCTATTTATAAGATAAATAGTAGTGTGAAAAGTGTGACACCCGGGGCCGACGAGGGCCGGGAGTGATCGCCGGTGCCCAAAAAGGTGGCATGGCAAAGAGCGGCTCTGGCGGCTTCAAAGCGAAGGCGCGTGAATGAGCCGAATACGCATCGAGAATGAGAGGATCACGAGGTACATGCGGTATGGGGTATCTGATTGAAGGAAGGCTTAAAAGAATTGATTTGGACTACTTATACCAACAAGATGCATCTTCTTTTCGGGAGCCAATCCCAGAAGAACTCCATAGTTAAGCGTGCTTGGCTTGGAGTAGTAGTGGGATGGGTGACCTTACAGAAGAAGTTTTCGGAAAGCAAGCAAGTGAGGACAAAGCATCTTTGAAAAGACTCGTGTTGGTTCATAGGGCGATCAACGATTCTAGAAGCGATGCAGGATGTTACAAAAAGCATGATCCCAAAACCTCAATAGAAGTGAGGCTTGAGAGAACAATGAGAGAACCATGTCAACAATATGCCTATATTTACATTCAATGACACCATTTTGGTGATGAGTATGAGGACAAATGACACGATGTGTAGTACCAAAAGTGGCTAAGAACTGAGTAAATGGCCTAAACTCTGCCCCTCCCAATCAGATTGAGAATTTATTTTAAAATTAACATGTAATTCAGCCAAGGATTTAAACTGCTTGAAAATGGAGATAGTTTCTGACTCAAGTTTGATAAAATAAATCCAAGTGTATTGACTATAGGCATCACTAAAGGAGAATAATACTTAAGTTATAACCCATGGAAGATGTCATGGGGGTGTTGCGCCCCGAAAAATCCTATTTGGACTTCTCGTTTGACAACGTGAAAAATAGTAGAGTCGCCACCAATATTTATTTAGGAAAACATTGAAAAAACCTTTTTTGGAAAAGCGGATGGTCTTTTGAAAACTCAGAGATGTAGGTTAGGGGTTCGATTACGCATGGGGAAGGTATTAGCACCCACACGTCCTTTCTACCAGAAAGGAACCATTAACTTGATGTGTGGTTTAGACAAAAGTTTGAGTTGAAAGCAATTTGTTCTACTTCTTTTCTTTTCTTTTCTTTTATTTAAGAGTTTGTTTTATTGAAAACAGGAGGGGAAGAGGAATATTTTTGGTATCTTTGAAAATCAGGACAGAACAAAGATTTTTTTTAAAAAAAGGTGCTCGACGGGACAGGACCCCGCTCCTACGTACCCTCACTGGGATGAGGGATCAAAGCTACGTAGTTCTCGGCTTTTGCGTCTGAAAACGGCTTAAGAGTTTTTTGCAATTGGGCGAGCGTTTGTGACGACCGAACAACATCGGTTAGAATGGCCTCACTACTAACTCGCTGGGGATAAGAAAATCACCATTAATAATCTAAACGACAATGGCGCGATTGATCATTAATGATAATTGATTTATTTTTGAGGAATAAATAAGTTTTCGAAAATAGGATTGAGCTTTTGCGAAGACCGAACAACAATGGTTAGAATGGCCTCACTACTAACTCTTTTGAAAACAAAATCATCATTAACAATCTAAGCGGCAGCAGCAGCGATTGGTCATCAATGACAATTTATTTTATTCTTGTTTTGAAAATAAAAGGGTTTTAAAAAATGAATCTAGGAAATGGGTTTTAGAAAAGAAGTAGAACATTTCAAATCAATTCTAAATCTATAACCAAATGCAAATGAATGAACAAGACTCATACTTCAACGATCAAGCAATCATGAACATATTATTCATCAACCAATATTAAGCATGCCAATACAATCAAGGGATTCAATTATCAAAGATGCAAGACAAAGTTCTCAAAACAATTGTGTGTGTGTGTGTGAGAGAGGTGCATTTATCTTAATGACTCTATGCTACACAAGTAGTAGACTTACGTCTTCATATAAGAGTACATGCGTGGGGGAGGAATTGCACACAATTAAGTCAAGACATTTAAATGGCATCATGAACAAGAGAGATACAATTAATTATAGGCATAGAACAATCTAGGTTGGATGAGTGAACATGCAAGCAATGATGTGCATGATTAGGCGAGTATGCAAATGCATGAGCATACAAGAATGTGAGTGAATGATCATATAAGGATGCATGAATGAATAAGCATACAAGGCTATGCATGAATGAGCATTATTGAGTACACGACACAGTATTAATGAATGCATGAACATTTCAGAATGAATGCAAAACATGGAATTAATGAATGCATGAGCATGTGAGAGGGTAAGAGAAGGCAAGAGGCCTAAGCATGTATGAATGTATGAACATGTGAGCATATGAAAGTATGCAAGTATTACTGTGCAAACATAAGAATGTATCATACAAGTGATGCAAATAAATGAAATGCAAAGTGTGAAAAGTTTAATGAGAGGAGGTAAAACCAATGATGCAATGTAGTAAAGTAAAAGGGTATGCAAAGTGGTAAAAATTAAATGAGATGGGTAAAATGTTTGATGAGGTGGTAAAAGTAAAAATGCTTAATGAGATGATAAGAGTAAATGCTTAATGAGATAGTAAGAATGAAATGAAGTGAAATGAAAATGTTTTGGTGAAGGTTTATGAATGCAAAGGGGTAAAAACATGTTTTGTGAGGTGAATTGGTAAAAATGTTAAATGGAATGAAGTAAAAGATTAAGGAAATGGTGAAAGTAAATAATTAATGAAATGGTAAAAATGTTGTGGTAAAAATTAAGTGAAATGGAAAAAAAAATGAAAGTGGTAAAATGTTTATATTTTAGGTAAAAAGGTTAGTGAGTGGTAAAGTAAAAAGTAAGTGAGTGGTTAAAAGTTAAAAACACATTGACACAATTACACTTATCTACACAAGATCAAACAACACATTTTAAACACAAAAATAAGCACAACAAGGGCCTACAAGGCCGAAACCACTATATGCCTAGATTACTAAATTAATTCATACTAAGATGCACAATCAACACATAGAACAAGACACAAGATTAAACCCTAAATTATCATGCCATGTTACAATACACTAATCAAGCAAATCATGCTTTTTATTCATACAAACCAAAGGAATGAAAAAAAGGCAACAAAACTCTAGGTTTCTAGTACTTAAAACCGATGCCTCTATGTCTCAAAATCAAACCAAAACTCAATTTACACACCATGATATGAACAAGAAGATGCAAGATTAACATGAAACATATGATATGTGAAAGCTTATTTATAAAATGATGGTTTATTTAATGAAAAAAATGAGAAGATGAGTGTGAAAATGCAAACCACATGGTTAAAACACAATAATACTCCCATCAAGGCCGATGACTCATCTCAAACACCCAAGGCTCCCAATGTCCTTGTCATAATGTTTGAAATGAGCCCTCTAAGCCTTTTGAGAAAGGAAAGAGGAGCGGAAGAAAGATCTACATGCTAAAAACTAAAGAAAATGCAAAAGATATTAGGCTTACCTCACAGATCCTACTAGAAAAGAAGAAGAATGCAAGATAGGAGCAAGAACACTTGAAGAACGCCTCCAACAAGCTAGACCCTCACGCAAATCTTCTTCTCTTGGTGGATTTTGATGAAACTTGGATGATTATGGAAGCTTAGAAGGGGATTTATGGAATAGATGAAGGATTATCAAGCTTTGGTGTTTGATTTTTGAGAAATTGGGTGAGGAGGATGAAGGATAGGCTACTGACCTTGAGAGAGAGAGAGAGGAGAGGAGAGGAGAGTATTGTGTGCTAGGGTAAACAAATTAGAGTCTTATCTTTTCATGGTCTCTTATTTTGGGTTTTATATGAGGTGCAAAATTAAGGGTATATAAGACATTGTGCTTTTGCAAACCATTGAGATTTGAGATAGAATTTGAATCAAAGGCCAAGATTGCAATGCACATGGATTAGGGACAAGGAGAAAACACAAATGAGTGAGGAATAGCTGGTTATACAAGAAAATTAGGAGTTTTTGTTGCACAAAAATTGTCAAGGGCAATTAGGGTTTTGTACACAAAGTTGTAGCCTAGGATTTGATCTAGAATTTTAATCAATGGCTAGGAATACAACTCACATGGATCAAGGGCATGAAGAAACACAAAATGAGGTGAAAAATAGCTGGAAAATTCGGAGCAAATGAGGCATTGGTGCCCAAGTTTTGCAAGCTTGCCAAAAGATAGTACATTTTGTCTTATTGAGGACACTTCTTTATTTTTACCATTTTTGATTATTCTTTTCATGATAATTCCATAAATTCCAACCATTTTGGGCCATATCCTAGGATTAAATGATTGGGCCCAAACTTCTATGAGATCACCATTCCCAAAATTGATTTGATACCTCACCTTGAAGGAAATTCCCATTTTACCCTTTTTGTTCAAAATTTGAATTTTATGCCAAAATCATGCATGCATGCTCACAAAATATATAACTCAATTCATTTTGATCCCAATGCATTCTTTTGATATTGATCAATGATTTTTGGTGAGGAATTACCTAATTTTGGAAATGACCAAAATACCCTTTTTGCTCCAAAAACCCTAATTTTGCTCGAAAATGCGTTTCGACCCTAAAAATGATTTTAAAAGCTGTGGAATGACTTTTAGGACCCAAAATGCAATGCATAACGCTCTTAACTCTTCAGTTTATTTATTTTTTGTGGAAAATTGGGGTTTTGCTTAAAGGCGGACAAAATTAGGGTATGACAGGGGGAAGGGCCCCAAACATCACAGAAAACTAACTGTAATGGCATAGTATAAGTAGTATTAGATAAAGTGGAAGGAATGCGATGCAATTTGCCCATGCAATAAGCTACACAAAAGTCTAATTTACCTTTAGTTGGAATAGGTTGATTATATAGTCGGAGAACACCGTTTAAAACTTGAATATGGGGGTGGCCTAGCCTATTATACCAAAGGGAAGCCGAAGTTGAAGTGTGGGTGGGAACAGTGTTAGAGAAACTAGTATTAGCAGCTGGAATTGTAAGAGCCAAAGGCGTGAAGGAACTTGACACTTCTGGACTAGTGGAAGGAGACTTTGTGACCGGACTTGGAAAGTAGTAAAGGCGAAGTCGAATTAACCTCACCATGTAAGAGGACTTGACCATCATCCACGAGACTTGACAAGACAAAAATGCGCGTAAAGTTTAAAATAGACATGATTGTCAAGAGCAAATTTTTGAACACCAATAAGGTTTTTCTTTATTTGAAGCACAACAAGCATATTCAATAAGTCAATTGAGTACTAGGGGATAAAGGGAGGGAAAAGAAGATGAACCAATAAATTTGCCAAACCTTGCCAATTGCCTAAAAAGATATGCACAGTACCACAATGAGCAGTAGCAACTGCTAGGGTCTGAGAGTGGCAGTAATATGATGGGAAGTACCAGCATCAACTATCCAATTAGTAGATTGCTGCATAGGAGTTGTTGTATGAGTTATAAGGTCCGTTTGTTATGGATTAAGAAAATAAGTGATTTTGTTGTTAAATAATTTAGAGATTAGTTTTTAGAGATTTTTAAGAAAATGAGAAGTTGTTTTGTTTTTGTGTAACATACTGAGAATATTATTTTTAAGAAAATCATTCTTAAAAAAATGATTTTCATGAAAAGCTAGTCAAAACATCTTCTCATATGAAGTAGTTTTTAGATTATTTTCAGCTTTTCATTTTTTTAAGAATCTGTAACAAACAGACAACATGTCGTCATAAGTGATTTTTTAAAAAAATAAGTCGTAACAAACAGACTCATAATGACTTGAGGAGTAGTACCAAAACCTGGTGGAGCACTGACCATTGCATTCTGAGGAGATGATAGACACACATATTGATCTGATTACCATACCCGTGTGAAGCCACGGGTAATGAGTGCTAGTTAGTATAATAACACAAGATACATTTAGTGCTAAATATGTTTTGGTCCCTCAAAATTTTTGAGAATTTTATTTTTAATCCCAATAAAAATTTTCACTCACTTTTAGCCATCACGTTTTCCTCCGTCAATGTTTTTAGTCCCTAATGACTTTTAATAGCGCTTAGAAGCGTTATTAAAATGCCTAAAAAACACCATTAAAAGTCATAAGGAATTAAAAACATTGACAAGGAAAAATGCGAAAACTAAAAATGAGTAAAATATTTTATTGGGACTAAAAACAAATTCTGAATATATGATTATATCTTCAAATAGTCTTCGTGTCGGTGCACATTTAAAGCTTCTACGATAGTCAAATTGCTGAAGCATCAATCACATAGCAATAGATTAGAGGTTGTCCAATGTTAAATCTTCACCAATCAATACACACTCTCTCTCTCTCTCACACACACACACACTCTGTCCCTCACTCTATTTGCTAAAATATCTCTCTCTCTCTCTCTCTCTCTCTCTCTCTCTCTCTCTATATATATATATATATATATATATATATATATAACTAGTATGTAACCCGTGCGATGCACGGGGAGCAAATTCGGTATAAAGTATATTATTAAATTAATTTTGTAAAGAAAATATATATAATGGATGGATGAAAAGGGTGTTATTGATTATATGTAAATAGGCAAAATATGAAATGAAATAGTGTTTAGTAAAAAAAATGATATCATATAGTGATTTTAAAATCAATATGGTTAGTTGTTTGTGTTGTACTAATAAAAAATGAGTATTTCTATATGTTATTAATGTTTACGGAGACCATACATAATGTTAGATAAGTACTTAAATAACGTAATTTATCGGAAAAGAATAAACATAAGTAGATTGCAAGGCTAACAATTATTTTAATTTTTTTATAATAGATCGACTTACTACTATACGTGATAAATTCCAATTTACGTGGGATACAATGTAGATTTAGTAATTTAGTTATGAAAATTAATATTTTCATGGTTCACTAATACAACAGTTGAAAAATGAGTTTGTACAATGAAATAAATTGGTTATTAATTTTTTTGATAGGTTAAGTCTTATTTAAAATAAATATGTTTTTGTGGGAAAAACACACTTTGTGAGAGGAGGTGGAATTGGGGATGTCGATATATATGTCCACGCATACTGCTCGACTAAACATTTATTATTAAATTGGATTTCATTTTATTTTATTTTAAGGAGATATACTCATTCATTTTGTTCCTTATATTTCTAATTGCACTTAATTTGGATCAATTTTCAATAGAACGATTTATGTTGACACATTTTGTTTAATTTTATCATTGCATATAATTATAACTCTATTCTATTAATTATATAAATACTTTTTTTTTATTTTTCTACAAACATTGGAAGAATTAGAAACCCAATCCCATTTGAGGCAAGAATGGGAGAGGTGTGAAACCCAATCCCGTTAGAGATACAAACTGGGGCGTGGGAGTTAAAACCCCACGACCAGTATGTTGCCATGGCTAAATATAAGTGATAATCCTATATGTATTATTATAAAGAAATACAATAAAGTTGAGATTTTATAAAATAAAAAAGATAAAACATTAAGATTAATTAGTTGATATTTTATCGGGTAAAATGTTCATTTTTGTGTACTGTGTTTCATTTATGGTCTTTATATTAATGATTATCAAAATATCAGAGGGTAAATGATATGTTTCCATGTGAACACACTAACAAAAGCCTACTTAAAAGTCACTGGACAATAGTATACTTTGCTTTTTAAACAATAACCCATTTTTTCCCGCCTACAAATGTTGGCAATGACCACTTACTTGGCAACATTAGTTTAATGAAATGAATTAATAGTTCTAATTATAATCGATATGAAAAGTTACATGAGCGAATCCTTCAAAGACATGCAATCAATCCAAAAAAATTAACAGTTCAATTCTTCCATATTTGAGAGCCTCGTCGGTTCTCCAACGTAAATATCACTTGCAAAAATTTCAAAATATGATAAATTTTTCAACCGATTATTAAAGTTAGTGATGTAAGCCTTAGCCTAGAATATTGTATTGATGTGTTTGTAATGCGGTAGCCATAACTAACTATTGCCATAGTTGGACATGATAAATAAAGAGAGAAGATTCTTACAAAAGTGAAATATCAAAGTCAAGTATTTCAAACATAAATTGATTTGTGCTATTTGGATCTTTTACATTGGACTCTAGGATTTATGCTTTTGCAAGTGGAGTGTCTCCTATATGCGTTTATAACTGAAGATAGTTCGACATTCAAAGGTCATCATTATCGATCATCATATTTGGATGAGGATTGAAAAACATTTAATGAATAATGATAAAAGTATGAGCGAATCTTTGCTATTTTTCTTGCAAAAAAAAATTTATTATTTTGGATGAACGTAAATATCATTTATCATGTTCATAAATACATAAATATGCCTCACTATAGGTATCGTGATCAAAGTGGCGAGACAGTGGAGGAGGCGGGAACAAATTGTCTTCGGTGGAGACTTCCCTGAAGGGTGTACAATGAATGGTCATGATTTAAGTGGACACACTTTTCATGGGAGAGGATCCAAACCCGGAGGAGGCCATTTAGGAGAGGTGGATGTAGCCGGCGATGGAAGACATTGATGGAGAAAGAGGTAAGAATTCCAAAGTTTATGAGAGAGATGAAAAATGAGTCTTAGTCTATTGTCATATTTAAATTATAATCCTACTATCGAATTTTGAAATTTGAATGTGAAATTTGAAGCTAATTATGAAAATGAATTCAACATTTGAATTAATCCCATAAATATTGTCATAATAACTTTCCAAATAACGTTCCATATATATCATTCTGGTAATAATGGTATTAATTGTGTATTATGATGTTGATTTTTTTGCCATTGAACTTAAAAAGAAACATATGACAATATGGTTTATACCATTGAGATAAAAATGTAAATATAAAAAGAAACATTAAATCATAGAAAAAAAAGCGTATGAATATTAATCACATGAGATTTAATAACACCATATTCGGTTATGGTTGTAAGTAATCTTGAGAATAAAAATTAATTTTTAATTTGAAATTAGGAGTTTAATTGCCATATAGCATGATGAGTTGGATAAGTCTTGATGACATGGACCAATCATGTTAAGCACGATGAAATGTCACATGTGATACATAATTAATGTAGAGCCCATGAATTCATCTCCTTGCGACACTCAAAAAATTGGCTTTGAGGAGCCTATTCTTTTGTATTATTAATAGATAAATATTGTCATAATAACTTTCCAAATAACGTTCCATATATATCATACAGTAATAATGGTATTAATTGTGTATTATGATGTTGATTTTTTTGCCATTGAACTTAAAAGAAACATATGAGAATATGGTTTATACCATTGAGATAAAAATGTAAATATAAAAAGAAGCATTAAATCATAGAAAAAAAGCGTATGAATATTAATCACATGGGATTTAATAATACCATATTCGGTTATGGTGGTAAGTAATCTTTGAGAATAAAAATTAATTTTTAATTTGAAATTAGGAGTTTAATTGCCATATAGCATGATGAGTTGGATAAGTCTTGATGACATGGACCAATCATGTATTAAGCACGATGAAATGTTACATGTGATACATAATTAATGTAGAGCATGAATTCCTCTCTTGCGACCTCAAAAAATTGGCTTTGAGAGCCTATTATTTTGTATTATTAATAGATGCATACATACATACATATTCTTTTTAAATGATTTGGTGGGGATCTCACATAACAATAATGTCACTGAAAGAGATCATTTCCCCAATAATATATTCAACATACAAACTATCGGAAATTTCTGTAATTATAAGAGTGATTCGATAATAATCTTGAAGCACAACTAAATGTCAAACTCAATTAACTATTATTATTCATGTATTGCGGTAACAAAGGCGCTAGGGGAAACTATTTATTATTATTCATGTATCGCAATAAGCACAAATTCAAAACAGTAACATGTGTGCACAAACATTCAAAAACAGAAAGACACATCAAGGCACAACCCCATATTGCCTATAAACACAATCAAAGATAAACACTCTCATCTAGGACTATTTCCCTTTCTTGTTGACCTTGTCTTATAGATCAGTTTTTGCTTTCTGCTCCTCTTGCTTTGCAACCTAGTACCATGTCTTCAGAAATTGGAAATTGTTGGTACCAATGACCTGTTGAGTGACATCAACTCATACTTCATGGAAGGGTTGGTTTTCTATTTCCCCTGCCTCTTCACTTCTTCCTGTACATCATGGTTTTCAATTGTGGTCCATCTCTTTGCAACTGTATTGCGACTACAGTGATAACTCTCTCAACCACCACATTTGTCCTAAGAGCTCTCAGACGCTATTTCCTGTTCCATACAAAACCGTTAATAGCAGCAAGTATTAGCAACAAAAAAAAAATTAACACACGACTTCACTCTACAATAAGTTCCAAGAGTTGGTGTTCCTAGGGACTTGATCCAAAAATTGACAAGTTGAAGACAAAATGAATGTATGATGGCCTTTTACTGATGATAGCGTTGTGGAAAAGCTTGAACAGAACAGCAAATAATGATTCTTAATATCAAATGATTTGCACAAGCAAAAATATGGGTTTGTACCTTAAACTTCTTACCGTTTTGTCAGCAGCAGTGGCGAGACCACCAAAGCATAATACCAGCCAAACAGAACCAGAAAGGCCGTGAAATCAGAAAGCCTTGAGCAAGGGAAGGAAGTCTGAAGAAGAGTCTACCAAATGTCTAAACCCATAAAACAAAAGAAAGAGGTCATCAATAATGAAACTATAAGCTATAAGAAACAAGGTTGTCAAAAACAGCCATCAAACCAGATGAAGTACCGGTTCAAGGGTTCGATCAAGGTCAAACTAAAGTCGGAAAATAATATGCAAAAAAAATATTCACAACTCACAATATTAAAAATTAAATTTTATTTTAATGTTATGAGTCAACATATAACATACAAAATTACATATTAAAACAAATTGAATATGTCATAACATAACTTTCAAATAATCAATAATCATAAATAGCACAATGTAAACTCGCATAATAATAACAATAATGTATCAATTTATTTTAATTTTGTCACGACATCATTTACCATTTTTAATAAATAAAACAAAAGTTCCAACTTTTTGAACGCATAACAAATCGGATTTTGCCCACTTTTTTCTTCAGATTTTCCAGTTCGTTGGATTTATGACCAGTTTTTGAGCGTGCTGGTTATCAGGTTCATCTGACAACAATAAGGTTCGGTTCTCAGTTTTTACAACTATGGGAAGAAATGAAGAAACAACTCAAACAAATGAAACAAATCAATTTTTTTCTCTTATATTGTGGACTAGAGAGAGTAACAACATGAAAAGCAAAAGAAACTCCACATAGGCAGTCTATACGTTTAGAGCATTCTTACTTACATTTTCATCACCACTAGAAACAATGGCATTCTTATCTGGCTCATGGCAGTGCTTTGTCATTTCGGTTATTGGCTCAGCAGTAGGAGTAGCTAGCGACTCGATTGACATCTCTGCTTGCTGAATTGCAAGCTCTGGTGGAGTCTCCTCAACCATGGGTTGAGCTTGAGATATATAAGTCGATCCTTCAATAGTAGGCTTCTTGGCATTCTCTACCTGCCGTCTGAGGCTTTCCCAAGTCCTAACTGCATCAGCTAGCCCATCACAACTGTTGGACAGATCTCTTTCTAGGCCTACCTTCTGAGACAAGAGGAATACTACCTCCTGGTCAAGGGAAGTTGCTTCATAATATAACTTGACCATTTGCTCAGAAAAAGAGTCGATCTTGGTGGTAAGTTGAGCAGCTTCAGGTATGAGGGAGTCCATTTCCTTCTTGATTGAGTCCATCTGGTTTGAGAGTTCGGTTAATCTGCTTTTTATCTCCTCATTCCTGGCAAGAGTCATTTTCCTCTCCTCCTCCATGGCTAAGTAGGAGGTGAGAAATTGAGACTTCATGTCTTGAAGGTCCCTTAGCCTCTTGAGATCATGAGAGGCGCTGTCGTAGCTCTTCTTGGCTCTGCTGTAGGCATCAGCCACGCCGTTGAGTTGGAGGGCAATCTTCCCAAATGCTTCTCTTTCAGGCAAAGAGATCTCAGCTGAATTTGCTAGCTTCAAAGGGAAGTTTTCAAAGCAGCTACATGAGGCTTATCCGTTGGTATTTCCCCTATCAGCGCTGCCTCGACTCGCTCTAAGTGGTTAGACACGGGTGAGGAGACCGTTTGAAGGATCAACTGATGAGAAGTACTTGGCAACCTCCTCATATGTAATGTTGAGGACATGGGCCCTAAGAGGAGAAACTCTGTGCGGAATTGGCTGTTGTGTAGCCTCTAGAATGAGAGGAGAATCTGCTCTAGGGGATTGTCATCCTGATCCTGCAAAGGCAAAGGACAAATACTTAGCCAATATGTTGATAATGGGAATAGGTCATCAGACTTAACAAGATAAATAGTACCTGTTGTGCTTGTTCAGCTGTGGGCATGTTAGGTGAGTCCTCTCTAGAAGCAGCTATTGAAGGGGTTACTTTAGCTCTCTGCAATGAACAATGACTATTAGTAAGCTATATGCTAAAATGAAATGAAGTTAAAGAAAGAAGTGATTAAGCAGAAAACAACTATTTAACAAGGAAGTGAGATATAAAGAAGATAAAGCCATTGAGGAGAAATATTTATAGCTAAATCTAAGAATATAAAGAGGATAAAGCCGTTGAGGTATTTCAAATAGATTTCAGGGCTGATTGATTAGCTGTTAAACTCTTAGTAGTAGTTGAGGAACCCATAAATGTTTCAGTGTAATTGCTTGAAGAAATGTAATCATAGTTGGAAGCTATTAGCCGATTCCTTGGCTAACTTTCAGTTTGAACAACAAAGTGTATAAATTTAAAGCATTCTAACTTACATTTTCAGGACCACAGGAAACAATGGCATTCTTATCTGGCTCATCACAGTGCTTTTCCTTTTCGTCAATTGGTTCATCATATATAAGATAAACTGTTGTCTTCATCACTTTGAATCTATTCTCAAAAGCAACAATAACCTTCAGTTTGTCACCTGGTTCTGTATTTGATACTAATCTCTGCCACTCTTCGTCAGAGGAGTCTAATAATCGTCTCTCTTGCATATCAGAGCGGTGTTCTTAGTGCAATTTACCACCAACACAACTTTAAGGCCTTCTGATGTTGTATCGCGTGGAGAAGAAAAATAGAGGATACACATGATGGTCTTCAAACTCGCCCACCCACTTGAGGTACTTTGAAAGATACAGAAGAACCGTTACCATTGAAGGTTAGCCAATCAGGATAATTGTCACCGGGGAGTAAACCAGACCCGATCGGAGGCATTTTCTGTACAATCCACGTATGAGAAAAAGGAAAGTTATTTAACTATCTGGTTCTATTCATATACTAGTTATAAACATAAATAATATTACATGGTAACTTTATTTGTAATAAATATTATTTTCAACTAAAAAAATGTGTTGGTCTGCTCCCCTTATTTTTTTTTTAAATTGCACTTTTGGTCCTTTATCTTTAACCAAAATTTCAGTTTGGTCATTTATCTTTTTTTCCTAACTTTGGTACTTTATCTTTCATATCTGTTTTAGTTCGGTCCTTCATTTTTCTATGATTTAAAGGACCAAATGGAAACATATCTGAAAGATAAATGTCAAAGTGAGGAAAAAAGATAAAGGACAAATAACACAAATATGAAAGATAAAGGACCCAAAGTGAGGAAAAAAAGATAAAGAACCAAATTGAAATTTTGGTCGGGGATCAAATGTGCAATTTAGCCTTTTATTTATAGAAAGCTTGACTTCTCTTTGTATGTTTTTTTTTTTAATTTTGTGAAGATTATATAAAATTAAATAGCTATATAGCCCACATATTTTGATGCATATATGTCAACCTGAGTCCCTCACTCTTTGTTGCCTTGGCAATTTCAGCGACATGGGGACGTTGGCTCCCAAGTGTGAGCAATAGTAGTGTGTGTGGTGTTTATTTGTCATTTCATCTAACTAGACAAAAAAATATATCAATTTATAAAATGCTAGCAACCCTGCCTTTGTAACTCTCCTTCCAACACTAACTCTATAATTAGCTATAATTCATGTGGATCCCACTAAACTAATGAGTCTCATTTACAAAGTGGTGGAACACACATGAATTTTAGCCAATCATAGAGTTAGTATTGGAAGAAAGAGTGTGAAAGAAGAATTTTGCTAGCACTTCTCATCTCAATCTAAGTGAAACAATAGGTGAGTGATCTTATTAAGTTGAAAAAATGCTATAATGAAAGTATAATTTTCATAAATTGAATTTTTATTAATAAATGCATTCAGTTGATGCCTTTTTAAGTCATCCAAAATGTACTTTTAGTTTGAGAAACTGACCTATTGAAATAAATATAAACAAATTATTAGTATTATTACTAGTAATATTATCATGTTTTAAAACCATCTAAATATTTATTGACTAATTTAAAGATTTGAACATGTTGACTTATATAAAGATTTAAATTTATAAATTTATTTAGAGAAAGAATTATGGTTTGCTTAAAGTTGTATTAATTACAAAACAAGCTTTTAAATAAATTTCAGGTTTGACAAAACTTTGAAAATACCAGACAAAAAATCTGCACCAAGTAAATAAAGGGTAAATAAAGGGAACTCTTAACTTATATTCATCTAGTATTAGCCTAGTTTTAGGACTCGAATGCAACAATTAAACGACCAATAGGTGTTGAAATATTTGATCCACTATGGCTTCTAAGGTGAGGACCAACTAAATCCCTCACCTGTGCAGGCCAAAAATGATCTGCAATGGCAGGAATTATCAATTGTAAATCGGTGATATTAAAGTAGCAGAAGGGTTGACAGAAAAAACATTGTAAGTTAACTTAATTCCCACATTTCCAAAATTGTCCTTTGAATTGCAAAATGTTAACTATGTTCTTCCCTTCATCTGGATTGGTTAGAAAATGTATCCCAGACATTATTCACATAGTTTCAAATGCATCTCTAACATTATGAACTTAGTATCATTAAAGTCCATGCAAATATCAACGAGCGATGAATTTGATTAACATTTTCAATTCAAGGATCATTTTGGAATATTAATAATGTGGAGGCTAAGTTGATACGGTCCTAGAACTTTAGGGGACAAATTTCACACTTATACACAGAGATGTGTGATATAAAAAAGGAATACAAAGAAGTGTGATGTATTGTATATACACAAGTATACAAAAGGTGGCGGGGTGTGTGTGTCCTTGTTGTGGCAAGAGAGGGAGAAAGAGAGAACCTGCAAAATGTTTTCCATAAGAATATCGGTGACATGGCAGTTCGCTCCCATTTTAATTAAAAGTGATGTCAAAGAGTTTTCTGAGCTTGAAATTTGTACTTGACTGCGACAATCAATTGATGAGGTTTCTGGTGTATTATGCATTGCTTCCAGTTCCTCACAGCTTTTGGTATGGAAGTTGTCCAGAATACTTGCTATTGTCTGATTTAGTTGAGATTCGAATCACATGTCAACCAAAGACGTTGAACAATCTGAAGGTCTTTAAAAGTAGGCGGCAGACAATAGAAGCTATTATTTTGCTGATCTAAGAAATCAAGAGATGTGGCGCCAGCATATGTTTGAACTAAGGATAGGATATTTTTTCTTGGAGAGATCCAAGTCTGGATAATTGAAGGAAACACATCACGTGCGAATCCTTCATAGCCACACAGACAAATATATCAAATTTTTGTATTCTTACTATTGCAAAGGGCACTCTTGTTATACCAGTATTATCAGCAACCAGGGTGGACAAAGATTTCATCTGTTCTATATCCTCCTCCAACTTCTTAAGTTCGGTACATCCAGACAGAATGAGAGGTTTTACAGACTCTAGCTTATAGATGCTTTTTGGAAGTTCACGAAGTCCCGTACAATCTTTCAAATTTATTAAAAGAACTTTATTGAGATGTCCTATATTAGTAGAAACCGAAGACAAACTTGGACAATCTTTGAGTATTAACTTTTCAAGATTTGGCAAATTTGAAAAGTCCGGGGTCTCTCTCAAGTTATGAGAATGGCTAAGATTAAGAACTTTCAGCTCCTTCAGTAACTGCAAAAAAGAGAATTTGAAGACAATTTAGTGAGAAACTACAAACATAGATAGAAACAAATAGACTTAATAAGGGAATTATTAGAAAAAGCTATTAGCATATTCAAAATTGTTCCTCATTATCATATATAAGTTTTAGCATAACATTTACCAGTCAGAAGATAGATGCTTTGACTTGAGTGAAGTGATGATGTTAATTTTAGAACTCATGTTGGAGAAAGTGGTCAGATCGTGTGTCATATTCCAAGGGGCTGGGGTTGGTTTGAAGTTTGTCAAGACCATTTCAAATTATCCCACCTATGGTATATTGATAAAGCTCTTTTAATTGATGAATCCTCTGCTTTGATTTTAAAATTCAGGTTAAGATGTTTAGAGCTAATGTCTAATTTGAAGCTGAATTTTAATTAACACTAGTTTGATCGGAATCAATGTAGAAGAAATTTTTTAGTAGCTGTATCTGAATTATTGAATTTTAAAATTGATTGTATCGCCTTTAAATATTTAGGCTTGTCTATTAGAGCTAAGGCACTATAAAAGAACACTTATCTCTGGAAGGTATTACAGTTTTAATTAATTTTGTACTGTCTAGCTTCTTGTATTTCTTGTTGATAAGATCAAACCCAGAATATAGGTAAAAACAGAGTAATAACAGGAAATAGCTGGAAATGGTCACTTGTATTATTATCACAACAGAGGATCTCTCTAAGAGGAAATGGTGAATTACAAGTGAAATAGAGAGAACTATGGAATGAAACAGTAAATTACAGAACCAGAGCAGTCCTACTGCTCATGCCCAATTCCTAAACAATTCCAATTCCAGCCTAACAAGAATGAGAGAGAAACCCCCATATACTGATTGATTTCTCTCACCAAATCAATCAGAATATTCACTTCCAATCACACTCTGCCACCTGGCAGAGTTAGTTACCAGAGTGAGGCGTGTGCTGCTGCCCTCACTCACAGAATCACCTTTTTGCACTTTTCTCCATTTGTTTCTTTCATACACCTTTGTGAATTTCCTAGATTGCCCCTCAGTTGAATTGTTCTCATCAACACCATCCCCTTCAAAATTCACCTTGTCCTCAAGGTGAAGCTCAGGGAATTGCTCCATCATCTTGGTCATTGACTCCCAAGAATTCTCACATTCAGGCAACTGTCTCCATTTTACTAATACTTCAGTGTCTGCTCTAGTTTTTCCCCTCACGGCCAGAATATCTTCAGGGATGCTCTGCAGCTCAAAATCATCAGTTACATAGGGAGGCAACGGCTGGACATTCACCTCTGCAGCTATCGTGGGCTTCAACAGAGACACATGGAATACTGGATGCACTTTACTATCATCAGGCAGCTTCAACTTGTAGGCTACTTCACCAATCTTCTCTATAATTTCATAAGGGCCATAAAAACGAGGACTGAGCTTTTGGTTCACCCTCTTAGCAAGTTTCTTGAGCTTGTATGGCTGAATTTTCAAATACACCTTGTCACCAACTTGATAATTCACAGCTCTTATATGCCCATCCGCCTGTTGCTTCATCCTATTTTGGGCTTGAACCAAATGATCACGCAGCAGGTCCAACAATTCGTTCCTGTCCTGTGTCATGGCAGCAACTTCCTCCATGTTAGTGAGTTGTACATCACCCCATAACTTTGGTGGAGGATCCCTACCATATAGAGCCTTGAAGGGGTCATCTTAGTAGCTGAATGATAGTTGGTATTGTACCAGAATTCTGCCCAATTCAACCATTTGTGCCATTGTTTGGTTTGCAGCCTGTCATACACCTCAAGTAAGTTTCGGACATCGGTTAACCACCTCGGTTTGCCCATCCGTCTGTGGATGATAAGCAGAGCTATACTTCAACTTGGTACCAGCCATCTTAAATAATTCAGTCCAAAAAGAGCTAATAAAGACTCGGTCTCTATCGGATACAATGGACTGCCAGGTGAGGGGCGTGTGCTGCTGCCCTCACTCCTCAGAATCACCTTTTTGCACTTTTCTCCATTTGTTTCTTTCATACACCTTTGTGAATTTCCTAGATTGCCCCTCAGTTGAATTGTTCTCATCACTTGTTTTTCTTTAAGATACCACCTTAGAAGGTCCTAAGATTCTCACTTCCATTCAAAGGTCATTCTAATGGGGAGATTTAGAAAGGAAAGAAAAAATCGTTTGGGTGATGTGGGAGGATATTTGTAAACCTAAAAGTCTTAGTGTTTAGTCCCATATTGCCAAGAGATAAGTCCTAGTTGTACAAATCCTTCTAAAGTCTTAGTGTTTTCTTTCTTATCAGGTAAGAAGCTCGAAAATGCTTCACAATTAATATGGTAATCTGTTAGTCTATCTGGTTACATCGCAATGGGATGATCTCCAGAAGTGTTGATTTTGAAGTGTTTTGTTTATTGGATTTTGTAAAGGATTGTTTCAGTCTTGGACTGATTCAAAATCAACTAGTTTTTGTATTCTCTTTTGGTCTGGTATCTTAGCAATGCTATTACTAACTTTGTTTTTAGCTTTCTTTTGGCTGCATTGCTTTGTATGTAAATGGGAAAAAATAATTAAATAAAGTACCATGAGACACTAAGTTAAAGTTTATTGCTTGAAATGAAAGATTACTATTGAAACTAGCTTATAAAAAATTAAACTTATACCTGGGACTTCTTCCACACCCGTTCCAGTTTGGAATGCTTTAAGTCGATAGCAACCAAACTTTCTTGATAAAAGTCTGTATATTTTAATGGAAATCCATGCCAATAAAGCCATCTAAGATCTCTTGAAAGATATTTGCAATCTCCATCAAGTTGTACACCAGCAAGTTGAAGAAATTTAAGCTTATCCATCTTTTCAAAGAATTTAAGCTTATCCATCTTTTCAAAATCTTTGGTTTTCAAGGAAGCTGTTGACTCAATTTCTGACATCTTTAAAGTCACTCCTTAACATCTACAGTTCTCTGTGAACCAAAATGAAAAGAAAAATAAAACAATCTTAGGTAAGTGTAATTAAAAATCTTTTAGTGCAGATGTATACAATGATAAGGTTTTAAGCCCTTACAATCTGTTGCTAGGAAGCGAGTAGCACAAACCGATTAACCATGGCGTTAATTCTCATGCTCAGTATTAGAAACTAAGCTAGAGAGAGAGAATTGAAATTTCAGAAACTGTATTTTCATTCTATCTTGAAACAGTTACAGCAGAGTATTTATATTGCTAAGTGATAAAGCAAGTCAGATATAACTAAGCTGATATGCTTAACAGAAAGGAAACTTCTAGAAACTTCTTGATCTAGATACAAGCTAAGAGGAGAAACTAAACTACTTATTAGTTCTCTCTAATATTCCCCCACAAGCTCATTGGTGGGTAGCACCATGAGCTTGTCACTGAAAGAACAGAACTGAAGCTTGCCCAGTGGCTTTGTGAGAATATCAGCTATTTGAGCTTGAGCAGGAACATATTCAACCAGCAGAGATTTGTTTAAAACTTTTTCCGGACAAAAAATATATCGAGCTCCATATGTTTCGTTCTAGAGTGAAGGATAGGATTGTGACTCAAAGCCACTGTGCTGATTATCACTGATAAATGATAGGTGCAGAGGTGGGACTTGAAGTTCTTGGAGGAGAGATTGAATCCACAAGACCTCAGCTGCAGCTAGTGCAAGGCTTCTATACTCTGCCTCGGTGATGAACTTAGCCACCAAAGTTTGCTTCTTTGACCACGAGAGATGAGATTTGGTCTAGATAGATACATGCACTGATGTGGACCTTACTGTCATCAACATGAGAGGCCCGATCAGCATCAGAATGCCGAATATACAAAGAGAGGCAGGTGTAGCAGCCTTGAAGACAATACCAAGATCAGCCGAGCCTTTTAGATACCTAAGTATTCGTTTCACAGCAGTCAATGAGAGACTAAGAAATTTGAGACATGAATTGTGAGACCTTATTTACAGCATAACCAAGTTACGGCGAGTTATAGTTACATATTGTAGTGCACCAACAATACTTCTATACTGATGCGGGGTCATCAAAGTAATCAGCACCATGTCTAGACAGTTTTGTATTGGCTGGTAGAGGAGTAGAGATGCCTTTTGCTGGCCATATCGGCTTTAAGTAGCAGCTCACGTATGTACTTGCCTTGAGACAATTGTATTGTGCTCGGAGAGAGCCTCTTGACCTCGATTCCTAGAAAATAATCCAAGTCACCTAGTTGCTTTAGAGGAAAGCGAGTTCGGTTTGGTAATGACTTGTTGAATCAATGGTAAGGATGAGCGGTGAGAACAATATCATCAACATACACTAACATATACACACAGTGACCTGCCCGAGTAAATACTAGAAGAGAGGGTCACACTTGCTTTGCTTAAAACCAAAGCTAAGGAGAGTTTTTGTGAGTTTTGCTCATACGAGCAGAGGGCTTGTTTTAGACCATAAATAGCTTTATGTAACTTGCACACTAGAGACTTATCTTCCACTTCAAACCCGGAGGTTGAGACATATACACATCTTCTCTTAGAACACCATTCAAGAAGGCATTATTCACATCAATTTGCTTGAGGGCCTTTGGCAGTCAAGGCTAAAGTAAAGCAGTTCTCACGATTCTGAGTTTCTACAGGGGAAAAGGTTTACGTATAATCAGTTCCATACTTTTGGAGATATCCTTTAGTGACCAAGCAGGAGCTTTATACTTGTTGATGCTACCATCGGGATTCTCTTTGAGTCTGAAAACCCATTCTGACCCTCACTGAGACTTTCCCAGGGGAGGCCTGAGAGACCAAGTCTCATTGTTCTTGAAAGCTTGTAACTTTCGGTTTCCATTGCTTGCTTTGCCCAGCGGACTTGCTAGTGCTTGATGGGCGGTGGGGTTCGGTGGTGGTGAGAAGAAGGGTAGGAAGCTATGCAGGTTGAGTGACAGTTTTGGATCTAGTCGACATGGGATGAGTGTTGTGAGGGGAGATGGTGAAGGTGATGGTGAGTTAGGATCAATAGTGCTTGAGGTGTGGATGGTAAGGAGAGGCTAGGTGAGGTGGGAGGATGAGGGGAAATTGTGTTAGAAGCTTGGGCAGGTGAAGGAGAATTAGGTGGTGAAGTTGGTGAGTTAGGAGAGTGGAGGTTAGGTGGTGAAAATGGTGAAGTAGGAGCAGTTTGAGGTGTGAGTCGCGGGGGAGGCGATGCATTTGGAATAGGAGAGGATACAATGCGAGGCATAGTAGATGTGACCTGTGAGTAGACATATTAGAGGACTTGGAGTGCGACGAGCGATGAGAAATTTAAGTTCATCAAACAAAACATCTTTAGAGACAAATAATGCACTGCTGAAGGTAAATGAAGGCATTTATAACCTTTGTGTGAGGATGAATAACCAAGGAATAGACATTGAGAGGACACAGTGAAGTTTATGATTATTGTATGGTCTAAGTAGAGGATAACAAGCCTGACCAAATGTTTTGAGAAAGGAAAAATCTGGTTGCTTGTGAAAAAGGGTGTGAAGAGGAATAGCGGACAGTGAAAGCGGTGAGGGAGCACTGTTTATGAGTAGTAAGCGGTGTATGGAAAGCATGGTCCCCGATAGGAAATAGGCAAATAGGCTTGAGAGAGTAGAGAGGCCCGTCACCGACAATGTGGCGATGTTTTCTCTCTCTACTCTCGTTTTGGTGGTGAGTGTGTGAGGCGAATAATCGATGGACTGATGCGAGATCGGCTAGAAATTGTTTGAATGGTCTAAACTCACCACCCCGTCCAGTTGTATAGCTTTAATAGGTGTGTTAAGTTGTAACTCGGCCCATAGCTTTAAAGCTTTGTTTGAACAATGTGAGGTTTTGATTTATTTTGAGAAAATAGATCGAGTGTACCTCTTATGAGCATCACATAAATGAGAGATAATATTTGTAGCCCATAGAGGACTCTACGGGGCAGGTCCCCTGAATCACAAAAACCAACTCTAGCAGATCTTGTATATAGAATCGGAGGATTGAGAAGGAAGTCACATGAGACTTGCCCGTCTGACAAGGAACAGAAATCAACTTTATTTCTATTTGGAATTGAAACATTACATAGTTTGAGTACATTTTGTAGAGTGGCATAGCTAGGATGTCTAGTCTATTGTGCAAAGTGTAAAATTGGTGGAATTGTGTGTGTTTCACGGTGTTTATAGAGGAAGGAGGATACATGAAACGAGAAAATATAAGAATGCAAACTAGACTTGTCTTGAGACTTGGGGCGAGAAGCGAGTTGTCAAATGTATAGAGACCATCACGACCACGAAGACCTTGTAGAAAGAGCTTTATGAGTGACACGAGATTTTGCAACCTGATAAGTTGGAAAGAGCTGAAAATATACATTGTTATCGTGACCGGCCCGACACTTAGGAGTTGTTTAGTAAGAGAGGAACATATAAGACATTTTTAAGATGCAACACCTACTTGAGGTTGTAATGGAGACTTAAAAAACACGAGTAGATAGATTTGTGAGCGAGCCTTGGCCATTGCTTGAGAAGAGACACTCTAGACCGATGGTGATGGTGCTTTGCGGTGGAGGATTAGGACCCGGCATATACGATTCTTGCTTTGAATCTCGATCCAATTTGGTTGAGGTACATTACTCGCATTGGTGAGGTATAGTTGTGGTTGAAATGGAGGAAAGGTATTTGTGGAAATGCTTGAGGTTGGAATGCGGGATAGGCACGAGTGCGAGGATAAGGTTGTGATGGTTGGGCAAAGGTGTAATAAGCTTGTGGTTGAAATTTTGTGGTGAAGGTGCGAGGCCAAGTATACGGTGTAGGTGTTAGTGCGGGTCTAGGATAAGCACTAGGTTGTCCAAAATTAGCGGCGGGCATAGGAAATTGAGGAACAAAGGAAGAATTGTACTGTGCCCGACCAAATTGAGGCATCGTGACGGTTTTGAAAGCGGACGACCTTTGTGGGTGCTCAGACCACCGTTTACTGCGCCCACGGCGACCACCGCGTCCACCCGTCCACCACGGAATCCTCCATTGCCACCACGCTGCTTGTCATTGGAGAATTGCTGTGTGAAGCGCGGCTGTGTTGAACCAGAACCACTATCTGCACTTGTAGCAGTTACATGAACTTGTTGCGTAGATGCAGGTGTTGTTTGCGTAAGATTAAGCGATTCAGTTTCCTCAGTTAATTTCTGTTTTTCAACACGATGCTCGTGGCGAGAAGAAGAGCACTGAATTTCATCAAAAGTCAAACCAATCCGATTTGCTATTGATTAGCGTCGCGATCGATTCAAGCGTGAGCGGTAATCCTTGAAGTATAACATCGAAGTTGTTCTGCTGTGTAGCGAGTTCACCAATTGAATTTAACGAATCGGAAGTAGATTTAATATCTTGCAGAAATTCAGAAATGGTTTCGATCCTTTCTTGAGTTTGCGTAACTTTCGGTTCTCGGTTGTCTTGCCTTCGCCGCCGAGTTTGGTGGAAATCTTGATGAATTTTCTCCCGAGTTGCCACGTGTGGCGGCACCGATGGCGCGAGGAAGAATAGGCGGGCGAAGGTGAAGCCACGCCATGAGGAGTTGATCTTGTTGATCCCGGTATGATCGCCGGATTCTCAGCGCGGGGCCTTACGATCTTGCTCGATCAAATAGAGTGGAGGAATCTCGGCGACGACATAAAGCGGTGAAGCTTATGCGCGCGAAGAACGAGCTCAATCTGTTGGAGCCAAACCAAATAGTTTTATCATCTAACTTCTCTGTAATTTTATATGAGAAGGAAGAAAGAGAGTAAATTCGCGCAATAGGGAGCAGCGGTGGCGTCGTTTGCGCCATGGAAGCTGTTGCGGAAGCTTGGATCGATCTCCACGAAGGTGGAAAAATTTTGCTTATGATACCATATTAGAAACTAAGCTAGAGAGAGAATTGAAATTTCAGAAACTGTATTTTTCATTCTATCTTGAAACAGTTACAGCAGAGTATTTATATTGCTAAGTGATAAAGCAAGTCAGATATAACTAACTGATATGCTTAACAGAAAGGAAACTTCTAGAAACTTCTTGATCTAGATACAAGCTAAGAGGAGAAACTAAACTACTTATTAGTTCTCTCTAATACTCAGAAAAAATAAGACAACATATTCAGCAATGTTATCCTTCAATCATCAGGGATTAGATATTTCTGTTAATATTATAATATAAAGCTATACTTATGTTTTCACCAAATAGCTTAAGCTGATGAAACTTGAAAAAGAGTTGGTTCAGAAAATGTTATCAAAATTTAAAATCATAAAGGAACTTAATATTTCTGTCTCTGTGATGATGGACACGGTGACAGGAATAGAATACACAACAACCAAAAACCACAGATGAAGATCTTACAGTATATTTTGACAACACGTTATGTACATCCTCGTAATGCCATAACCTGCTAGGCTCCTTGCCTCCCTTTGTTGATTTTTGGCGGACAATCTCTCTACCCATGTCTCGTATCAAATCATGCATTCCAATCTTGTTTTCCTGTCCACAATTATGAGACTTTGTTGTAGAAGGACTTTTATTCCAGTTACTGCATAATGCCCACATCCTTCTAATATCTTAGTTACATCTTCCTGGTCCATTCCAATAAAAAGAAAAAGGCAATATCAAGGAATATTTCTTCAACGTCATCATCCCTTAAACCATCAAAACTTATTCTGAGCTTCTCTAACACTTTATCATTGGGAATGAGTTTGAGTTTATTTAATAGATTCTTCCATTCTGTTTTCCCTTTCCTAGTCAACAAAAATGACCCAATGACTTGAAGAGCTAGTGGCAAACCTCCTGAGTACTTAACAACATCTCTCGAAATGTCAGTAAAATCTTCTATCGGCCTTGGTTGCTTGAATGCATGCAAACTAAAAAGCTCAAAGAGATTCATTGTCGTCCATTCTATTTATTCTATGTACATGTATGTTGTCTTTCCCAACTATATCTTTTTCTCTTTCTTGTAAAGTATCAAGTATATCTTTATCTTTTGTTGTGATAATTATTATGCTTTCTTGACCAAACCATTTACTACTTCCACACAATGCACTCAGTTGGTCCAATTTATTCAAATCGTCGAGCACAAGAAAAATTTTCTTTTGCTTAAGATTTTCCTCTAATATCATTTTCTGAGTCAAGCTGAATCTATCTTTATTTTTCGTTGTTTTGTAGATATCGAGAAAGAAGTCGTTGTTGTAAGATAACTTGGCCATTTTCTTGTTCCCAAACTTCCCTCACATTTAGGAGAATGCTCTTTGACTCAAAATCGAATTCACGAAGTTCATTATAACAGCCTTTAGCAATGGTTGTTTTACCAATCTGACATCCCCACATCCCTAGAAATCGAGGATATTTTGATTGCTGGCTGTTCAATAATTGAATAACATCTTTCACACGAGATTCTACCCCCACTGGATGGTCCGCAACAAACAGTTCTGTCCTGTCTAGCAAATTTGTAACAATGCCAACTACTTTCTTGATATTGTTGCTTTCGTTCCTAGAAATATGACCCCAAGAGTAAGTGCATGAATAATCACATAATCAATGTGCAACATGAATACGTTTCAAAAAAGGAGCAGAAATTTTTAGCGAAGAAATAATTGTTGCACATATATGGATCTGAATAAAGAATCACATGTAGATATTGCTTTTTCTCTTTGTATCCTGCGTTAACTTTTAGCCAAATGATAATTTTCATCTTAATTAAATAAATAAAATTTACAATCTATTGAAAAGCAGTTTTTGTCACAAGTTTTAAAATACATCAAGATAGAAGAGAGAGAGCATAAAAAAATTTAAAAACAAAACAGTATGTTATTGGCTTTTATCATGATCAGGTTGAACATGAAAAAAATTTAAAAAATAAAATAGTATGATTAGATTTAGACTGCTAAAGTGAGAGAGATCACTGTAGAAAAAAAAGTGCAACAACAATAGTTGATTGATTAAAAAATAACAATTGATATTGCTGTAAAATCTAGGTTTAATTACACTTTTGATCCCATATAGTTTGGACTATGTGCAATTTTAGTCCCTTTAGGTTTTTGAGCAATTTAGTCCCTTTAATTTTCAATCATTACAATTGAGTCCCTATTCCCTTTTCATTGTTAGTACATTCAAATTCTCATAATCAGTTAAATTCTTTCACAAATTGAATGGATTAAATTCTTTTGAGCATTCTTTTACCTAAAATTCCCCAATTAAAAATCAAATTTAACTCAAAATAAAAAAATTCCAAATTTCCCCATCTTTAAACCTTAATCACACATCCTACATAGTTTAACAAATACTATAATAAAAAAAAAAAAAAAAAGACTTTAAGGGATTTAGAAGAAAAATATTTTGCTTAATTTTTAAGATAGAGGAACTAAAATCACCAAAAAAAAAAGATTGTGGGCAAAAATCGTAAAAGTTCAAACTAGAGGAACTAAAGGTGCATTTAAGCCTAAAATTGATACACATGTACAACAAATTATGAAAATGTTTAAATTCAATGGATGATTGAAAAGTCAACTGATATAATTTCACACTTCTATTATCCATTATCTCTTTAATCAAACAACATACTGCCAAAATCTCTATTTTACTCTGTATGATTCACCAAAAAACTCTTTTCTCTCCCTTTTCAATTTTGATTCCTCTATTCTCTCTATATTCTCCTTTCAAATTTATCTACTATCTATTTAATCAAAATATTCACTACTATAATCTCTATTTTATATCTTCTACAATCTATTTAATAAAAACACTCATATTATGCTTTTAAGTTACAACGAGAAACAATACATGTTGGTAGCATTTCATTTACGGATAAAATGTTATAAAATCTTTAATTTTGTTTAAAAAATACTACAAAGATATTTTGACTAAAAGCATGTAAAATAGTTTTACTATTCAAATTTATTTTAGAATATCATATATAATTTATTTTTATTTAAAATACATTTTCAAGTAGTTGTCTAATATTTATATTGTTTTAATATTATAATTTGAAAGATACATGATTAGTTTACAAATATCATCAACAATTTCTGAGTTGACAACTATGTTACAATTTCGGTTTGAGACTCTTTGCAAAAATAGTACGATGCTACCCATGCGCATACACGGGTATTTTGCTAACTAATTTAACCAGATTCTGAAAATGTAACTTCATGTACTCACTAATTAATTTAAATATATGATTTAGTACTTAAATTAAATAACTATTTAAACTTGTTTTGTCAAATACTATTCCACTATGAGTATCATTTAAAGGAGGAGGTTTCACTTAAATAATAGTTAAATACTATTCCACTATGAGTATCATTTAATAAGTTAGTGGTTATCATGAATTGAAGTCTCATTTATGTGGAAATTATGAATAAATATTAATATAGTTAAAAATCTAATTGAAAAACAAAGGAAAATGATGTGGAGCATCCTAGAGCTTGGAAAAAGCTTCCTTTAGAGATTTAGATTGATGATTACACATGCAAAAACACCAATAAATTTTGTTGCTTTTGATTGAAATATTTATCTTTTTCTAGAATACCCTTAACTATTTATTATTTCACTATAACATTTCTCTCTCACAATAAATAGCTAAGGTATTATTGACAAAACAATAGCTAATCTTTTGCATTGAACTTTAGAAAATAACAAGTAAAATGAAACAAAATAATTCTTTAAAAGCGACATGTATTATGAAACAAAGAGAGTATATAGTAATAATTCTAAGCGGGTTGGTTGGCCCATGTAGTAATTTTTCACATTGAACATTTTAAATTTTTAATGTCACACAAGTAAACAAAATATTAAGTAGTTCAGATTCTAGGAAAAAATTAAATATATCACTTAACCACAAAAGCACAATTTGTTAATAATTTCACACAATAACTATGATATTTAGCACAGTCTATTTGGGTTGTTCAGTTTTGTCCTCGTTCCTTTACCTAACTTCTTTATAGGATTTCCAAAATGTTCATTTTAATTTAGATATATAGGATTGAGGGCTTCGGTGAATGGAAAACTTAAGAAAAATCTAACTGAAGTCGTGCACGCTATCTTGAATGTCAAGTTTCATAGAAAGAAAATACAAAAATTGGACCGTCATAACTTGGAGGAAACTCTTGTAACTGCACATTTGGCTCCTCGATTTCTTCTATCTTTTAAATATTCTCTAATCTCTAATATGTAATTGTACTGTTGAGACTCTGTTTTGGGAACAACTCTCCAGAGGCTAATTCAATATGATTCGGTTTTCTATTCAGAATAGTTTCGCAAAAAATTACTTCTAGGGACACATATTTATTTTGTATTAAGTTTAATGTAGAACTAGACAATTAGAAATACCAAATGGATTAGGAACAACTGTGTGGCAACTTTCTAAATATGCAGAGAGCTACAAATACCAAAATAATTAAAAGGCCAGGAAGTCAAAGCATCATGAGCTGACAATACTCTAAAATATGAATGAATAAATAAATGAAATAGAATTACCCGGAATTTTTGAAGCTAACCCCTGGTATGCCACCAACTTCAAGGAGTGTTGTTTCCCAATTCCTCTTTCTTTCATCTTCTGAGATTCTTGATAAGAGACCTTTAAAAGCTTCTCCAAACTCACCTGTCTGATGTCGTACTTCTGAGGGCGTGCCTCATAGAACAGCGGCAGAACCTTCAGACCCCTAGTTCTGCCAACTTCCATGATGTTCTCCAACTCTAGCATACACCATTTTGAATTAGCATAATTTCTGGATAAAACAACGATAGAAAGGCTGCACTGTCTAATTGCTTTCAACAGAGAGACTGAGATCTGATCTCCCGATGTAACATGTCCTCATCGTCTTTGAAAACAGAAATCCGGCATTGTAGAGAAGCGGTATAGAGATGTGATTTGAATTTGGCACGAGTATCTTCTCCATTGAAGCTCACGAAAACATCGTAGATCTTTTCTGAAATAAAAAAATATTATCAAAACTTAAGTACCATAGCTAAATACGTTTATGCAATTGACATCAACTTTGAGCTTAGACTGGAACTTTGTAATTAACAGTTTAGTTAACCTAAAAGCTTCCACAAAGAAAAAAAGCAATTACTGTTGACTTTGCTTCCTTTGGCATTATTTGTTTTAAAAACAAAAACTATATACTTCAAGGAAAAATCGAGTAGTGCCTCGAAAAACCATATCTTACTACTCACATCAGCTGTTGATGACTTTTCCCGTATGATTTCTTTTCAAATTTTTGGACCAAATCATGCATTCCTATCCTGTTATTGCTGTCTACAGTTACAAGGCTTTGTTACCACGAGGACACTTATTCCAGTTTCTCTGGAATAACCAGAGTCTTTAGTATCTGAATTACATCATCAGGTCCATGCCAATTAAGTTTTAGAGTTATATCAAGGAATATTTTTTGACTTCATTGACTAAGCCATCAAAACTTATTCTCAGAATCTCCATTATGTTGTTCGAGCAATTTTGACTTTGTTTGGAACACTCTTCCAATACTCTGTTTCCCTTTTCTTAGTTGACAAAAAGGACCCAATGACTTGAAAAGTAAGGGGCAATCCCCAGAGTAATTAACAACATCTCTAGAAATGTCAGTAAAACCTTCAATCGGACTTGGTTGCTTGAATGCATGCCAACTAAAAAGCTCAAAGAGATTCATTGTCGTCCATTCTATTTATTCTATGTACATGTATGTTGTCAAGTTTCTCAAGTATATCTTTATCTCTTGTTGTGATAATTATTATGCTTCCTTGACCAAACCAATCACGACTTCCACACAAAGAATTGAACTGGTTCAAACCACGAACATCGTCGAGCACAAGAAGTATCCTTTTTTGAAATCTTTCCTTTAGTATATTTTCTAATCTAATTTTATTCAGTCTCATTTTGTTGTTTCATCGATATCTGAAAAAGTTGTCCTAAGTAAAGAAACTGGCCCATTATTCTGATTCCAAACCCGTCCAACATTTAGGAGGAAGCTCTTACCCTCAAAACTGCAACCAAGTTGATTATAAATGGCTTTCGCAATGGTTGTTTTACCAACTCACCCCGTACCCCATAACCCTACAAGTAGAGTATGCTTCAATTGTCCGTTGTTCAGGGGTTGAATTACTTCTTGCACCCGTGATTCTACTCCACTGGATGGTCAGCAACAAACAAGGAGGTCTTACCCAGCAAACTAGTTGCATGTTGAACTACCTTCTGAATATCTTTACTTGCGTTCTATAAAATACTAAGTCGAGATAAAGTTCATAAGCAATTGTATAGGCATGCTCCATCATATAATTTAGCGGGAAAAAAATTATAACGATAATTGCATGTATAATGTATGTGCAAAATCTCAACTATTTTAAAAGGATGCATTGAATATGAATACGAAGGAAAGCAGCCTTGTTTAACCTATGTACTAAAGATAATTGGGTATGATGAGACCTTAACAGACAAGATTTTCTTTACGGCAATAGTTACAGACTTAATCCGACAATCATTATTAGATGGCTACTATCACATGATATACCAACTTAGAGCTTGAAATCCAAAGATCGGGAAAACAAAGGGAGCAAGTGTTTCCATTGTGGTGGTGAGACCAGACAGTGGGAGAAGGAGAATGAGGAGGAGGAAAGGGAAGTGAGACTTCCCTTACTGTTGGACAACATGCTCAACTTAGAAACCTTACGATATTTTCAAACAAACAAACGTACTTTTATCAAGCCTTTTGAATAATTTTAGTTCTAAACGTATCTGCATAACAAATTTGAACTCAAACTAAAAGTCTGTATGTATAAGTCAAACTCTGTTTTTACAACTAAGCTAACATCTGACGTTTAATTGATTGTAACAATTTTATATTATTAAGTTATGGCAACTCTCTTTGTCAAAGAAAAGAAGTTATGGCAACTCGAATAAATGTTCTAATTCTCATAATTTTTCTCTATAAAAATTCTAAAGGTGTTTTATCTAGGCTAAATGCACTTTTGGTCACCTTATTTTACTCAATGCACAATTTTGATCCCCGTATTTTTTTGGAGCAATTTTGATCCCACTATTTTACAAAATTCTGCAATGTTGACCAAAGTACAATTTCAAACTCTCGAATCTTTGATGTGTAACATTTTACACGACATGACAATTGGCTAAGCCTTGTTGGCACACCACTTCATTTCTTTTATTAAAAACATTTACTTTAATTTTATAAAATGTTTATTAAAAATATAAAAATTATTTAATTATTTTAAATAAATATTTAATTAATAAAAGAAAAGTATTGTAAAATATAAAAATTATTTAATAAGATATTATTTGAAATGTGACTTTTAAAATATAAAAATTAATATAAAATGTGACTTTTAAAATATCAAAATCATTTATCTATTTTAAATAAATATTTTAAAGTAAATGTTTTTAATAAAAAGAAATGAAGTGGCATGCCTACAAGACTTAGTCAATTACCATGTCAATTAAAATATTGACACATCAGCATCTTAGAGTTTGAAATTCCAATTTGGTCAAATTGCAGAATTTTTGTAAAATAGGGGAAACAATACGTAACTA